>OZ035998.1:14458457-15050957 GCA_964035015.1 Corallium rubrum | reverse complement strand
CAAGAAAGCAAACAAACGTACGTACTTTTTAGTTTTACTGAAACGCGCTAAGGTTCATGTTTCAGATATCGTGAATTTTTATTGCACCTGTGTGAGATCAATTCTAGAGTACTGTTCACCGGTCTTCCATTATTCCCTCCCCTTCCTCTAACGTATTGTAGATCCCTAACGTATTATCCTTTTCTTCTTTTTTTTTATATTATAAGTTTCCTTACACAGTCATTGTATACTAAATTTTATTGTAAATACTTAATTGAACATTTTATCTTATTGTTACTATATTTAAAATTACGCAATTCAGCCCTTGGCTGCCAGGTAATTTTTAATAAAGTATCTATCTATCTATCCTTTCTTGGACGTGTTCAGTGTGTTCACAGACAGTTATTGTTCAGTAATGTCACTGGCAGGTATCTTGATCTTATACAGGTATACGCTTACAATCGCTGAAGGGACTCGACCTATGAACGCTGTGTGGAAATATGTTAAATACATGCTGGCAATCGTGTTTTGTGTATTGCGAATTGTGTTTTCTATCGGAGAATTAGACTGCCCTTTGGCTATTTTCTGTGACAAATAATGTTTAGACTTTTATAGATTTAAGCACTGCATGCGGTGTGATTGCAGCTGCGAGTTTGCAGTAGCCCGAGTGAACGCCTGACCAGGCGTCTTGTTATGATGAACGGCAGATTTTAGGAAATTATACATTTTCTGGATTTATTCGGAAACACGATTTCTCCACGCCTGCAGATAAACTTACAAAGTACAGAAATTTTCAATAATCAAGACAAACCACAAGACTATGCAATGAATTAAAGCTCAGACCTGCGTCACAAAACATTTTATGTGAAAAAAATGGGATTTTGACATTGAAATAATATAAAAATTGCAATGCTGAGTTCTTGGTAATGGTAAAATAGAAAAAAACAACTAATTTCTAACACGGTTATTTTCTTGCATAATGCACTTAATAATTAATGCCAGCTTCGGTGCCCTACTTCAGTAAATGTTAACAGTGCATAACAACGGTAAGAGCGTAAAACAGACCTACCTGGCCACGTCTTAAACACCGTTGCTATGGCCATTTTACTGGTTTGCAACCTTGATTCACGGTCTCCTCTTTTAAAATAGAAACACACAAAGAATTAGTGTAAGTAATCTCATCAAACCGAGTAAAATTTAGCTTTGACTTCACGTGTTTCGAAAGCTTCACTTCGAAAGCTTAAAAACCACAAGTGAAATCCTAATTTTAAACGGATCCATGCAACTGCTTGTTTGCGATGTAAACGGTGAAATTATTCGAATTATTCATTAAGATGTGATCTGAATTCGAAGAATTTCATCGAGTGCAAGAAAGCCGTAGACGTTCTCTAAAAATTCTCAACCTCCCAAAATATAAAATTCAAAGCCTTTCAAAGACCTCAGGTAAATTCGATGATGGAGAAATCTTTTTGAAATCAGTTATTTTGACATGGTTGAAAAATTGGCAGCACAGCTTGAAAAATATTCTACGACATCCCAGGACGTCTAATTGTTACAACACCATTCTCTCAGGTTTCTTGGAAAGAAGTCAGTCGTTCTCATTCAGCATTGCTAAGTGCAAGTCCTGTTTACCAAGTAACCAATCATGTGATTTTAACGCCAATTATGAGGAAATACCCTCTCATCAGTCAATCAGAAGAAACTTGGTGCGTATGCAGCCTAGAACTAGGTCTTCTATTTCGTATTGGGAGCCTGGGGGCTATACATTTGAGGGGGGTGGCCGAGAGGACTGGGGAGAGACAACGGGAAATAGAAGGCCTAGTAGATTTCCCAATCAAAACTGCCCCACTCTATAGATTCTCAAAGTTGGTGGAGCCAAATCTCAAGTTATTGATATTTTGTCGAGTTAATGGAAGTTCAAGGTATTGTTGAAGCATTTACGATATAAATCGAGTATTCCTGGTATTCTGTGGAAGTCATTTGATTTCTCGAACGAATTGAATGTATTTTATTTCAAATGAAGGTGAATTCGTGAGTGTAGTGTAAATGTTCGTCACATGCATGGCCAATGCTTCATGATTTTCTGTTGATGTTTCTCTGAAGATGATTCTGAAATGGTAATATATTTGCTAGGAATATTTTACGCTTGAAAGATGTCATATTTTCATGTGTCTAATGGTCGAATCCAGAGCGTGAAGTTGATAGGAATCGATCAGAGGACAATTGCTAAATATAATTTTAACTTAACGTTATCGTTGTAAAATATAGATTTGATATATTTAAGTGGTTGCTCGATGCCGATGGTTGTACGACTTGTAACTGTGAGAAAAATTAATAAATACAATGGTCTGGGATTTGACAAATCTACTGGGCTTTTCCGGAGCATTAACTCCGCTTATGTCACGAAGCGAATTTAGTTCCCAGTCCCATAGGCCACAGCTCAGCCACGGAAAAGCCTACGTCTAGGCTGGTGCGTATGCATGTGTGATTTGGATGGAGGGGGTAATAACGCTTCCTTGCAGTCGGTGAATGAATTACGAAACGGCTGAACGTGGGAAATTAAAGGTACACGAAGCACAGCTTAGATCTATTTTACTGTTCATTTTACAAGAGAAAAACCAGAGAACTCAGGAAAAACCCTCAAAGCACAGAACGGACCAAACAACAACTCTACTCAAACGAGTCTAAAACTCTAGGGAGGAATTGTGGCGCGTGAATTCGTTTCCAGGACTCCGCACAAAATCAGACTCTGTGGGCTCTCTCAGACTAGTTCCTAGTCCCCTTTTCTCCCGAACTTAATTTGGTGACGTCACAGAAAGGGCTCGAGCGAGAGGACTAGCGGAAAATGTTCCTCTTTATCTATCATGAATCCTGCTGGAGCTCGGATTCTTTAATCTTTATGAGCGAGGGCACTTAAACAAACTTCTTCTTGAGAGTAGACAGCAAACGAGGTTTCTTTATTTTACTTTACGTTAAAAGTTTGTTACATACGAGGCTTTATAAAGTAGTGTTCGGCGTAGGAAGTGATTGTGTTGAAACACATTTATACAAATCGAAATATGCTATTTTAACGTTTCGGCAGTAGACCAACCTTGCTTTGTGATGTTATAAAGAATTGTGCAGACCGACGTGAGTGTTATCTGCCTTGGTTTTGTGGTAAATGGGCGTCTGGTGCCTGTATAATTTGGGGCCAGATTTGGGGCCAAGCAAAACATTTTATTCCAGGCCTCTCACAATTTCGGTCTGCCGCTCGACGTTAAAAAGAGGCCTGGGAACCAGGCTGGGGCTCTCTGTAGTTGAAAAACAATCACCAAATGTTCTCTTAATGTCCTAGTATATAGTCATGCGACGTTTCCAACACAAAATTACCTGAGTTCGGAGTCTGGAATTTCAATACAATGATTGTAGTGTAAATCAGTAAATGGAGCTAAAATGCCCTAAAAGAAGAAAACAATAGTTGAATAAACAGACAATGATGTAAAAATGTTTTTGTATTAGTAATTTGTACTATTGTCCAAAATTTTAAATTTTAATATGTCATCTCAACTGGGGTACTGCTCTCATAAGTAAACTACGGAGGCGGTTGCCGTGAGCTTAGTCAAATGAATGAGTTCAGTGATATACACAGTATACATGTATATACTGGTAATGTCGGAAAAGTAGTGGGTAATGATTAAACTATATGTTCTTGGAATTTTAAGTAAAGAAAAATTCCGAGTATTGCAAAATTAAAATACAATTATCTTTCACCAAAAATCCCTTCCTCAATACCACACTTAGGTACTCTTAAGTTCAAAATATTTATTTTGTTGAATAAAGGCATCGCTGACCGTGACTGCGATTTGTGCAATGCTTGTTAGTGTACAAAATTACCTCTAATCCTACATCTGAGCGCACATAACAGCGAGTCGCAGGGTTGTTTATTAGGAAAAGCAATGTCAAAATAAGACACTCATTCATCCGTTGAGCCTTCAAAAACAAAAGAAAAATTAACATTAGAAATAATGTGAACGTTCAATCTGTCTAAACCACTGACTTATGCATGAACTGCGGGTCTCCTATATCACTAATAATGACTGTCAGAAAACTGCCAGTGTGACCAATCCCAGATGATGATTATGATATGGGTCCTTTATTTCTCCCATAATTGTAACGCTGAACTCTTTCTAAATGAATATATAATTTTTATCGGATTGTGGGCGCGACGGAGTCAAGACTGTCAAGACCTTGGTCTGACATTTTCCACTAGTTCTTGGTTAATACGAGTGTTCACAACCTATTTTAGCACCAAAAGTAGAGTGCTTTAGTTACGGCAAAATGAAAATGCGGTAAACAGCCGAGGTTTTGGTAACGGAAAACTGACGTTTCGGGCGGAGACCTTTGAAGGGCTGATGAAAGGTTCCGATCGAAACGTCAGTTTTCCGTTACCAAAAACCTAGACAGTTTAACACATTTTCACTTTGTCTTCTTTTAACAATAGCATATTTCCGACGGTACATTCCTTTGCTCATGCATGGTTACTTTCCTCTTGTACCTGAGAATCCAGGACACTTGTAATAATAGTGTTAACGCCTCCACAGTAAGACGCCACTTGGACATTGCTCACGGCTGGTAAAGATAATAAAACATAATAAAACATCCACTCTTCCTCTCTCCACTCTTCCTCTCTCCACTCTTCCTCTCTCCATTTCCGCCTCTCCACGCTTCCCCTCTCTACTCTTCTACTTTCCACTCTTCCTCTCTTCACTCTTCATCTCTCCAATCTTTGTCTCTCTACTCTTTCTCTCTCCACTTTTCCACTCGTCACCTCTCCAATCTTCCACTCTTCCTCTCTCCACTCCTCCTCTCTCCACTTTTCCTCTCTAAGCTCTTCCCATCTCCAATGTTCCCGTCCCCAATCTTCCCTTTTCGCTCTTGCTCTCCCCATTATCTCTCCACTCTTGCTTTCTACTCTTCTACTCTTCTTCTTCTCTCTCTCCACTCTTCCTTTCTCTACTCTGTCTCTCTCCACTCCTCCTCTCTCCATTCTTCATCTCTCCACTCTTCCTTCCTCTACCATTTCTCCCCCCACTCTTCCTCTCCACACCTCTTCTCTCCCCTCTAGACACTTTCTCTCTTCGCTCGCTCTCTCTCGCTCTCATATTAACACTCCCTAAGCAGAGTACCAAGATTAATTACCCAGTTCACACATGGTGGCCAAACAGGCTCGACCAAGTCTGTCCTGTTCTTGACTTTTATCGGCGGCAACTGCCACGAGACAATGAGCAAACGACATAGGAAAGAGATGAGGGCACACTGCGACCACCTACAAAATGGATAATAGAAAGTTTATGGTATATTGCACTTTTGTACGCGAGACGACCAACGAATGGAAAAAAGGAATACAATATGAAAAATCTGACGATCCTGGGGGGATTATAATATAAATTAACCATATATTAGAGTTTCGTTAGTGGAGACAGAAAATCAACGCAAACTTAGTATAGAATACGCCGTTAATAGTACCAGTTTCATGTGTCGTTTTGTTTAAAAAGCATTCGTGCCGAAAACAACTAGCCAGTAAACGTCAGAAATAAACAATCTAGTTGTCAGTTATTTGTCTTAAAATAGCATTTACAAAAGGCCGTTTAACACATTCGAACAAAAAATTAAAGCAGCAGAAATAAGAAAATGACATAAGATGTATATCGTGAAATATCAAGTATCAATACGTCTTCGGACTCGTACAAGAATAGTTTTCTCACTCATGTTCTCACTTTTTCGGCCGGCTGTTTTCTAGCCAGCAAAAGGACGTTTGTTTTCTCAGCCTATTTTCATCCCTAGTTTAATTTACTGTATATTTTTGGACAGCTATACAGTAAATAAAACAACAGCACTGCACAACAATGGGAAACCATTAAATGCACATTTAACCTGACAAAATTATTTGATAAATATTTTTTTCAAACCTTTTTTCGAGCCTTGGCAGGTCGCTGTTCGATCAAGACGAGCGGCCGTGTAAAAACATTTTGTGGGAGATTGAAACCTACCTGCAAACCGCGCAGGGGCCTGAAACTGTTTGCCTCACCTTTTGGTTTTTACGCGTTATCGTTCCAGTTACCACATTTCAACTTATACTGAGTTCACTGCCTGCAGCTCGCGCGTGTCATAAACCTTAAAGTGCCACCTTAAGCTCTTTAAAACACGCATAAATTAATTAAATTATAAATAAATAAATCATCATCGTTAGCTATAAATAAATGTCTTAAATTGTGGCCCACCCTTTGTCATCTTACCTTACGGATAAATCGAAGTGCCTGAACGCGCTCAACTTCAGATAATTGTTGTTTATCTAGGCAGCTGTGGAAAGAAAAGGATATTATTACCTCCACCAGGAGGTTATGTTTTCACCCCTTTCTGTTTGTCTGTTTGTTTGTTTGTTAGTTTGTCTGTCTGTCTGTCTGTCTGTCTGTCTGTCTGTCTGTCTGTCTGTCTGTCTGTCTGTCTGTCTGTCTGTCTGTCTGTCTGTCTGCCTGCCTGCCTGCCTGCCTGCCTGCCTGCCTGCCTGCCTGCCTGCCTGCCTGCCTGCCTGCCTGCCTGCCTGCCTGCCTGCCTGCCTGCCTGCCTGCCTGCCTGCCTGCCTGCCTGCCTGCCTGCCTGCCTGCCTGCCTGCCTGCCTGCCTGCCTGCCTGCCTGCCTGCCTGCCTGCCTGCCTGCCTGCCTGCCTGCCTGCCTGCCTGCCTGCCTGCCTGCCTGCCTGCCTGCCTGCCTGCCTGCCTGCCTGCCTGCCTGCCTGCCTGCCTGCCTGCCTGCCTGCCTGCCTGCCTGCCTGCCTGCCTGCCTGCCTGCCTGCCTGTCTGCCTGTCTGTCTGTCTGTCTGTCTGTCTGTCTGTCTGTCTGTCTGTCTGTCTGTCGCCAGGGTATGTTAAAAACTATTGCACCGATTTTCATGAAAATCTGCAGAAGGGTTGGCCATAGACCAACGAGCAACCCATTAAATATGGTTGAATTTAGTCAAAATTTGGATGAGAAATTATTAAAAATCTGACAGCAATCCGTGTGTAAGAAATGTTTTATTGCGCTCATTATCTTTATTTTATGCAAATATTTTTGCATAATTTTGGTACGAGTGCAATCAAGCATTTTATTCATACATGCATGTGTTAGTCTCGTGAGCTAGCTTGGTTAGCGAGATGCTCGTTCTCCTTTTTAACATCTCTAATAACCCGCTGGCGGAGGTATATGCAGTCCCTGACTGCCCTCTAGTTGATGCTGATTTTCACCGAAATCACAATATTTATAAAAAAAAACGGTGTAGGAAAGCTATACAGTAGCTCCCTCCTCAATATTTCTAATCAGGGGGCTAAGCCCTCCCCCTCAAAACCTCTAAGGATGACGCTAAGAAAGGCCTAAAATTTTCTAAGGGGGTCCACATACACTCCCTATCACTTTATTTGATAAATTAGCCCCTCCAATATAAAGTATCTTCCACTGGTCAAGATACACTTGAGCTTAGGCTAAGGCTTAGCAGTAAAATGTCGATCGTCGCTATAAACAGTTTCCAGCACCACTAATAGGCCTGCGCTAAACGTCGCACAATAGACGAATTTAATTCGAATTAACTTCGTCGGTAATGCGACGTAAATGTAGAGTTAAACGTCGAATTTCAGTCGAATTTAATTGTATTTATTTGGACTCGTGGATCCTGAAAACGATTTCTTGAAAACATGGCGCCGAATTGTCACAGACAGAAGAGAAACATTTAACTCGACGCGACGATAATTCGCCGTGTAAAGGCGGTTTTCCACTAGGCGACATTTGTCGACCGACTCGACATTTTTCTTTTGTCTTGGCTAATTAGTTCCACTCGAGAGCTTGCGAGACAAAAGCAAATGTCGCTTCGCGCGACATTTTTCGCCTAGTGGAAAACCGCCTTAACTCGAACACACATTACCGTCGCACTATCCGTCTGACTCAAACGAATTTAATTGCCGAGACGAATCAGTTAATCGTGTGTCGAATTTAATCGAGTTATACGTCGCAGTTTCGTCGAATAAAATTCAAAATTAAATTCGTCTTCTAAATTCGTAAATTAAAATAAATTCGTAAATTAAATTAAATTAAATTAAATTAAATTAAATTAAAATTAAATTTGTCTGAATTAAATTCGTCTATTGTGAGACGTTTAGGGCAGGCCTTAATTATTCTTGAGGAAATATGTCGTCAAACTCCAGTGAGCCTCAATAATTTCGCGATTTTTCGGATCACCTAACTCCAACAAAAACTCGGTCTACTGCCTAGCTTAAACGCTAATCCGACCCAAGTTTACCGCCCAGCTTAGGGGGCGATTACATGGACCGGGCTGGCCCGGTTAACCGGGATGAGTTTACGAAACGATTACATGGAGCGGGCTAGCCCGGTATATAAGCCGGGATGATTTCAGGCCGAAGTTCGCAATTATCAAGTAAACAAGGGCAAAGTTACGTTAGTTTTACTTCAGTTTTACACTAATTAGTCTATTATTTATTTTGTAAGCCCATCGTTAATAAAAATATTTTTAAAGTCTTGGCTAACCCAGGAAAGCGTCTTCACGAAGACTAATTAATTTATTAAATCTTCGCTTTGATCACGAAACACACAAACAACGTTGATGTTCTATTTCAGTTCCTTTCAGCACTATTTATTCACACAGTCAAGCAAACGAACGCGTATCGAAGCGAGTTCAACAGTTTTTCAGCCCGGTTTGCCGGGATGAAAACAATTACATGGACATTTTCATCCCAGTTAACCGGGCTAGCCCGGTTGCGACAACCGGGATCCCGGCAAACCGGGCTAGCCCGCTTGCCATGTAATCGAAATGTTAAAACAACATGCGTTTGATATATTAAGGCAGGCTAGCCCGGTTGCGACAACCGGAATCCCGGCAAACCGGGCTAGCCCGCTTGCCATGTAATCGAAATGTTAAAACAACATGCGTTTTATATATAAAGCGGGCTAGCCCGGTTAACCGGGCCAGCCCGGTCCATGTAATCGCCCCCTTAGACAGATAGTTTTCAATGTCTAACTAAATCACAGTTTCCGCAATTGGCCCAGACTTTTTAACTTATTCCTGTAGTGTTCGCGGGGCTTTCTAGAGATGAATACAATTGTCTGGTGTTACCCAGAATAAAATACTAAAGACCACTTGTGACAGGAAAGAGTTAGACAGATAGTTTTTAGACATACCTTTCTCCAGAGGCCGGTGAACAAACATTGGGCTACGCGGGAAGCCGTTGCCGAGAGCTTAGTCACAAGATATGTATTAGGATATATAACGATGGTTAAACCGGGAGAATAATTAGGTATGTCACAAGTAATATTATACCTCAGAGTTAAGTTGTCCAATCAGAGAGTTAGATTTGTACTATGTGGCAATGGTTATTGTTTATCAATAGTCCCACCAGACCTCAAATTTCCCGCTTGCCTACGTCGGCCGGGTATTCAAAATTCGAATACCCCGCTCGCCTACGTCACCGGGGTAGGCCAGCGGGGGTATTCGATTTTCGAATACGTCACCGGGGTATTCGAAAATCGAATCGAAAATCGAATACCCTGCTCGCCTACGTCAATCTTTTCGCTTATAGAGTAATTTTTTGTGAAATACAAAATTTAGCTTGAAAGGAAACATCAGTTATCAAAACATGTACATTGTATAATTATACAATATACAATGTTCGGTATAATATATCATTTATACACCCTTCTGGTTATTTTTTACACTTACCGAACAATAAATACGTCGACTCTTAATTTCATCATTTTTCCAAATGATATTTCATCTGTAAATAAATAACGTAAAGCTCGAACTGCCGCCGCTCTCACTTCCTTGTATCTGCTAAACATTGCAACACGCAGACTAAAAATAAAACAAGAAACGTTTACAATTAAAAGATGAATTTTATATTTAGCCATGGAAGTGGTGGTAGTGGTAGTAGTAGTGGTGGTGGTAGTAGTAGTGGTGGTGGTAGTAGTAGTGGTGGTGGTAGTAGTAGTAGTGGTGGTGGTAGTAGTAGTGGTGGTGGTGGTGGTAGTAGTAGTAGTGGTGGTGGTGGTAGTAGTAGTGGTGGTAGTAGTAGTAGTGGTAGTAGTAGTAGTGGTGGTGGTAGTAGTGGTGGTAGCGGTAGTGGTGGTGGTAGTAGTAGTAGTGATGGTGGTGGTAGTAGTAGTGGTGGTGGTGGTAGTGGTGGTGGTGGTAGTAGTAGTGGTGGTGGTAGTAGTAGTAGTAGTGGTGGTGGTGGTAGTAGTAGTAGTGGTGGTGGTGGTAGTAGTAGTTGTGGTGGTGGTAGTAGTAGTGGTGGTAGTAGTAGTTGTGGTGGTGGTAGTAGTGGTAGTGGTGGTAGCGGTAGTGGTAGTAGTGGTGGTGGTAGTAGTAGTAGTGGTGGTGGTAGTAGTAGTGGTAGTGGTGGTAGCGGTAGTGGTAGTAGTGGTGGTGGTAGTAGTAGTAGTGGTGGTGGTAGTAGTAGTGGTGGTGGTGGTAGTAGTGGTGGTAGTAGTAGTAGTGGTGGTGGTAGTAGTGGTGGTAGTGGTAGTGGTGGTAGTAGTAGTGGCGGTAGTAGTAGTGGTGGTGGTAGTAGTGGTGGTAGCGGTAGTGGTGGTGGTAGTGGTGATAATATCGGTGGTGGTAGTGGTGGTGGTAGTAGTAGTAGAGGAGATGGTGGTAGTAATGGGGATGCTGGTAGTAGTGGTAGTAATGGTGGTAGTGGTAGTAGTAATGGTGGTAGTGGTAGTAGTAATGGTGGTAGTGGTAGTAGTAATGGTGACAATGCTAGTGGTGGTGGTCGTAGTGGTGGTACTGTGGTAGTGGTGGTAGTGGTGGTGGTAGTAGTGGTGGTAGTGGTAGTAGTGGTGGTGGTAGTAGTGGTGATAATAGTGGTGGTGGTGGTAGTGGTGGTGGTAGTAGAGATGGTGGCAGTAGTGGGGATGGTGGTAGTGGTGGTAGTAATGGTGGTAGTGCTAGTGCTAGTGGTGGTGGTGGTAGTAGTAGTGGTGGTAGTGGTAGTAGTGGTGGTGGTAGTAGTGGTGATAATAGTGGTGGTAGTAGAGATGGTGGTAGTAGTGGGGATGATGGTAGTGGTGGTAGTAATGGTGGTAGTGCTAGTGCTAGTGGTGGTGGTGATGGTGGTGGTAGTGGTGGTAGTAGTGGTGGTAGTAGTGGTGGTGGTAGTGGTGGTAGCGGTAGGGGATGGTGGTAGTGGTGGTAGTAATGGTGGTAGTAGCAATGGTGGTAGTGCTAGTGGCGGTGATGATGGTGATGGTGGTAGTGGTGATGATAGTACTGGTACTGGTAATAGTGATGGCTATGGTTATGGTGATGTAAAAGTAACGGTACTCGTAGTGGTAGAGGTAATCTTTGTTTGTTTTGAAGTGTTTTGTTTCATGTACACATTGTACACTTATTTTTACCAACTAGAAATACATCAACGCAACAACCCCTCGCCCACTCTTAATTTACATGCTTTTTTTTAAACAGCCCCACGCACCCCCTGATTGAAATAAGCACTCTTGATATACAGCCAATATAAAAACAAACAGATATAAACCTCAGGATAATTGTAAAATTTATAGATAGGATATCAAAGCAAAACTTAGATTTCATTACATTCTTGTTGTAAAAAATATATTGTTTTTAGGAGGTTTCAAAAGGGTTTAATATTTTTAGCAAGCCTTTAAATGGCTTCCCTATCCATACATGTTTTATACTTTTGCAAAGGCAGAATTGAACGTTAATAGTTCAAAAATGACAATTTTAACAGAGCCTGAGATAAAAACAATTCAGTAGAATCGGATTCCAGAAAGAAGTATTGCACAGACAACGTTTCAGTTGAAAATTTGGAAATACCGCCAAGAAAATCGGCAAAGCCCATGATTAATAGTGCATGCAAAGTCAGTGAAAAACCTCAGTGTTTTAAGTTAGCTTTAGTTAAGCTGACATATGGTTTGGACGAGCACGAAAACGTGAACCTGTATATTGTTTAGGTTAAGCGAAAACTTGAAAACAACATATAAAGGACAATCTCAAGGTATACTGAAACTTTAATCCGATCTTGACGTTTACAGAATATATACATACTGATTCCAATCAGCAAAATAAATAAATAAATACAAATACCCTACCGTTAACTTGAAAATGATTCTGAGACCAACGGTGTTTGGTTTCTTCAGGTTCTCTGGTTTCTCTTCAACATATATTAAACCAGCCAGCTGTTTGTCTTCTTCTTTTCTTCGTTGTTCCCTTTTAAGCTAAGTAGCTCCGGCTTCATTTCGTTTCGTTAAACGAAACCATTTTGTTTCGCAAAATATGGAGATTTAGTTTCAGAAGTTGCAGCTTGATGTTAGTAATAATTTTCAGTTTTTTGCTGTACAAGCTGTGTTAGTTAGTAATACTCAGAAAAGTATTACTAACTAACACAGCTTGTACAGCAAAAAACTGACAATTATGGAGATTTAATTTTCTTCATAGCTAGTCACCAGTGCCCAACTATTCTTACCGCGTGACACCGTACCAAACATATATATTTTAATATATAAACTACTGCGAGATTACGTCTCCCCCGCTTTTTCTACACGCGTGTAAAGTGGACTCCACGCATGTCGAGATTAGCACCCTCACTGGGCTCCGGGCCTTTGGCCCTACGCCAGGCCTCGGGGATCATTTTAAAGAAAATGTTTTCACTACACGTGGCCTGGGTTAAAACGTGGCTCATGTAATATAACATTTAAATAAACTGATTGCATACAGCCAGACTGGAAAATGCACAATAATCACAATATTAGTAAAAGTAAGCAAAACAATTACCAAAAACAAACTATACATAAACGTGATAAAAGTCTTTTATTTCTAGCAGACCCACATTTCATTCTTCTAACAGACCGGTTAAATCATTTATTCAACTGATTAGTATGCTTACAGTGTAATAAATGGTTGTCACTCTCTTTTGAATAGAAGAGTGTGATAACCACTTATCACATCGTTTATCGTATACCAATGAGTATTTTGATTTCTAACTCTTGAAGTTTCTTCCGCGGTAAATTCACTCGCGGCACCGATAAATCCTTTAACACACTCGTAACCATTGATTAACCCTTATTAGTTGAACGTATAGTTTACTAACCATATTATAATTTCATCAAGAGAGAACCCAAAATTTGAATTCAAAGTTGTACTTTGAATTAACTACAATAAAGAACACAAAAATAACATTTATCTCAAACACAAAAAGATAACAGAGGGAGAGAAATCGGGGAAGGGGGAAGGCAAGAGAAGGAGAGAGATATTTGAAGTTAGTTAGTATCCTATCAAAGGATCGTTTCTACTCATGTGAGCGGTGGTCACATAAGGGTGGTGAAACAACACGAAATGTTTGAATTTGAATTTGAATTTGAATTTATTGAATATGTTGTCAACCATTAAGTATAATACAGAGCAGTGACAACGGGAGCAAGAAACAGGACAAAGTCCCAATTGATATCAAACCCCCGAGTCCTATTAGTTTAAATAAAAATACAAAGAACAGTAAAGACTAGATATGCTAACAGATTAATGAAATTATAGTAATTAGTATACAAGAAATTAAGTATTATTAAATTAGTTAAATTTACAGTAGAGATCTTTTGTCAGGTAAAATATAATACTGAAGTTTTGACAAATAGTAATTTGAAATTACATTTTTAAAGGTATTAAGGGTAGAGACACTTTTGACATACTCAGGCAAGGCATTCCAGATGGTAGTAACCCGATAATAATAAGAATATTTTAAATAATTACGATTGGTATGAAGTAACCTATAATTAAAAGGAGAGAAGTTACGAGTAGTAATATAACTATTTGAACGCTGCTGTAAAGAAGGATGATCTAGATCTACCATGCCTAGTCTTGATTTGAAAAGGAGCACAAGGTCTTTTGATTCTCTTCTATACTCCAAAGGTAGAAGGGATAGATTAAGAAGACGCTGTTTGTAATCAAGGTCTTTAGGATAATCTAATATAAATTTCGTAGCTCTACGCTGGACATTTTCCAACAATAATTGGTGCTTGATGGTATACGGTGACCAAAGTTCACTTGCATATTCCAGCTTGGGGCGAACAATTGAACAGTATAGGAGTTTTCTGGTTTCAACATCTTGAAAATCTCTGCATAATCTCCTAACGAGACCCAGAGTACGGTTAGCTTGTAGAGATATCCGTTCTATGTGCAGGGACCAATTTAGGTTGTCGGTAATGGATATGCCCAAGTCTGTAATCTCGCAGACGGTATCCAGTAGGTCATTGCAGAGGTGGTAGTTCCTTACGGTATGAGATTTCTTTTTGGAGATGTTAAGGGTCTTACACTTGGATGTATTGAAACTCATAGACCAGTCACTACACCATGCAGAGAGGCATGACAGATCTTGTTGAAGAGCACTTATATCTGATGGTTTCAAGATGGTCTTATATAGTTTAGAATCATCAGCAAATAGAGCAAGCTTAGAATTATGTTTGATGTAAGCTGGCATGTCATCTATATAAACCAGAAACAATAGGGGCCCAAGGATGGATCCCTGTGGGACACCGGAAAATATATTTAGACTATCAGAGTGTATTCCTTGTATGGTAACTCGTTGGTATCTATCAGATAGATAGCTAGTGAACCAACGTAGTAATTCATCAGCTATACCAAGTAGGGATATTTTTCTGATAAGAGCAAGATGAGTAACTTTATCAAAAGCTTTGCTAAAATCTAGATAGATTACATCAGTCTCTTTACCGTTAGCTAGGGCTTCGATAATTTCTTGGTAAACTCCAAGAAGTTGGGTGACTGTCGACCTGCCTTTCAAGAATCCATGTTGCATATGATATAATTGAGGAGAGATGTGGACATAGCAATGATTAAATACACATCTCTCTAGGATTTTTGAAAGGATAGATAATAATGAGATAGGTCTATAATTTTCAACTAATAATGAGTCACCATTTTTAAACACTGGAGTCACATCAGCTAGTTTCCACTTATCTGGAAATACTCCTAGTGATAAAGATTGATTGAAGAGACGACAAAGAGACCAGGCAATCTGGGGGGCGATTTCCTTAAGAAGTCTACCCGGGATCTTGTCTGGTCCGGATGATTTGTTTGGATCAATGGCTCTTAGTGCATTTTCCACTTCTGATAGTGTAAATTGAATAGATGACAAGAGGTGGTGTGCTTGTGACGAAGCAGGTGGAACTTCAGTATCAGCAAAGACATCATTATTAAATACAGACTGAAAATAGAGATTGAATAAGTTCGCCTTATCCTTAATATTTGATACAAAGCGCTGACCGCTTCGTAGAAATTCAGGGGCTTGGTTTTGTTTTGTTGTGGTTTTGACATACGACCAAAAACGTTTGGGATTTTCACGTATTGAATCTTTAAGTTTTTGGGCATATAGTTTCTTTTTCTGCTTAATCATCTCTTTTGTATCACGACGCGTCTGTGAGAATCTAATGTAGTCTTCATTGCGACCGGTTTTAGATGCAATAGTTCTTTGTCTGTTTTTACATTTGATAAGATCATAGTCAATCGAGATATGGTCTGGAAACTCGGCAAACTTCAAAGCGCCTTAATGAGCTGTGATTTTATGTTGAACCGTACCTTACACCGTGCACATCCTTTGTTTTAGGTTTATTAATATTTAAATAGCACGGTTGAGTGACTGAACTGAAACGTTGCTATTGGACAATTCGTTCATTATACTAAAATACAATGTGTTCAGTGACCGTGCACCGTGCACAAAAATGCATAAAGGCGAACAAAAAGATAAACCAAAGACTTTAGCGGAGTTTCCAGACCATATCTCGATTGACTATGATAAGATTCAGCAGTTCTTGATCAATCCAAGGGTGGTCATTTGTGTTTCTGGCTTTACAAGTGGGAATATGTAAACCTACAGCTGAGAGAAACAAATCGGTCCAATTCGCAAGAGACTCATTTACATCATCATCAACGAAGCATAAATCCCAAGGGACACTTTCTAGAGATTGTTTGAGGCCTTGCCAATCAGCCTTTTTAAAATTATAAACTCGACGTTTAACTCTTGGCTTCTTAGCAATTTGTAAATTAATACAAAACTTAATAAGTTTGTGGTCAGTGTTTAGTATATCTTCAGAACCTTCAATGTTGGAAATTTTCTCTGGAATGGAAGTCAAAATCAAGTCCAGTAAACTGTTTTTTCTAGTCGGAAAATCTACAACTTGCCAAAGGAAATAGTCCTTAAGTGTCTTGATAAAATAAGAGTAAACAATGTTGTCAGTAGTGGCGGCAATATTTGACCAGTCAATGTTCGGCAGATTAAAATCACCCGCGATCACAATATTATCAAAGTTAGCCCTTGAAGCTAAACGTAAGAATTTAGTGAATTCCTTCATATAGGAAAGGTCAGAGTTTGGTGGACGGTAGTAGACTGCAAATAATACCTTTTTCTTGCCAGATGGACGAAGTTCACAGGCGAGAATTTCGGCTGAGCTTTCAATATCAGATCTTCTGATACTAGGTATGGTATTACGAATTGCCAGCATCACACCGCCTCCACGTTTATCGTTGTGTTCGGCTCTGTCCCTCCTATGGATAGTAAAGTCTAGATTGGGTAGGATTTCACTGTTCTGAATGGACGGTTTTAACCAAGATTCCGTAATTGCAATCACGTCAACATCGGTTGTCAGGGCTTGTAATTCATCGAGCTTGTTAACTATGCTTCTCGCGTTGGTGTAGAGACAACGAATATTTAGTTGAACGGCAGGGCCAGGGTTTAGTTCCACATCATACATAAGTTGGATTATCGGGTGAAAAGCAGCGACTGAGTTATTGTAGTAGTTTGTCGAAGCTTTAGATCTCCTGGTCCTCTCAGAGAGACGTAGATGAAGTCGCCATCGAAATGTAAATCGATCACCACAGATGGAAGTAGATATATCAGGCTGATGACCATAAACATAAAAGATGTTTAAAGTAGAATGGATTTGGACATGTCCAGTATCCAATGATATATAATTCGTAGTTATACAGGCTAAATACAATATGATAAGACACGAAATCTTGAGAGCTAAAAGAGGCACGTCCGCCATGATAATATATATATAGAGAAAAATATATAGAGCTAAATAGGATAATGATAGTACAACAATATGGCCGCCCTTTCATTGCGGTTTTGATTTTTGGTACACTAGTATGGCTGCCAGATGAAAGCAATGTACACAAATCTATACAAGTTACAAAGTTATTTATTCTTCATATATTTACATAATTATAATATTGATAAGCAATATATACACTATGAGCGGCCAAACTGTATGGGCATTTACAAGTACGCAAGTCGAAGTTGTTAAATTCAGAAAGCTCTGAGCTCCAGTGATACTCGAACCTTGCAATTAATACTAGAGTGTAAAAAAGTAGAGTGCTGTGTAGGCAGTTTTTTAGATAGAGCTAAGTGAAAATATATGTGGTAAACTGCCGTCCGATGCTTCACTTTTTTAGATAGAGCTAAGTGAAAATATATGTGGTAAACTGTCGTCCGATGGTTCACTTTTTTAGATAGAGCTAAGTGAAAATATATGTGGTGAACTGCCGTCCGATGCTTCACTTTTTTAGATAGAGCTAAGTGAAAATATATGTGGTAAACTGCCGGATGGTTTAACTATTGAGCCACAGTTCAAGCCGATCCTAGTTTAGACTAGTCTAAATCATGAGTACATGTAATTATATATATATATATATATATATATATATATATATATATATATATATATATATATATATATATATATAAGTTTTATACTTGTAGTGCTTGCATATCTAAAGAAATTGTGTTTATGGTATAAGCGGTAGATTTTACGCAAACTAGGTTTTGTCAATGTGGATTCATTGGAAACATGAGTTTTTCACTTCGGTAAACAATTGAGGGTATAAAACTTTTCAATTCTCAAGACCACCACTATCATCACGTCTTTCTCGTTATTTCTTGTATTTACGCAATAACGAAGAGAGCTAAGGGCGAAATAAATGCGTAGTGTTATAAAACTTATTTCTTTCGTAGCTCGTTCCTTTTTCGACTTCGCTCCCGGTGATCAGCTGGCAACGTTGACAGCGCAAAATCCATGAAAATGAAACTTTAAAACGACAGCCGATATATTGCATTTTTTCTCAGGATAACCCTATAAGATTGCGAAAACGTAAAATCTCCACGGGTGAGATAGGCACTTTAATGTCAATTTTTATAGAACAAAACATATTCGGAAAAATAGTGCCATCCTGAAAACTCAAGATATGAGTTAAAACAAGTGGAACTACTGTGAAATTCTAATATTTCGACTTTATTTCAACTTCACTTGCCTGAAGATGACTTTGAAATAAAGTCGAAATCCACTTGTTTTAACTTATATCACGAGTTTTCAGGATGGCATTATTTTGGGAATATGTTTGGAATGTCCGCTGGTCTTGTCAATGTCAATTTTTTTTTTCTTACCTTCGTAAAGTTATTTACATATCCCATTTTTTTACCAGCACTCATGTCAGTCCTGCTTGTTATTTCTGTTAAAACAAACTTCATATTTTCTTTTGGTTCTGGAAAAAACACACATAAAATTAAAGCAAAGCACTTAATGTCTGATCCCTCGGGAAACAGTTTTGTTTAGACTCTCGGGAAAACAAAACTAAATGTTTCCCTCGTGACCAGACATCAAGTGTACATTATTCGCCGAAGGCGAGGTGAATATCGGTGAATAATAACCGAGACGAAGGCGACTGAGAAGAAGTTAGATCTGATGAGATGAGGTGAGGTGAGGTGAGATGAAGTAAGTTAAGGTGAGGTAACTGGGGTGCATGAGGTAAGGTGACTGAGGAGAAGTGAGATGAGATAAGGTAAGGCAAGGTGAGATGAGGTAACTGAGGCGAGGTAAGGCGACTGAGGAGGAGAAGTGAGATGAGATGACGTAAGGTAAGATGAGGTAACTGAGGTGAGGTAAGGTGACTGAGGAGAAGTGAGATGAGATGAAGTAAGGTAAAAAGAGATAACTGAGGTGCATGAGGTAAGGCGACTGGGGAGAAGTGAGATGAGATGAGATGAGATGAGATGAGGTGACGTGAGGTGAGGTGAGGTGAGTGATGAGGTGAGGTGAGGTGAGGTGAGGTGAGGTGAGATGAGGTGAGGTGAGGTGAGATGAGATGAGCGAGAGGAGGTGAGGTGAGGTGAGGTGAGGTGAGGTGAGGTGAGGTGAGGTGAGGTGAGGTGAGGTGAGGTGAGGTGAGGTGAGGTGAGGTGAGGTGAGGTGAGGTGAGGTGAGATGAGATGAGATGAGATGAGATGAGATGAGATGAGATGCGATGAGACGAGACGAGATGAGCGAGATGAGATGAGATGAGATGAGATGAGATGAGATGAGATGAGATGAGATGAGATGAGATGAGATGAGATGAGATGAGATGAGATGAGATGAGATGAGATGAGATGAGATGAGATGAGATGAGATGAGATGAGATGAGATGAGATGAGATGAGATGAGATGAGATGAGATGGGATGAGGTGAGGTGAGGTGAGGTGAGGTGAGGTGAGGTGAGGTGAGATGAGGTGAGATGAAATGAGCAGAGATGAGATGAGATGAGATGAGATGAGATGAGATGAGATGAGATGAGATGAGATGAGATGAGATGAGATGAGATGAGATGAGATGAGATGAGATGAGATGAGATGAGATGAGATGAGATGAGATGAGATGAGATGAGATGAGATGAGATGAGCGAGAGGAGATGAGATGAGATGAGATGAGATGAGGTGAGGTGAGGTGAGGTGAGGTGAGGTGAGATGAGATGAGATGAGCGAGAGGAGATGAGATGAGATGAGGTGAGGTGAGGTGAGGTGAGGTGAGGTGAGGTGAGGTGAGGTGAGGTGAGGTGAGATGCGATGCGATGCGATGCGATTAGGGTGAGGCGGTTCAGGGTAAAAACCGAAAACCGCCTGGAAAAAACCGAAAAAACCGAAAAAATCGATATTTATATCTGTAGATTTACTTGATTAAACTTCACGCTACACGTTCAAGACTTTAGTTTTTAAAACAGTTAGTACAATGTATCGTAATATTTACAAGAATTAAATTTTCAAACATTGTAGCTATATACGTTCTACACACAAGGAAATGACTAAGTAACAGTAAAACTGGCTTTCTTTCTATCTATATACAAGCGAATGCGATAGTCTATCCTTACAAATTCTCCGCTAGGAAGACAAGTTTGTCAACTTTCTCGGGCTTTAGTTGCGCTCGCGCTGGTGTAGCAACTTGCCCCGCTTTGCTAAAAAGCCTCTCTGATGGCGAACTGGTGGCTTGAATGGCGAGGTATATTCTTGCCAATTGTGACAGTAACGGAAGTTCTTTTGCGTTAACCTTCCACCATTCTAAAGGTTCGTCGTCTCCGTCAATGACTGGATAACTGAGGTAAGTGTCAATCTCCTTGGAAAGACGGCTATGTGGAGAGGCTGCTGGTGACGCCGTTTCTTTCCAAACTGCACTCTTACTCATTTTAACAAAAACAGAAAGACTTCGGGATAGTGTAAGCAAACGACCAACTGAAGTTTAATGTTTGAATGCTATTGCACGTGTTTATATGTTAATTTGTTAACTCTGAATATTTTTGCGATGAGTCATACGCTACCTGTCTTCGCAGAGGTCCGCTTTCTGTTGAACCAATCAGGGCGCTGATTTGCTGAACCAATCAAGCGTGTGATCCGGCTTAGCTTTGATGCTTCGCTTCCCTGTAATTATTACTGCCATTTTGTTTCAATGTTACTGACATTCAAACGGGTTTTTTCGGTTTTTTCGGTTTTTCGGTTTTTTGCCTGGAGCAACATCGGTCGAATCGGTTTTCGAAAAACATCGGTTTTTTCCGGTTTATCGATTAACCGCCTCACCCTAGATGCGATGAGACGAGATGAGATGACATGAGATGAGATGAGCGAGATGAGATGAGACGAGACGAGACGAGACGAGACGAGACGAGACGAGACGAGACGAGACGAGACGAGACGAGACGAGACGAGACGAGACGAGACGAGACGAGACGAGACGAGACGAGATGAGGTAAGGTGAGGTAACTGAGGTGAGGTAATGTGAGGTGACTGAGGAGAGGTGAAATGAGGGGAAGTAAGGTAAGGTGAGGTAAAGTAGTAAGGGGAGGTAAGTAGTAAGGGGAAGTAAGGTAAGGTGAGGCGAGGTAATGTGAAGTGACTGAGGAGAGGTGAAAAGAGGGGTCCGGTGAGATGAGTTGAGATAAGGTGAAGTAACGTAAGGTAAAGCAATGTGACGTGAAGTGAGGTAAGGTGATGTAAGGTAACATAAAGGTGAGGTGAGAGGTGACTGAGGAGAGAAGAGACGAAGTGAGATGGTTAGGTGACTGAAATGACGGAAAGTGAGATGACTGTGGAGAGGTGAGATGAGGTAACATAAGGTGAAGTGACGTGACGTAAAGTGAGGTAAGGTACGGCGATCTAACGTGAGGTGATTGAGAAGAGGTAAAATAAGGTAAGTTGAGGTGACGTAAGGTGAAGTGAGGCGAAGTGATGTCAAGCGAGGTGAGTTCAGGTGAAGTGACCAGATAACAAAATAATATAAACTTTCCAAACATGGACATGACGTGATTCACTTTTTTCTCAATGCTGTAAGTCAGTTTTGATCATATATGAAGGACTTAACTGAGGGGAGTAAAGGGTATTTCCGTGAATTCCGTTTTAATTTTTATGTGAAACGTGAAACAGCTTTTTATTTTCACGTGAAATGTGATTTGCCTAATACTCGTGATCTGTGATTCACGATTATACATTTTGTAAAGCGAGAATTGATTTTCCCTTTAATGTGTGAAACGTGAAATGACCGTTTTACCTCCGTGAAATGTGATCCATACCTCCTCCCCCCTTCTACTACCCTCTTAACTCTTCCGTAGTCAATCAAAAAGGGTTTCAGAGGCTACAAATATGCTGCAGTCCACAAGTTACCAACCACTCTAGGCTCGTGCCCTTTAGTGCTCGCGGTTTATCTTTATCAGATTGCATAACACATTTATACAACGCATTATACCTTTCTTCATATCCAATGAAATCGGTTCATCAATTCGGTTCATACCTGGTAATCGAAAACAAAATACATATTTACATATAGACTTGCTCCAAGTCCGCCTCTTATAGCGCTGTGTCTGCGGGCGGGTGGAAAGGCGGGCGAGCGGAAAGGCGAGAGAGCGGAAAAGCGGGAGGAAAAAGGCGGACTTGTTTCGCATGCAGGTTTTTGAATCTAATTAAATATTCTGGTGGGAAATCGCTGAAATGTGCATCACCCTGTTTTGATGTGTTTTGGGTTGTGTACATGCAATGGAAAGTAGTTGTAATTAACAATTATTGGCCGAGTGAATATCGGTGAATAATAACCGAGACGAAGTCGAGGTTATTATTCACCGATATTCACAGAGCCTGAGGTGAATAATTGTTTTAGTATAAATACACATTTTCGTACTTTTAGGAACAGCATTCTCTTTGAAATTGTTAATTTCCTCGTCTGTGACAATGACAAATTGATTCGCGGCCATTTTGAATAAACGCTGTAGGTGATTATCGAGAATTAATCCGAAGTAGCTCGACCAATCAGCGCACGCGATTTTCTATAATCACCTGTGTATCTATACTAAAACGTTTTCAAGACTCTGTTTAACTCCAACTTCCAAAGATAGCACTTGCATAGCAATTTAGCCTGAATATAATTACTTCCCGAATTACGTCACCGGTCGAAAAAATCACCAGTGAATTTTGGCGCGCTGCAGGTGGAAAAAGTCCTTTTCAACGAGGAACCGAAAGGTTAAAAATGTCGAAAGGTGAAAAATGTTTGAAAAGGACTTTGAGAAAGTCTAACTTACATACTGTAAACTTTCAATAATACGCCTTGGGCCTACGTGTAATTTATCGAAAAGGCTTTGGGGGAGAAAAATTTAATTTGCGTTTCAAAATAAGTCATTAATGTTATACATCTTGTACACATGTTTGTTACACCTAGGCTTTGTAATATCCTAAGTGCTGATTGGTCAGCGCACCGTCCGTAAAAGTGCGTATCCGGACCACGGTTCGTCTTTTTCCGTTTTGCTGGTGTGAATTCCTAAGGTTTTCACACAAATTTGTATCGAAAAACGTGAATTCAAAGTAAATATCCACATACTAAACTATATAATATTAACCTCGTTCGCTCGGTCTCTACGGGGAAATATCAGACCTCGCTCTTTTTTGTACGAACCTCGCCTGGCGGGTCAGACAGTAGCAGGCCTGATGAGAGAGGGGGGGGGGGGGGGGTCAGCCTGGTCGTTGACCAGGGGCCCGGGGACAAAGGGGGCCCATTTTTAAGGAAACAAAAATATATATAATACATTATGTTTACCGTCAAAGTGTGAAACTATAAAATCGATTTTATAATAGACAATTGAAGTTTTAGCATTAATCGTTACATTGCATTGTGTCTCTCGCTAATGGTTTTATCACTGCTTTTGGGGCCCTCTATGGCTTTATCACTGGCATTGGGCCCCTTTATGGCTTTATCACTGTTATGGGGGATATGGGGGCCCTACACCGGTATGCAGCTTGCGGGTGCATCAATACATCTTGACACTTGATATATAGTAATATGCTGTCACAAACATTAAATTAATTAAATACATGCATGTTTTGAATATATGACTGTGAAGATCTGCATACATTTAGGACCATCTGCCCAAGGTGCAACAACTCACTAAGTCTAACAGACCCAATAAGCTGTAAGTGTTGCTATTAGAACTGTCTATATATTGTCATTTTTTCTAAATTTTATTTTTTTATTTTGTATTTTTGAGCCTGCAGCATTAATTTGGCCATGCTGTTGCGGATACCCAGCCATAATCCAGTTAGCGTTTATTATTTTTACTATATACTGTATCTTGATGGCAAAGCTAATAAATAAATAATTATGCATGCGTATATCAACAAAACTCTATAGAACTCTAAATATTGTTACCCAGGAAAACTTTGGTGCAGCATTCACATGAAGCTAGGGTTATCTCAGGGAACATGTTTATTACTCAGTATAGTTGCGTTTTATCATGTGAAACAAGACCAACTTTGACCCTAGCCCAGTGGCGGCACCATGGGGTGGACTGGGGTGGACATGTCAGTTCTTTTCCAGATTGATTTCTTAATTTTTCCAAATCCAAAACATTGTGTGTGTGTGTGGGGGGGGGGGGGGGGGGGAAGCAGTATTGAGACTTTTTAAGATTGTGGCTATAATATTATTTGACAGTGGGGCTCATGGCTGATAATCACCCTGGCATTCGTAAGAGAACCGAGAACGGTCTGCAGTACTATTGCATTTCATGAAGGGTACATGTGGGGGGTGTAGGGGGTGTGACACACACACACACACACACACACACACACGTTTTGGAAAACGTATCGTAAAACAGAGATTTTGCAGAGAAAAATGTGATTTGTCAGTAAATTGATAGGAAATTGGTCGGTAAATTGGACATAAAAATGAGTTGGTCTCAGGAAAAGCACAATAGAGGTACACCCCCCTGCTCAGAATGGTCACGTCACGCCACTGCCAGTTGTATCACCCTGCCACCACCACTGCCCTAGCTAGCCCCGAGTTATCCCTACACACACCCCCCCCCCCCCCCCCAAAAAAAACAAAAAAAACAATCTCAAGTGGTGTCAATGTAGACAGGTCCATAGACAACTCAAGCTCATTGTCTAATTGTTACAGTCATTTACAATATACTTTTCACTAAAATGTTTGGAAGTTCATTCACCACAGTGGTGGAAGGCCCTTAGAATGCAGACTGGATACTAGGCTGCTGCAGTTATGCAATCGATCATTTAGATGAAAATTGATAATGATCATGGTAATTTGGATTTATAAGTAATCAAATAAACACACTTTTTGTTGTGGTTTTTGACTACTTGCCAGATTGAAAAGGTAATTGTAGGTCATTTGCAACGCACTTTTCACAAAAATGTTTGGAAGTTCATTCTGAAGTTTGCAAGTTTATTGGGAAGTTTGCAGTTTGTTTTGAACTACACATTTGATTGGTTCCTTTTTGAACTACACATTTGATTGGCTACTAAGAACCAATCAAATGCATAGTTTAAAAGGAGCCTGGAGAGAGAGGTCAGAAAACTCCCACCAAAAATATTGGTGGGAATATGTGGGGCAAAATTATGGAATGTAGTATGTATAGGTTATTTTGAGGCTACAAGGGGATATGTGATTTATTCGCCGAGGGGCCTCAAAATAACATACTTATTTTCGCATGGCAAGGTTGACAGGATTTCATAAGATAAAGAGTGGTGCAGGGGATATTATACAGGAAGATTAGAGCAGAATATTATAGCTAGGAATGATAGAGGGGAATATTAGAGCCTTAGAGGGGGATATTAATCAATTGTTTCACCAGGGGCTATTGAATATATTCCCCTAAAAGAACAAAGGAAACCGAGGCATGTGAGTGTAAGGCCTGGTATTCGATAAATAATTAATTAATTAATTAATTAATTAATTAAGTATTCATCACATTGGTACTTCACTCCTTTAAATTTAATACTAGGCTTATTTAAAATATAAAAAAGGCACTACTCCTCCTACAGACAACTGAAGACTGAATATTAACTCCATTCACAGAATAGAATTAGTCTCAGCTCTGAATTCTCGATCAAATTTGAATGAATGAACTCCACACAGCCCCCAAACTGCCAACAGTTGCACTGTCAATTAACGCAGACTGTGTACACAGCATCAGAATTCAAGACACAAGAGCATGATTGAACATCAACACGCTTTCCAATAAAATTTCAAATACTAAACAATTATTACAAAAGTGCTTACCGAGTCCAAAGTAACGCCCTCGTTGCATGGTTGTGGAATGAAAAAGAACTGCTGATGTTTATATTCGGTTGTATCTCGCTCTGTCAGTCTGTCGCTCAATATTTCGCCATGTTTCCTATCAGAGCTGTCATTCTGTCAATATCGGTTCACGCATACTTCGTTGAAGGTACACCACTGTTCAGCGTTCACTGGTTATCGGTGGCTCACAAAGTTAAAATGGACAAGTTGGATGCTGCTGGTGCTGTTCGCAAGAAAACAACCAGTATTTTAGAAAGACCTTTGACCAGAGGACGAAATGAGGCAAGTAATTGCTAAAATAAAGTTTATAAGGTAGAAATGAGGTAGCATCTTCTATTCTTTTTCTCGCCTTATCTTGTTGTATCTTCAAAAGTATGAGGACAACTTGATCAATCATCAATGATCACTTGATAGCCATTTAATAGCCCAAGTCCAAGAAATTATATTTTTTTGTTAAAATAAAAAGCAAATAATGGTATGTTATTGTATAAATTTTGATGTCCGTGAAGAGTAACATTAGAGATAATAAAGTGAGATCCATGTATTTGAATAAATTTAAACTTCTCATGTTAAGCCCCAGGGGGGGGGGACCCACGGGGATATTTTTTTTTGGAGGGGGGAGTCGTCAAATTTCCCTGCAGTAGAACAGTCTTGTTGGTCAAAATACCCCTCCCTGGGTAATATCAAGTGCTAAAATATAATATTAAGATCATTTTACGTGTCAAAAATCCCGTCCCTCGAGCTTGTCAAGAAAGTGAAATTTCCCTGTCTTGGGATATGTCGATCAGTCTATCCTGTGGGTTGCTTGACCCCCACCCTGGGCCCTCCCCCACCACCCTGGGGCTTGACATTGATAGGTGCATAATAGTTATAGTAAATTAGTAAAATGACAAATGGCAGCACAGAGCTAGGGGAGGGCACTAAATTCACTTTCACAACTAATCCTAATGCTTATCCTAACTCCAACCTTGTCAATTGGAAAGCACCCATAGTCATCTGAATGTGAGAATATGAAGAATTTGAAGAAAAGTTCACTCCAAAACCTCAGTAAAACAAGCATTCTCATGCCATTTGTGACATCACAATTTGCAACTAGGTTCCAACCATTTTGCAAACTGAGTGAATGCGATTTAACTAACCAATCAAAAGGCTCAAAACACCCCACATGACCAGTCCTTTTACCAGTCTTTTTACAATCCATGCTAGCAGATCTCAATCCAGTTTTTCAATCAAGTTTACAATTTATTTACTGTTGTATGTTACGGGGCGTACACGCGAAACAACACTAAAAGCCAAAGCTCAAGTTAAGAATTTAATTTTGTTGTCAAACCGGGTGGTCAGACGCAGACAGAATGATGCTGAACGTGAAGAAATTGTCGAAAGAGCGCTCAAAGTCTATCTTCGAAAACGGCAGAAGAGAAAGCTTGATGAAGTTATCCAACCTCAACAAACAACAAAAGTGCTACACCTAGAAGTTGAAGACTCGTTGTTGGACAGTGACGAAAGCTGCACCAGTGAATCATCTTTAGAAACCGAGTGACTGACAGTGTTTTTAACTCTATTTATATAGTTTATTTTTTACTGAAATCCTTTCTGTTATTCTGTAATAGATTAGTTTATACTGTATATCCGTACTGGAAGTTTAGTTAAAAATTTATATCGTCCAATTGTTTTCATACATACCGCTTTCTTTCTCAAGAGACAATATGGACATTTAGGACATTTAGTTTTTATATTGTTAAAAGTATTAATAGTGCATTTGATCTGTAAAAATTTCCAAGTTAGTAACGGGACACTTCATTAGTTATGCGAAAAAGCACTGCACGCCCAGGGTGTTTTAAGCGTGCAATTTTCCACACGCCATCATTTTGCTTATTAAGAGCACTGTGTTATTTTTGTAAAATAAAGTTTACCTATATACCGTACTAGTACAATAGAATGTCTGGGCACTCTCTCTTTGATGAGTAAGCTCAGGCAGGAATAGGGTAAAGTTCTTGCTAATATTTGCAGTAAATTCCTCAAACCCAGCTACTCAATCACAGCACTGTGCTAGGAGTGTTTCAGCGCTCGAAATAACGCTCGGAAGTTGGGGGTCAGCATGAACGCTCAGGCGTGAATTTGGGGGGTCAGATACACAATTTGGGGGGTCAACTATTTTCCCCTCTTAATTTGTATATTATACACAAAAGCGTTCATTTCTTGATTTGCACAGAAAGTGAAACAAAAAAATATTTGAACGTTTTTGGTGAGATTTGGGGGAAGTCGAACCGTATGACGGCCTTAAATGCGTAGTAACTAGTTAGCACGGGCTTCTGTATTCAACAATTAATCAATGGAAGCCATTAAGTGGCCTTTTAGTGAGTTGTTTTTCGACAAGCGACAAAGCGGCACCGCACAAGTTCAGCAAACTTTACGCAAGCATTAATAAAGTGGCTTAAAACTATCCTTGAGTCCTAAATGCATTTGAAGATTTCAGCTGGAATGGTTTATGTTACTCCCTGTGTTTGAACTATAAAAGAGTGCAGGAAAAGTGATGACATAAACCTTATTTCGTTAAAACTTGAGCGGTCAAGTTGACCGCCCGTAAGTGTTTTTATTTTTTTGGGGTTTTTTGGGGGGTTTTTTTTGGGGGGGGGTCAAATCGTGAAAGCAGGGGGTCATTAACCCCTGACCCCCCGTCATTTCGAGCGCTGGTGTTTAATTTGATTTTTAATTAAATATAGGTTCATGTAAGCTCCTTTGCTTTATTGTTCTCAGAAATTGTTCAATATTCTCAGAATAGGGTCGCAACTGTAGCAGATCTTCAAACCAAGTAAGACAACATCATATACTGTAATAAATTTCATCTAATTTGTCGCTTGATACAGTACATATACCAACATTAGAATTCTAGTTAATGTTGCAATTTGTTAGCAATGTGACAATCAGTTGTACCCGTGATGCGCAATTGATAGCCTGCGGGCGTTACATGTTGCCGTTTGGGAGACTAGATCAGGGGACTGGGGAGAGGGCTTGAAACTGACGCCTGCAGCTGAGCTCTTTAGTTTTGAAAAACCCGTTCGCTGATGAACGGGATTTTAATTATTGATTACGCCAAATGTGATTTGCTTGGCGCCCATGATCTGTCAATCAAGAAGGTTTAGTAAGTACAGTTAATAATTTCAATTCTAATTTTCAAACAAAGCTGAAAGGATTATCAAAAGAAATATCTACATGTAAATGGAATTTTGCTTTTGAAATTTGATCAAATGAAAATGCAGAGTGTCAGCCTCCTTAACTCCCATACCATTCAACTGAGTTTTATAAAACATCATGCAAGAGTTTGGAAGATATCTTAATTAGGAAGTTATTGAATTTGATTTTGAAAGCGAACACCGTGAGACGCTTTGCTTTCACATGTCTCTGTCAGTCATACTATTTCTGAAAATATTTGCGAGCGAACACCATGGGATGCCCTTGACTATGAATGCGCTTGGGAAGTTGGGAGAGTATTTGAAAATCTAGAGTTGGTGTCGTCTATCGCCTTGAGTATCTCTTCCGCTTTTTTCGTGCTCTCCTACATGTAACTTCCCGCGTGCATCCATAACTCGATGGAGCACCCCAAACCATGAATCATTTTTAAGTAGAGGACAATAACAATAAAAGAATTAGACCAGCAGTAAATCTAAAGTGCGTATAAACCTTATACAGTTTTCAGTTTTCTGTATATAGGACGCAATAACAGCTGATAAGTTATTTTACAGTTTTTGATTTGGTCCATTCGTTTCGGAGATATATCTTGCTTCAAACATCGGCAAAATGCTCCAATTTGAACGTCCCAATAAATTGCCGCAAATATTATGTGATCAAAATAGGGCCTGGAACTGACAAGGCGTGACGTCATTTAAGAAACGCCAACTCTGTTCACTCTGTCACAAGCGACACAAGAGTGTACGAACGATGTTTTCCACCTTCGTGGTCATCAGACTCAGAGCTTGACTTGATTCTTTATTACACAAATACATTGATGTTGTCCTTCTCAGATATCGTTCCTTCTATGGTTTCTTAAATGACGTCACAGGTGTCTTGTCCCAATCCTCTATAATTTGCGTCTTTTTCATATAAATAGCTATGTTTAAAGCGAGATATCTATGGAATGAATGGACCAAATCAAAAACTGTAACAGAAGTTATCAGCTGGTTTTTCGCCCTGTATACTGAAAACTGTGTAGGGTTTATATGTACTTTAACACAGTGTTGCATGTGTTGTTGTATTTTTTCCCAGAAAATTATTTACTTTATTTTGAATAGGCTTTCTGATATGGGTAAGAACGTTGGATCAAGAATGCTCGATGTACTTGTTTTCCGTGAAAAAGGAAGCAAAAGAGAAACACGAATTATAAATATTCTTTTGTTTATCAAAACAACAGTGTGGAAAGTAAGCGTATATATGATAAGCAAAAAATATTTTTTAAGAGTGCTGTGTAGGCAGTTATAGTGTTTTAAATATAGCAAAGTAAAAACGTGATGAAGTGCCGAGATTTTTAGCAACGAAATATTGAAAGTAGAAAAACCAAAAGTGAAACGTTCAACTGTGATAAAGGGTTCCGACATCAACATTAGAATTTTGAAACATCAAACATCAGAATTTTGTTCTTAAAATTTATAACAGCTTACTACATGTACCTTTTTTCTTTGCTATAAATCATTTGTATGTAATACCGTTTCGTTTATTGAAAAAGACGTTTTAAAATGTCATGACATGATATGGCACGATTAGAAGAGGTGAGACGATTAGATAACATGACATGATACATGACATGCACATGACATGACACATGGCATGATACATGACATGATACACGATACATGACATGACATGACACATGACACATGACATGATACATGACGTGCACATGACATGACACACGACATGATACATGACATGATACCTGACATGACATGACATGATACATTACATGATACATGACATGCACATGACATGACACACGACATGATACATGACATGCACATGACATGACATGACATGACACATGGCATGATACATGACATGATACACGATACATGACATGACATGATACACGATACATGACATGACATGACACATGACATGATACATGACATGATACATGACATGATACATGACATGATACACGATGCATGACATGACATGACACATGACATGATACATGACATGATACACGATACATGACATGACATGACACATGGCATGATACATGACATGATACACGATACATGACATGACATGACACATGACATGATACATGACGTGCACATGACATGACACACGACATGATACATGACATGATACCTGACATGACATGATACATTACATGATACATGACATGCACATGACATGACACACGACATGATACATGACATGCACATGACATGACACATGACATGACACATGGCATAATACATGACATGACATGTTACATGACACATGGCATGACATGATACATGACATGCACATGGCATGACACATGGCATGACATGACACATGACATGACACATGACATGATGCATGACATGACATGATACATAGCATGACACATGACATGGCACATGACATAATACATGACATGACACATGGCATGACACATGACATGATGCATGCCATGCACATGACATAATACATGACACATGACATGACACATGACATGACACATGACATGACACATGCCATGATACATGACATGCACATGACATGACATAGCACATGACATGACATATGATATAATACGTGACATGACAAGATACATGACATGCACATGACATAACATGATATATATGGCATGACACATGACATTTAAGAACGTTTAAGCCAGAGCAGCGTTAAAATGTCTGATTCTTCACCTGGCTGCGCTGGGATAGCAAGTAAATTTGCATTTTTGGCTGACCACTGCCTATCAAAAATAGAAATATCCTATTAACCACTGGCCATTACTGACAGAAAATCATTGTTTTAATTTTTTGAGTGTTTGCATGGTGGCAAGTTGTAATAGAAGCGAGAATTTGTGGGAACGCCGCGTATATATATTATTTTAATATTGCTGAGCTTTCGACCTGCTGACTCAGGCCTTCGTCAGAGCAAAGGTGTCGTTGTCGTCAGTTTTTGCTCCAATGAAGGCCTGAAGCAACAGGACGAAACGAAGCAATAAATAATAAACGTGGTGTTTGCGCGAAGTTTCGCTTTTATTAAAATTATTTGTTTCAATGAAAATCTTTCTAGTCACTGTTTGGGAAAGAAGCTGATAAACTAGAGCAATCCAATGACGATGATAAAACTTGTATCCTTTCTTGCAGCACACACACATGGACACATATAGTCTATCCATGTTATGTAGCCTGCTAGCTTATGTACGCTACCTGTTGAAATTATTTTAGTATTTGTACTTGGTTCTGTATACTATTATTCTTAACCATGTACTACAGATTATATTATTGAGAAAGAACCTCTAGTTAATAAGTTCATATCAAGACCAAAAGACAAAGGTAGGACTGTCTGCTGTTATTAGTGTTGGTTGTTTTCAGCAAAGTATAGTTGTTTTGAATTTTCCTATCTCCAGTCTTTGTTTTCAGACAAGATCTCAAGGTCTTTGATTAGAAAGATGTACACTAACAGTACATCTTGGCGCACAGGTGGAGTGTGCTGTTAGCGCGCAAAAAGTTAGGCCCGGTTAGACCCCGTTGCCGAGCTTGTAACTCATCTGAGCAGAGCTGTAGTTGATTTTTCCTGTCCTTCGAGGGTTTTACGCCTGCGTGATACTCCGGTTTTCCTCCCTCCATAAAACCAACACCTATATAGTCAACGAAATCGAAATTTTGCGAGGGATACATCTTAGCTGTGATCCGGGGGCGCCTTTGATATGCCTTTTTGGTGGCCACGGTGATCTGCGTCCTTCGCAATTCATTCGCTGGTTGCAAGTAAGGATGATTAGCCCCAGTCCTTTATCCTTTACATTTTGTACACTCTTTGTATTCGCCACGTACTCCCCAGGTGAACACCACTGCCAAACGTTTGTGCATGCGTGAATTCGCTGGAGTAAACATTACAAGAAATTGGGAACTAGCCGTGGCGACAACAACCAGACAGTGAAGACTAAAGCCGGATTTCCACCAGACGATTTTTTTCGCGCGAAGCGACTTTCTTTTGTTCGAATTCAATAGATTTCTGATTAGTTCCAGCTCAGAGCTCATGAGACAAAAGAAAAAGTCGCTTCGCGCGAAAAAAGTCGCCTAGTGGAAAACCGGCTTAAGTAAGACTCGACTATTCATTTGTGTTTTAAAAAAAGAGTAAAGAAAATTACGAAGGGGTAAATTCAGAATATGTTACAATATTGACAAAGAAGCCATGCACAAATTACCTACCTTAACGTTTCGGTAGTATGCTTATAATTTTAACTTTTGTGTCGGACTCTCGGACCAGTCCAAATATTTCAGTGTTTTCCCGCTCTTTTTCTGAGGTCGAGCTCGGACGTCGCGCAGACGCAAAACGTTTGACAGCGGTCTTACTTCATGCAGTTAGCTTTTGTTCTAGGTGTGAATTGAATTGAACTGTGGTTAATTTTGTCGTTTTATTTTACAGGTGGATTAAACTGTGCTTACTTTATCGCCGGTATTGTCGAGGCAATACTATTTGGGTGTAATTTTGTAAGTATAAGGTTTGACTGTTGACTATTGACTGCAACAATTACTCGAATTCAACCGAGTGGTGCTCAGGGTTATAAGTAGTTCTTTTATTCTTTGACCATTTGTCGATTGACTATACGCTGAAAAATTAATATTTATATCTTATTAGATGTTTTGGTGTGTAGTATCGCTGTATATTTTTACGAGTTGTGCCGTAATTTGACGAGCCCGCAGGGCGAGTCAAAATACAAACAACGAGTAAAAATATACAGCGATACTACACACCAAAACATCTTATAAGAGATTTATTATACAACTGCTCTGACCAACAAACTTTTACGGAAAAAGAAAACTCTAAAAAGAGCAGAGAAGTAGCGTGACTTGCACCAGGACAAAACCAGAACAAAACCAGGACGAAATAATAAGCATGGGCTACATGAAGTAGTTCCCGAGTGATAAATTTGATTGGCTAACAAAATCTGTCAAACCGGTTTTCTACTATCCAAATAACTAACTATCCAAATATCGCTGTATATTTGTACTCATTTTTAGCGTTATTTGGACAGTTTTTAATGCAGTTGTATAATAAACTCTTATATTCGTAATATATGTACTTAATTTTTTATAGCATTCAAAGGTTACAGCTCATTGGCACAAAGGAACGACATTCATGATACAATTTGAAGAATCGGTTGTGGCACGAGACAAGGCATTCGATTCAAAATGATTGTATCTCTGCGTTGGGGGTCTGTGGAACATAGGGCATATATATATATATATATATATATATATATATATATATATATATATATATATAATTTGCAATCACGTTTGGTTGATTTGCAGCCAGTAAATTTGCAAAACTCAGTGAGCACTAAACAACAGCGAGCCGGATGAACGCTCTTCCGAAGATGTCTCCACTTGACGTAATGAAATTAATATAACCTGACCCCAACATAATGCCCGAACCTAATCTTAGGGGGTGTGCCAGCCCGGGCACCCTGGCTAGCCCTAGGGATGGGCGATACCAGCTTTTTTTGTTCGATACGATACCAGTCCGATACTAAGAATTTTGGTCGATACCAATACCAAAATCGATACCGATACTTCAATTTTTACATTGATTGAAATAACTTTTAAAATAAGAAGAATATTTTAAAATAAGTAACAAATATAACAAGTCAAGGAATAGTCTATCAGCTGCATAAACATTTGCAATTATGATTTTAAATCTTAAACTGAACAATATCAACATGCATGTTCAATGTTTTCCTAAATATATAAGTGATAACCATTTAGTTAAATGTTTTTATCTGCCTCGTACCCAGGCGTCTCCACATACATATTTGCATTCATATATACATTCATATTTACACGAAGTATTGCAGTACTTCGTGTAAATATGAATGTACATATGTATGCAAATATGTATGTGGAGACGCCTGGGTACGAGGCAGTGTTTTTATTTAAAAACAGCATCATACAACCCTGCATGATGAAGTATTCACCGATTTTCATAGATACTGACCAAAAACATCGCAGGCTCAAGTGGTATCGAAATTACCAATACTTTTTGCGAGTATCGAAAGTATCGATACTTTTGTAAGTATCGTTGGTATCGATATGTTGTACTAGTATCGCCCATCCCTAGCTAACCCGCTTTGCCGAAATCGTGCTTGTGCTATCATTTCTTGTCAATTTTCATCTTGTGTTTATATGAGAGCCGAGCCAGCCCACCTAGCTGAGATCTCGCTTTGTGAGACCGAGATCTCGGTTACCTAGACTGTTTTTTTCCCATCATAAACACGATTGACCTCGCCTACCCAGGGCTGGCACTAAAAGCTTCGTACACGCGACAAAATATGTTTTTATCTTCTTTTTTCGACATATTAACAATTCACAAGTTCTGCTTGTTCATGTACAGTTCATATTTAAAACAATGAGACTTCGTGTCTTAGCAGAACTGATAAATTACACAACAAGCAAGCCAGCCCGGCTAGGCAAGCTAGCCCTTCTCATATCAATTAACCCAATACTGAAAAGTCAGTTCGGCAAAGCGGGTACCCGGTCTGGCTCGCCTCCATATAAACACCTCCTTACATCAGGGGAGAGGCTTGAGGCTGGATTCGCAGTAGTTAAATACACCAATTGGCGCGGCAGTCTTCGAAGAGGAGGCCTCATTTTCTGCCGTTTGGTGCTTTCCCAGCGGCTTGTCAACAGTCTTTGCTAACCGAAAAATCAACCAATATGGCGAAAGTGATGTCTTGTGCAAACATTCTATTGGTAATAAACTGGTAAATATTTTCGTCTCGCCACTTATAAGATAACTCGGTTGAGTAAGTTATCTCAGCAAGATATCTCTCAGTTGTATTTTTGCAACTTGCAGCGTCGTAAAAAAATACCGTTGACACATGACGATGTGACGCATCACACTCACTTTTTTCTCACAACTTGTGTGCCGAAAAAATATGTTGCGAGTTGCCAAAAATGCCCAAAAACTGCAAAAGATGTTACTTTGTCATTTTAAAGTGTCTATGAAGCGAAAATTATTATTGTCTTAAATGAGAGAACTCTTAAAACTACAACGTAACATCTTTTGCAGATCTTCGTTTCCGTGCTTCGTTGTTGAGATATTTCAATTTTTTTGATATGCAAATTGAACACTTTGACGTCACACGTGTATAATGAGTTATCAGAGAAGGTTCGGTATCTTTGCTGTTATCAAACGAAATCAATTAAAAATCTGTATGTCTAATAGACGCACAGGATCGGCTTCGAAGTGATTTCGTTTGATAATCAATAATATCAAAGAAACTGAAATATCTCAACAACGAAGCACGGAAACGAAGATCTGCAAAAGATGTTACGTTGTAGTTTTAAGAGTTCTTTCATTTAAGACAATAATAATTTTCGCTTCATAGGCATTTTAAGTGTTCTTTCAAATGAGACAAACTTAATTTTCATATATAGGCACTTTAATAAATCGTAAAGTTTTGAAACAGTCTTATTCTTTAAAAAGGATTTTGACCCAGTTATCTATGTCCTTTGTGTAATCAGGGCTCGCATCAATCCAGTTGTTAGCAATCCATTTTGAACCTTTCACGACATTGCAGCCACCATGATAAGAGCGAATATCGACCTCTCCAAACCAGCCAGTATTTTTGTCTAACTTGTGGTTATACCAGATCAAGGCTGCTCCTTTCTTTGGTTTGTAGTAAACATTGGCGTCGTGACAGTGTCGACCAAGGTCCAGTCTGTGTCGTTCTTTGCCGTATAAGATCTAAATATAAAAATTTATAAGTAATACAATAAGTACTATTTACAAAGTGGGTGGCCGTAATGTGGGAAGAGAATAATTCTAATAGGTTGATTTTTTAATAATAGGTGGATTTTTTCTTGAAAAACAGTGCAGATTTCGGTACAACCTCGTACCCAGGTTCTTATCTCCGCTGCTCCGCACCGATCAACATTTTTGTCGGATTTGGATTTTGTGAAAGTTGGAAGATTGCGGATTTTCCCATGCAATAATTGACCTCGGATTATAGATTTTTCTTGTAATTTTCTACGGAACCTCGGTTTTATTCCTACCTTGGATTATGCTTGGTTATGGTCAGGCTATATCATTGACGATGGAAAAGAAATGAAAAAAAATGAGGAAAAGAAAAGATCATAGACGAGTTCAAGTATAGTTGTCAGCGTGTTGAAATGAATTTTGCGTGAATCGTGCGAATTCGGAAGGTTCAATCGGATTGTCGGATTTGCCAAAAAAAATAGCAGATTGTCGGATTTTCATACCGCTATTCACTCCCCCCCCCCCCCCCCTTTTTTTTTAAAAAAGAAATTAAGGTTTAATTCGTGTCTGAAATGTGATACAGATCTGACGTTTTTTATTAATCAGTTTCTGTACCACGCTACGCGGACGCTGACTAACATTTGAATTTTCCTTATGAATTATTAATGATTTAGAAAAAGAGGTAAAGCGACTTTATTGGTTGAAGGAAGGTGTAACAAACATATGACAGTATTTAGATATACTGACCCAATGGCCCTCACCCTTTGATGGAACTAGTTCGTAGAATGAACTGCCTGGGGTAACTATGACCGCTTGCCAATTTACAAGGTCAGACCGTTTAGTCAGGCCAGAATTGACTCTTCCAGTCTGACAACTCCAAGCCTCAAACGTATATGGTGTTCCATTTTACCGGACTGACCGGTCTAACCGTGTTTAAATGGAAAGCCCCCTAAGGTGTTGATCAATTTTGCGGACGGTGGAAGGCTGGAGGATCCGGTGAGAAGCTCACGAGGCACGGAAGAACCACCATCCGAGTATTATTAACCTCATTCGATTGGGCTAATATATCTCAGTAGCGACGAAAACTGGATCGAGCAACTATTGCATTACTAAGACACCAACTACACGTGCTAAATGTCGCCAGAGTTTGTTCTCGTCCTGTTTCTTTTCTTTTCTTTTTTTGCTTTTTACAACCGATAACACATCATTGTGTCCTGAATTTTCCATTTCCGTATTGATCTACCTACACAATTGCTTGATTGGGCGCCATTAGCAAGGGACCAAACCGACATTTTACGAGATTCGTTTTCTGTGAACACAATTTCTTTCCCAGAGACTTCGGTCATTTTGGACTGCCTGCGTTCCTTGGTGCAGCTTTAAGGGATTGCAGGCTCTGAACGAGATTTCGATAAACCATGCAGTTACTCGATCCAGTCTTCTTTTAGAGATCAGTGCTACTAATCTTTCTGCTCGATGCATGATAGTAATTTAGCTGCTGTTACACGATGCGATTTTTCTTGCAACTTTCAAACTTAACCCATTGAAAAAAACTCGCAAGTTGCCTTGAGGGGTGTTACACGCATCGTCAAGCTGATCCGCCATTTTGTTTGTTCCAGGAGCGTTTGCCCCCAGTCTCGAGTGCGCGCGCTATCCTGAAGCTCTCATGTCATGCAAACCTAATATATACATTTCAAGACCAAACTGGGATTAGTTGCAAAAGGCAACCAAAGTCTTCCAGCTAGGAGTCGGCCACTTCCATGATTTCCTTATGTTAATGTTAAGATCAGGTTCTGAGATTGAGAAAAGTTCATAATATTCAATTGCCTTGTTCTTTAAGATTATCTGATTAACTTCATAAGAAACAACAAGCACATATAGAGAGGATATTACACGGCGGCGCGAAGATATGAATTTTATCTTCGAGTGGGGGAAAACAGTATTTTACGAATGAGCATAGCGAATGAGTAAAATATTGTTTTTGCCACGAGAAGATAAAATTCATATCTTCAAGCCACCGTGTAATGTTCTTTTTATTATATAGATTCAATGCAAAAAGCGGTAAAATTCTAAATGGCGTCATCGATATCTTCACTTGTGAGGATATGGAAAATACGACACGAAAATACGACATGTATACTTCCTAGTAGCCTGCGAGCAGGCTCTCCCAGGGCCTGCCCGCAGGCTAACTTCCTAGTAAAACACTCGCATCTATATAATAAAATATAAACTTTCGGATTTAAGGTGGCTCCATACAGTTTCTAGAAAAATGGAAGATACAAGTTTGAAAGTCCAAAACACGTGCATAAACAATTCGGAAAAAGAATAAAACTAAATGTTATGCATAGTTAAACATTCTGTCAATCAAAAACTGTTACCAAATAAATAGCAGCAGTTGTTGCTATGGCAACAATGACGTTTCAATATGGCTGCCAATTACCCTTCAAACTAATTTAATTCGGAAAAAACTTTGGTGACCCCCATTTTTATTTTTTTTTCATTAAAACTTTTCTTGAAGTATGAGTAAACAATAGACCGATTTTTAAAAAATTCTGTAGATCCAATTTTTTTAAAAATTAACAAACATGATTTTTCCGGGGAAAATTATTCGTTCTACAGAATTTTTTTAAAATCGGCCTATTGATTATTCATACTTCAAGAAAAGTTTTAATGAAAACAAATGGGGGTCACCAAAGTTTTTTTCTAATTAAATTAGTTTGAAGGGTAATTGGCAGCCATTTTGAAACGTCATTGTTGCCATCGCAACAACTGTTGCTGCAACTGTTAACGTTGCTATTTATTTGGTAACAGTTTTTGATTGTCAGAATGTCTAGCTATGCATTACATTTAGTTTTATTCTTTTTCCGAATTGTTTATGCACGTGTTTTGGACTCTCAAACTTGTATTTTTCAAGAAAGTGTGTGGAGCCACCTTAAAGCGATGTTACTCAATGCAATTTTTCGTGCAACTTGTCTTGCAACGGCTAAATCTCTTGCATTGCAGTTTCACGAGCAGCGGTGTTACACTATCTCGCAAAAATGACCAAAGAGAATCGACTGGAACGGTATACAAAACGAATTTTTATTGACTGATTGCGCACATTGTTCCGAGACAAGTTGCAAAAGGGACGTTACGCTGTGCAATGCTTTACAAATCGGTTGCAGCATTGCCGCAATAGTTACCAAAAGTAGAACTTGGTTTTACTTCGTGCAACGCTTGCTGCAACAAATTTAAAAATGTTGCGGTACTTGCTGCTAGCGGGTTATGTTACACTATATGCAATTTCCCTTGTAATTTGTATATCGCCATCTTTACACTAGCTAAGTCAGTCCAGTTTAAGGTGGCTCCACACAGTTTCTTGAAAAATGGAAAATACAAGTTTGAGAGTCCAAAACACGTACATAAACAATTCCAAAAAAGAATAAAACTAAATGTTATGCATAGTTAAACAGTCTGACAATCAAAAACTGTTACCAAATAAATAGCAACAGTTGTTGCTATGGCAACAATGACGTTTCAAAATGGCTGCCAATTACCCTTCAAACTAATTTAATTCGACAAAAACTTTGGTGACCTCCAATTTTTTTTCATTAAAACTTTTCTTGACGTATGAGTAATCAATAGGCCGATTTTAAAAAAATTCTGTTGAAGGAATAATTTTTTTCCCAGAAAAATCATGTTAATTTTTAAAAAATTTCGTTGTACAGAATTTTTTTTAAATCGGCCTAGTGATTACTCGCACTTCCAGGAAAGTTTTAATGAAAAAAAAATTAGGGGTCACCAAAGTTTTTCTCGAATTAAATTAGTTTGAAAGGTAATTGGCAGCCATTTTGCAATGTCATTGTTGCCATAGCAACAACTGTTGCTATTTATTTGGTAACAGTTTTTGATTGTCCGACTGTTTAACTATGCATAACATTTAGTTTTATTCTTTTTCCGAATTGTTTAATCACGTGTTTTGGACTCTCAAACTTGTATTTTCCATTTTTCGAGAAACTGTATGGAGCCACCAGTGCCTATATAAACTCAAATAAGATATTACTGATATGGATGCCATGTAACGTGAATAGTTGAATACCAAAATATTTTTTGATTTCAACTTCTATTTGTTGTTATATTGAGGTTCAAACTGTTAATGAGGATGACGTTAATGTAGGCGTTTGTGAGTGTGTTTTTTTTCTTTTCTTGTGATAAACGGCTTGAAGATTTTAATGAAAAAATGACTAAAATACAGAATATACCATTCAAGTATGCTATTAACATGTGAATTGGGTAATTTTACATAGACGTCATCCTCATTACCATTTTGGAAATACAAACCTCAATATAACAAATAAAAGTTCAAATCAAAAAATATTTTGGCATTCAACTATACACATTAAATAGAATCCATATGCAGTAACATATTTGGGTTTATAAGCACTTTAAAAAAAGTCTTAGACTCTTGGTAATTTGTATTTGTGTCTCTAAAGCCACATTCAAAAGTGGACGGGTATTCTATAATTGCTCCATTTCATATCGTCTTCTCTACCTTTTTTGTACTAGGGTTCATGTAAACATAGCCGTACCTACGGCGAGCTGCTATGGGACTAAGGGGAGGGGGTGGATCTCTTAGGACACCGGATCCAAGAGTGTCTAAAAATATCATTATGCTACATCATGCAGTACATAGTTAATAGTGAACCTGCACAATCCAACGAGAATGGACGAATATGCAGTTATGTTAATTATATAGCAAGCAAAATCTTAGACCCCGTTTACACGTCCGATGCCGGTACAATTTGAAAACGGGACAAAATCATGCCGTTTAGGCCTTGCGTTTACACGATACTGGCACAAAAATAACATGAAATGTTATATGCTGTATTTGCATACCGGCATTATTTTGTTTGGGGTCTTAGATATTCATTGACTGACTGTTGCCGGAATGTAATAATCAATAGTCGTCAACATTCAGTATATAAGAACGACCAAAACGCGTATAGTCGTACTATACCTTCACGCTGGAACCCGATCGAGAAACCATACATATCATGCTATTCATAAGACCATTTTAATCATACCGGCACAGAAATCACCTGAAGTATAGTGTTATGAAAATGTTCTTTTACTTGCCACTGCCACCGCTTCACAACTGATTTATGTCAACTCCAAATTGTCATTAACCCATTGGTAGCTCTCCCCTTGACCACCTTGACAAGTATATAAAATCATCTGGCGTTAGCCAGAGAAAAATACTAAAGTCTGAATCAGTCCCCAGAAGGCTGATTCAGCCGCCTCAGTACTGACGAATATCATAACAACTTGTCGTTTCAACCAATAGGAAAGCGAGTCCGTACGAGTCTGGACGACTGAGTTGTTCAGTTAATAAGGTTATTCGTTCCTTCTCGTTAGATTGTGCAGGTTCACTATTAGAACATGTACATGGTTTGGAGAAGCTCTATTGTCTTTCAACATGAAGTAATGGTCATGTTGAACTGACAATGGAGTTCCTTATACGGAAGTAAATTCTATGGACACGTGACGAAGCAACCTCGCTAATTAAACCCGATCGTTGCTATTGGCTAGTCTAACTGCTTCATTATACCGAACGTACAATACCGTGAAGTCGCACAAATTTCCTCAAACTTGAACAAAAACATAGAACAATCAGGACGAGTTTCCAAACCATGTATATGTTCTATGAACTATGGTCTAAATGTACGCCATCATACTTACTTTGGTGTCAACTGTAACATTATCTGCTATAGGGAATGCTGTCTCTCCTCCTTCTTCAACGTCATTTAAAAAATACAATACTGTCATGTACCTAGAAGAAAAAGGCGCTAGGTAGGTAAAGTACATTACTTTATAGCACAGCTGACTCAGCAATTTTTGGGAATTGAGCCAACGCTCTCATCACACGTACTTCGGTAAAGCGGTCGCGTGTAAACTAGGTGAGCATGCATGACCTCACGGATGAGCGCTGTACTCAAATACATTGGGTCATAGCGCCAGCTATGGCTGTGCTATATAGATCGTTTTCATCAGACGTCACGTCGGCCATATTGGTGTACCGAAACAACGAAATGGCGGCCATATTGGTTTACCATCTCTTTCATATGGGAATTTAGCTCTATTCTTATTCAGAAATTTCGTATTGTTTCACCACCTCAATGGGTCACCGATCACGTGTGACCACTGCAGTATATTGAATTAAGGTGATACATGAACATATAATTAAAGTTGATTTGCGAAAGCCTTCTGGGCACCCAACACACACTAAACTTATAATCAACATTCAACAATTAGACGACGATCATCCTGAGCTATGAGCGAATGTACAAGGCGAAGCTGAGTACGAAAGTGAATTGTTTAATTATTTTAGTATCAACGAACTAACAGACGTTCAGTATAGATCTCCTAGTTCCTCTGCTCAGTGATATATCTGAACACAAACTAACGTACCCAACTCGGATGGTGAAATATACCTGCATAATGTACACCCATGAGCCCAGTTCATATATTGACAGCAGGTATGGCTTTCTGTAACTTTGTCAATATTTTCTGAATCGAGATGTGAGTGATAGTGTCCACTTGGATTGTACTTCACCACCTTGACAAATTGAAAAAGAACGGAAACAGCTCCATTTCAAAGTTTTTAAATCAGTGGCAGTTTTTTACATGACACTTTTATATTGTGGTGTCTGGGGGTTCTCTCTTTGACGAGTAAAATTGTCTGGCGTTTGACACAGTGAAACAAAGGGCCGTTTTTGGCCAGCTCAGGTTGGATTGGGTTAAGGGTGTTCGAACATATTTCGTTGCTAGGCTACAGTTCCTAAGGACAGTTGGTTCACGCAGTTAGTAATCTATTATAAAAATGGATTACACATACAGGAATAACTATGACATATTGCATGTATGGAATATATTTAAGTTTAATATATCCCATCATTTTACATGATGAATACATTACAGGCTATAGCCAAATTTACAGAGGTTCCAAGTCGACTGCTATAAGATTTTATGTTAATTTATAACAAAATCTGTGATTGCTTTTGTGTCATTTATTGTAAGTTTTAAATATATTAGAGGATTAACAGGATACCTGTAAGTTTTCACCAGCTTTCACTGTGGCATACGGCAGACCAGTCATATTTACAATTCTATAAATATAGTAAGGTAAATTAACTTCATTGGACTCTGATATGAAGTGATTCGATGTGATGTGTCAGGTAAAGCACGTGTAAATTAATTGGCAAGGGGTATTGGCGCCACAGTGGTTAGCGCACGAGCCTTTTACCTCTGCGACCCAACTTCGATTATTGCAGTTATCTGATTAACATTTCACTAAGGGCGTGTGGTGTGGTGTGGTGTGGTGTGGTGTGGTGTGGTGTGGTGTGGTGTGGTGTGATGGATGGGGTATGGTGTGGTATTGCATATATGGTATGGTATCATTGGTATGGTGTGGGTATAGTGTATGGTATGATGATATATGGTATTTATATGGTATATATATGGTATGGTGGTGTATGTGGTATGAAATGAAATAGAATAGAAAGGAATGGAATGGAATATAGAGTGGAATGGGAAGGACCGAAAGAGAAAAAACGGAATGTCATGTCATGTATTAAACTATATATCTAATGGTAATGCAACATTTAATAATGAGAGTTACAATCCAGTACCATGCAATATGGGGGAATATAACGAACTTAGGGACACACCTGTATCGAATATCGTCAAAGAACGACCTCAAAACAGACGGGTTCAAAAACACTGTATCACTGTGACGGATCTTTCTTTCAGGATTTCTCGTTTCCATGTTGTCTAAATACTCATAAAACTTGTCGTAGTTTTCGGCTTCTATCCCGAGAAACAACTCGTCGTTAGACAGACGTCCTGTATAACGAAATGAATGTCACTGATGGAGAATATATATATGCCACCAAAAAGATGCCAAAATTTCCTTTTAGTTTGAGTTCAGTTTTAGCTCAATTTGAGAGTTAAGACTGAAATGTCACTACGTAATACGGCCACTAGTGTTTATTATGCACTAGTTAAAATACGAGTGATCGATCTTTATGGACATTTAAAAAGGCGAGCCGTTGTGCACTGCATGGCGCCTCGCCCCTCAGCAGAGGTTTCCGTGAGAATTCTGAGGAAGAAACCGCTGTCAGATATAGAGTAGAGAGCACTGGCGCTCATAAAGATTGTTTAAAAGTGTTTTAAAAATTTTAACTTACTGATCAAATTCTATGTGTACATGATGGATACTTTGTTTGAGATTCGTAGAAAAGGTTAAATAAGATCATTTCAACTCAGAAAAAGCTGAATTTGAGCCACTAGTCTATAATGTCAGCTTATAATGATGCTCTATTAATCAATGTTCTAACAATATTTACAAATTGTGATTAAATATTCATTTCTTTAGAATTTTCCATATGAATCATTAATAAATTTGATCAATGAAAATATAATGAAGAACTGATACCTTTTTTATAAATTTTGTATCATATCTACAGACACTAAATAAACAACAATTTCTGTTGAGTTATTCTAAATGAATTATAGTTTACTGTTACCGTCTTCATCTGTGTCTAATTGAAGTTCGCTTAATCTGAAAACGAAAAAAAATAATTTCTACTGCAGTTATATGCAATTATGCAATTATACAACTGGTAACAAATGTACCTATATTGCCGTCTACTGTAGCTTCTTTCCGACATATCTAGCTGTCATATTTTGACAGTTCCATAGTTAGTGGAGGGGGATGGTTTGGAAACTTGGCAAAAATCACCGTTCCATACTTTTGTTCAATTTCTCTAATTTCACGGTCACCGAACGTATTGTGTTTTCTGTATAATGAAGCAGTCATCATGCAATACCAACGTTCGGGTTAATTAGTGTAGTCCTTCGTCGTCACGTGTTGTAAGCCTTTGTTCGTTGTGTAGTCCTTCGTCATCACGTGTCCATAGAATTTCCTTTCTTCAGCCAGTTGCCTTCCTCCAACATGAACTACATTGTACTCATCAACATGACCATTGCATAATCTTGAAAAACAATTACGTAGCTTCCAAACCATCCCCCTCCACTAACTATGTCCCGGGTGGAGGGGGGTAGTTTGGAAGCTATATTGTCTTTCAAGATTATGCAATGGTCATGTTGATGAACACAATAGTTCATATTGGAGGAAGGCAAGTGGTTGAAGAAAGGAAATTCTATGGACACGTGACGACGAAGGACTGCACAACGAACAAAGGACTTACAACACGTGACGACGAAGGACTACACTAATTAAACCCAAACGTTGGTATTTGATGACTGTTTCATTATACAGAAAACACAATACGTTTGGTGACCATGAAATTAGACAAATTGAACAAAAGCATGGAACGATGACTTTTGCCGAGTTTTCAAACCATCCCCCTCCACTAACTACCTCCCAGTTAATCGGTTATTAGTAATTTGGAACACGGTTTAGTTTAGCGAACGCCAGACAATTTTACTCGATCGTCAATAAGGACCTGTGTAAAAGTCAGTTTTAGAATCAATCAGAAAAATTACAATGAAGCGATATACAATATGAGCTGCCAAAGTGAAAAATGTGTAAACATGTTAATGCATATGCCAACAGTACCTCCACACTTCGTGAACGCCGGTCACTAGTAATAAAACAGAACTGAAGTGCAAGTGCAAGTGCACACGAACTGTACAAACCGCATCTATTCGACAATGTTGGAAAACCCTACCATCAGATCCATAATATTATAATTTTGTCTGTATTGCGTACGTATTCGCCATGAGTGACTGATGAATAGCCTGCATGCATGTTTTTTGTTATGTCTTATTACTTACAATTGTTTTATATCATTATCTCCAAGATAGAGATTTTTGATGGCTATAAAAAATTCTCCCATCTGCAACATACATAAGAAAAGTTGAGTGATTACGAACTGTGAAGACTCTGAAATTATGTACTGTATTATATTAAAATTTCTCAGTAACATTTGCCTTGGAAGTAATGGTACTAATTCAAAACTAATGTAAGTTATATTTCAAAACTAATGTTACAAATTCAGAACAACTATTACAAACTAAGAACTAATGTTACAAATTCAGTACTAACGCTACAAATTTATAATTATTGTTACAAATTAAGAACAAATGTTGCAAATTTAAATATAATTAATGTTCTAAAATTAAGAACCATTGGTACGCCCACAGACCCTTTACATAAACGAAGTGGCTATAGCTATGTCTGGTAACCGGAACTCGTTCAAGAAAAACTAAAGGTCCGGCAATCGATTCCAGTACCAGCGCGGCCTGAAAGTAAGCGAGACCGCTGAGTTTGGGACGTGGCGAATTTGTGTTCATCACTGACCACTATAGCACTACTATCAGCCGCTCAAAACGTCAGCATTTCTTTACTAAAATCTTGGCAGTTCACAAAGGTTGTTGCTTTGCTGTTGTTATATCGAAAACATTGCCTATGCAGCAGTCTACCTTTTACATTCGAAATTTACTCTATCTCATCAGTTAAGAAATCTCTTGGTAAACCCTTTCTTTTACATATAGACGGAATGAGACAAATTAAGGCAAACCATTACCCTTCCCATGTAACCCATGTATACAACTTTGTTTATAGGGGCTGTTTACATGAGGCGGACCTGTTTGGTTAAAATCGTACTGTTGTTTTGACCACAGACCGATAAGAGAATTTCGTAACACGAGTTAGGTCAGTTAGCCGGGATGGCGGCCAGCTCATGTAATGTAAGGTAATTCGTTTGGTTCAAGATTACTACATGAATTAAAACATTCTCAATTTCTCATAACATAAAAGAAGCTTTGTAGATCGAAGCCATACAGTATTTGGGTATACACGGTTTAACACAGCTGAGTTGAGCGAAGTTGAAATAGGAAAGACATTAACTTTTTCCTGTCCGAATTGGTTTTTAGTATTTTACTCTGGCTAACGCCAGACGATATTATTCACCTCTGGGGAAGCCCTCGGACAGGAATGAGTTAAGACACGCAAACAGGTGAGGTGTTACGACAGTTGCGCTTAATCGGAATCTGGCTGCGCTGATCCGATTGCCGGACCTATAGTTTTTCTTGAACAAGTATCGGACCTATAGCCACTTCGTTACATAAATGGGCACCAATTTAATTAATATTATTTTATGTACATTTAAATAGCTTTTTGAGCCTCGCTGACTCGAGTTTTCTAAACTTTGGCATTTCTTAATTCAAGACATTCCTATATATACAACAACGAAGCTACTGATGTGATCACCTGCCTATAAACACCATAATATGATCATTTAAAATACAATCTTATACTGAATCACCTGGCCATATATAACTACTTAACTATACATCATATATTGTTCTGTTTTCTATTTAAGTTTTCGATACCTCATATGGATCCAGTAATCCATCGCCGTCGACATCTTTTTTAGAAAATATATCTAATATTTCTTGTCTTGGTAGATGGGTGCCTTTTGGTGTCCTGACAGTTGTACTTGCTTTCAAGCCATTGGCTTTTGCTAAATCAATGATTGTCTGACATTCGACATCAGTAAGAAAATGTTCCACTTCTAAAACATGAATACAATAATATAATAAATAAACTGGAATTTTTTATAAACAGAAAACAATTCCAAAATTTAAACTCCTGCATCACTCATCTAGTCCTACTGTTTTACCATATTTTCTTGGGGACAATTTTACTGATATTATCTGCATGCAGAAGTTCCTAGTTCAGTTTACTACATATATGTACCTATTTAGAGCCATTCTATCAGTTATATTAACTGTACTGTACTGTACTGTACTGTACTGTACTGTACTGTACTGTACTGTACTGTACTGTACTGTACTGTACTGTACTGTACTGTACTGTACTGTACTGTACTGTACTGTACTGTACTGTACTGTACTGTACTGTACTGTACTGTACTGCACTGCACTGTACTGCACTGCACTGCACTGCACTGCACTGCACTGCACTGCACTGCACTGCACTGCACTGCACTGCACTGCACTGCACTGCACTGCACTGCACTGCACTGCACTGCACTGCACTGTACTGCACTGCACTGCACTGCACTGCACTGCACTGTACTCTACTGCACTGTACTCTACTGCACTGTACTCTACTGCACTGCGCTGCACTGCACTGCGCTGCACTGCACTGCACTGCACTGCACTGCACTGCACTGCACTGCACTGCACTGCACTGCACTGCACTGCACTGCACTGCACTGCACTGTACTACACTGCGCCAGTGTATTGTGCACTGTTTGTTGTGTACTGTGCACTGTAATCTGTGCACTCTGCATGTACACTACTGAACTAGACTGCACTGGACTGCACTGGTCTGCGCTAGACTCCACTGAATTATACTAGATCTAGACTGCGCTGCACTGAACTGCCCTGCCCTGCCATGTATTGGACTGGGCATTATTCTACTCTACTGTTCAGCACAAAAGCGCTATGAACTTATATGGAATGTTATGTTTCATATTTGATTCAAAAACGTGAAAGGTGCTACAACGGAGTTAGTATACATTGCCAAATCAAAATGCCGAATGCCCTACCAAATATGGGAGGATTAATTGCCAGTGTCTTCATTGCATGTGTTTTACCAGGGGAAATTTGAATGTTTCTTGTGTAGCCAACCTAAATATAAAATAAGATATAATGAGGTATAGACCACTTTCGTAATAGTAACTGATTTGAATATTCTTTTATGTGCATCTTAATAAGCCTTTCTAGCCTCGTTTGTGTGTCTGCAATTCAAAAGAATCTTTGCTTCATAACGAGGCTAGGAAGGCTTATTTAGATGCACATAAAAGAATATTTAAAGTGGTGGCCATTATATATGAAAGTGGTCTATGGTGGTGCACAAAACTAAGTTGCAGTCATTGCAATTTTTAATAGAATTATCATTTTGTTCAGACCCCATCCACACGCATACGTTTTCCTAGCGTTTTCATATTGTTTCAGGTATAATGAGACCATTGTTTTCTGCGACTGAGAACATTTTAAAAACGCTATGAAAACGCATACGTGTGGACATGGCCTCAGTATTTGCCTATATGTAATGTTAGTGATTTTTAATTAATGATGGTGCAAACTTCCAAACATGCTAAGTTGTTGCGTGTACATATACAATATACACATACCGTATTTCCTATATAGGCGCCGACGCTCTAATAAGCGCCCCCCTCGAATAAGCGCCCCCCTCGAATAACCGCCCCCCTCACCATATCAGGCTGAGTAATCCCCGAGCCGGGCGGAGGGCCGAAGGCCCGGAGCCCGGTGAGGGTGCTAATCTCGACACGCGTGGAGTCCATTTTACACGCGTGTAGAAAAAGCGAGGGAGACGAAAACTGGGAAATAGTTTATATATATATATATATATTTATATATATGTTTGGTACCAAGCAAACAGTATTTTGCTTTCGTTTATTTAAACGAAACGAAATGGAGCACGAAGAAAAGAAGGATACAAACAACTCGTTTAATATATCTTGAGGAGAAACCAGAGAACTTGAAGAAACCAAACGCCGTATGGTAAACAAAAACTCGATCTGAATTGCAGTGTTTGTAGTAACTCCGTGGTCAAAATACGGTAGGATTCTTGTTGTTTTCATGTTTTCGCTTATTAACCTAAACAATATACAGCTACACATTTTCATGCTTTCCCTTCGCTCGTCCAAACCATAAATCAGCTTAATTAAAGCTAACTTAAGAGTAAAACACTACCTTTATAAAATACTCATGGGCTTTGGCGATTTTTTGGGGTGTATTTCCAAATTTTCGACTGAAACGTTGTCTGTTTAATACTTCTTTCTAGAATCTGATTCTAGCGAATTGTTTTTATCTCGGGCTCTATTTTAAATGTAATTTTTGAGCTGTTGACTTTTAATTCTGCCTTTGCAAAACATGCATGTATATGTATAGGGAAGCCATTTAAAACTTGTTAAAATAATCCCTCTTGAAACCTCTTAAAAACATATTTTGTACAACCAGAATTTAATAATGAAATCTAAGTTTTGCTTTGATATGTAGAATTATCTTGAGGATTATCATTTGTTTATATACTAGTACTGTATGTGTTTTTTTTTTTATATTTGCTGTTACATCAGTGCTTATTTTAGTCAGGGTGGGGGGGGGGGGGGGTGTGTTTCATAAAAGCATTTAATAAAAGCCGGCGAGGGGTTGTTGCATTCATGTATTTCTAGTAAAGATTTAATACAGTAAAGACTAAAGAGAATAGGATAGCAATGTTGTTTGTGTCGTCGCTCTTACAAAACTAAACTATAGTATATCAAAATAGGAAACCAGCTTCTTTTCCTTTAAGTCACATTTTGTAATCTCGATATCCATGTGCTTGCAGAGCTCTTCTACGTGTATTATCTCTTCTTTTAATAAAAAATGTTTTGTTTCAATTAAGTGCAAGTAGTGAAGCGGAAGCGAGAAAAGCTTACAATGGCTTGAATAAGGTATACGCATATTTTTGTAAATAAAGTTCTAAAATCATTAATAATTCATAAGGAAAACACAAAGAAAATCCATGTTTAACGAGGGTCAATATATGTGATGTAGATTCCTCTTGATTTATATAAACTTTAGCTTTGATTTTCTCGACTTATAGACAAAGTTTTTTTAGAAAAATTACTACTCAATGAACTTATCAAATAGGTCGTTTTAGAAGTAATTTACAGAATTCGTGTCCGTTCTGCATCGGGATACAGGCACTCGCGGCTTCGCCTCGTGTCTGTATACCCCGATACAGAACGGCCACTCATTCTGTAAATAGTACATAACCTTAGTTTTGTACTTGCACAGACGACTAATATACAATGCTAACGGTGAAGGAAAGATAATTATATAAATTATTAATTATCAACAACCAACATGCTAAGTTCATCAAGTGTTTACATAACATAGACATAAAGAAATTTTATCCCGCCTCGCTTTTTCCGAAACCGTAAATGAAGCAATCAATCTATATTCTACTGGCGGACATGCACGCTACGATTTTAGTCGGCCGATTTTTGTCACCTAGTCAACCGATAAAAATCGCTGTTTACCATATGTGTGCCATTTTCATGTAAAAGATCACACCTTTAGCAACTGGATCCACCATTTTTACGATCATCAAACCAAATAACTTCAGAAAGAAGAATGAGTGATCAGTGAACGATAAAATTAAAATTAACTTGGTAGTCGCCAAAGACGGCATGATGCGATATTTTGACCGGTGTTTATACGAAGAAAATCGGCAGATTTAAGCCTAGTTCTCATATGTCGCCGATTTGTGATTTGGATGCATGTTAAAACGGTAAAAAAGAAAAGTAATAAAGAACAATGCAGAAAGCAGTGCTTTTCCGCATTGTTCTTTATTACTTAACATGCATCTGAATCATGGATCGGCGACGGTCGGCGACATGAGACCTAGGCTTTAAATTGCTCTGAAATGACACTATACACATAACGATTTTGATTTAAAATTTAGTCAACCGATAAAAATCGGCCGGCTAAAATCAGAGCGTGCATGTACTACATATCGTATTAACAGCCATGCGAAAGCAAAGACGAAGGCTTTGTCAGATTCTTTTAAACAAGTAAAGTCTCTAGTTAATCGTATTTTTAATTAAATTAATTTTGACATTTTAAATTAATTAATTTTTAAATTGCAGTCAAATGTAATAGCAGCTAATATCCATTATTTTCTTTCCGAGTTCGCTGTCCCACAGTAATTATGCCAACTATTAATACATTTACAATCACAAACTCGGTAATTATCGCGTGATTAAGAGAGTTCATATATCCGTCCTAAAAACTTAGCTATATTATTATAGTGCCAATTACAATAAGCTTGAAAATTGAAGAAATCTTTTAAACTGTAGTTAGAGTATCGATACAATACCTTAACGGGATCAATCCTTGGCAAATAATTCATCATGACAACCTCCCTTGTTTGTCTTTGGAGTTTTTGGTTGACGTTAAAGCGTGAGCTATACAAGTGTGTAGAGTCTTGGTTTGTGTTAGTCACGTCGTCTTTGTAAAATTCAGAATAGCCTGCATTTTCGTCTGTAACTGTGCAAATAATCGCCTCTGAAACACTATACAATGAAAAAACTAAAAACGCTGACGTTGTGAAACTGAAAAAACAGACAAGCGTTGCCATTAGACAGATCAATGATTTGTTCACTAATATTGTTCAGTTCAAACTCACAGCTACAATCAAAGAATAAAGTCGTTAAAACGTTTATGAGTGTTTTCCTGTTTTGCTACGCAACCGTCGTTATACGAGAAACCATGAGAGTTGACAGACAAAGGTTCTTTCAATCCCACGCCAAAAATATATAGACTTTAGATTCATTTGACTGATTAATTTAAATACCTATTTAAACCTCGCACTCGTTAATACTTTCATTTCGCGATCTACTTTTTCGATCGCCTTCTTTTTAGCCCCTTGAGTATAAGCGGAGACTCCGCGCAAACGCTTTATGTCTGATGTTTATATGGCGACATATAATGGAAATAAATAATCATCTATCTTTTTGTTCGCCTTTATGCATTTTCAGAGAGCTCAAGCAACAGACGTTTTAAGCCGGTTTTCCACTAGGCGATTTTATTCGCGCGAAGCGACTTTCTTTTGTTCGAATTCAATAGATTTCTGATTAGTTCCAGTTCAGAGCTCATGAGACAAAAGAAAAAGTCGCTTCGCGCGAAAAAAGTCGCCTAGTGGAAAACCGGCTTAACAGCCACGGACGGCGTTGTAATTCAATACTATAGCATTTTTCATTCAAAACAATGATAATGAGCAATTTAAAATTCCAAGAGCAAAGTGAACGCCGTCGTCGTTCTACACAAGACGTCATTGAGAGCATTTTCACGTTCTTGAGACGACGGGAACTTCTAGAACGTTGAAACCTGTCATCGTTGTTTTACTACAATGAGACATACTTTTAAAGTAAACTGAAACTTGTATTTTAAGGGGGATCATTTCATTACATTACAATATAAAATAAAGTAAAGGAATAAAGATGAAATTTAAGCTTATAAGCTAACAGTTTAGATATGTGATTATTCCTAGCCTTTGTTTTGGGTAAAAAAGTCTTTTCAAAGAATACGCGGTTCAGTAGTTCTGTATTGTATTCCTGTTGAATATGAAGGCAACAACCCCTCGCCCGCTTTATTTGCCTTTGCCCGCTTATTTGCATTTTTTAACCCCACTCCCCCCTCCCCTAATTTCTGGGTTTTTTTTGTTGTATCAGAAACTCATTAGTTAGCAAGGTCCATCTGTAGTTATGCATGTATTGACACACCGAAAGAACATGCCAGCAAAGTACTTACATTTCGGTCGGCATCGTTTCAGCCTTTATCGTATTAATTTTTAGGCTTTTTTCAGTGGTTTTAAGTCGTACTCTTTAGCCTTCTTTCTTTGGTCTTTATCCATATAGTAATATTAATGTACATTTTAGCTGAAACTATTTTTTCTGGCAAAGATTTCTTTCGTCACGATTGTTGAAAAACTATTTCGTAATCCAAGCGAACTTATAAATTATAATTTGCTTACGTAAATTGAAATAATTTGAATAATTTAACAGGTTGGTTACCAGTACCCTGCTATTCGAACTGCGCAAGTTGTGGATTTGATAACATATATATATATATATATATATATATATATATATATATATATATATATATATATATATATATATATATATATATATATTAGTGGGTGCCAAAAGTAAAGTATGAGTCCAAGAAAAGTGTATCTTCTGAAAAATAAACTTGCATTAGCTACTTGAACATGCGCATTGAGATCTGCAATTGTCTCCCACATTTTGTCCTTGAAATATTTTGCCATATATAATTTTAAAATAAGTTTACTAAAGATCTAAGTGAAGGAGTTAGAGGACAAATTATTGCTCTAAGTAACGAAGGTTTCTCACAGCGACAAATTGCTGCAAAGATATAGGAGTGTCGAAAGGTGCTGTGCAGCGAACCGTGGAAAGGTCAGAAAAACTCTCCTATTCCAACCTACCGAAGTCTGGGAGACCAAGGTGTACTACACCACAAGAGGATCAGTTCATAAAAGTAACTTCTTTGCGTAATAGAACAGGAACTGCTGGTAATATTCAATCGACAATTAACGCCACCCAAGAAAAAACAAACAGCAAAACAACAGTAAGAAGGAGATTGTCTGCAAGTGGTCTGAAATAACGCAAAGAAGTTCTTTTATGAACTGATCCTCTTGTGGTGTAGTACACCTTGGTCTCCCAGACTTCGGTAGGTTGGAATAGGATTGAGTTTTTCTGAACCTTTCCACGGTTCGCTGCACAGCACCTTTCGACACTCCTATCTTTGCAGCAATTTGTCGCTGTGAGAAACCTTCGTTACTTAGAGCAATAATTTGTCCTCTAACTCCTTCACTTAGATCTTTAGCCATCCTTGACGCACAAGCGTGTAGAGAATCAGATAAAGTTATTTTGAAATTATATATGGCAAAATATTTCAAGGACAAAATGTGGGAGACATTGCAGATCTCAATGCGTATGTTCAAGTAGCTAATGCAAGTTTATTTTTCAGAAGATACACTTTTCTCGAATTTTTGGCAAAAATTGGGACTGGACTCATACTTTTGGCACCCACTGTATACAAACAGGTTTCAGAATTACTTTCAGCTTTTCATCTCGCGTGTAAAGTGGACTCCATGCACGTCGAGATTAGCACCTTCACCGGGCTCCGGGCCTTCGGCCCTCCGCCCAGGCTCGGGGATTATCAGAGAAGGTTTATAAGTATCTATCTTTGCTATTATCAAAGCAAACTTAATTTAAAGGAAGCAAGCGTGTGTTCCTCCTACAACACCGAACACGTAGAATTTCAAGCGGTTCCGTTTGATAATAACAAAAACATAACCTTCTCCGATAACTCATCAGTTATGCATGCACGTGTACGTCAGAACATGTGACATTCATTCATATCAAACAAACTGAACTATCTCTAGAACGAAGCAACAAAACCAAAAACCTGCAAAAGATCTTACTTTATCATTCTAAGTGTTCTTTCAAATAAGACGAACTTAACTTTCGTTTCATATATGTACTTTTTTTCTACAGTTCATTTCGCTGATGTTCGCGAGAGCTCGAGTCCAAACCTTCACTTGCATCAGGACGAGAATCGAAAGCCTTTATAGCATCAAATACAAGATCAATTTCTCGTTGTTTACCAGTATCAGCATCTTCTTCGACAGCCTTTAAAATGTCTTTATTATCATTGTCATTTGCAGCGTCGGAACTTTCTATCGCAGCAAATACAGCGTCAGTTTCGTCTTCTTCTGCAGGGGTATTTAAAATTTCCTCATAATCGTCTCTTGCATTATTATCCTTTGCATAATCATCGTCTAAATAATTATCACTTGCATAATCATCCTGGTGAAACATGGCGGTGTTAAGTACATCTTTTTCATTACTTGAGATCTGGCGTTGTCGTATCCAAAACTCTATATCTTTCGTACGATTCTCGCTGACCGAAACCCAATTATTAGCGATCCACTTTATTCCCCGTGTAACATCGCAGCCTCCGTGGAAGCTGTAAGGGTCAGCTTCACCCAACCAACCGGTTTCGTCGTCAATCAGATGGCTATACCAAAGAACTGCTTTTCCCTTTTCTGGTTTGACGCGGATATTTGACTTGTGGCAGTTGTGGCCAAGATTGCAAATTCTTTCGACGTCCATTCGCCAGACCTAAAAATATCATTCACAGTCTTGAAAAGCATGCCCATAACCAGCGGGAAAAAACTCGAAAACGCAACCTCGTACACAGCATAGTCAATCGAGATATGGTCTGGAAACTCAGCTAAAGTCTTTGGTCTATCTTTTTGTTCGCCTTTATGCATTTTTGTGCACGGTGTACGGTCACTGAACACATTGTATTTTAGTATAATGAACGAATTGTCCAATAGTAACGTTTCAGTTCAATCACTCAACCGTGTTATTTAAATATTAATAAACCTAAAACAAAGGATGTGCACGGTGTAAGGTACGGTTCAACATAAAATCACAGCTCATTATAGGCGCTTTGAAGTTTGCCGAGTTTCCAGACCATATATCTCGATTGACTATGTACACAGGTTATTTGGTTTTCATGCAGCCAGAGCTAGGTGGGGAGTAATCGAAATCCCTCCCATTTTTGTGACTGCGCCCTTTTATTAAGAGTGTCGTTTTGTGTTGTTATAATCAAAATGGAAATACCTTCCCACTTCTACTTCTACTTCTGTAGTTTGTTGTGTATTAGTAGCGAGGTTCAGATCACACTTTCACTACCGCTACCGCTACCGTTAAGCCTGGTTTTCATATATCGTAATTCATCGACGATCATCGGCGATACAGCTTTGCGATGAATTGCGATGAAATAGGATTATGAAAACCGACAATCGGGGACAATCCCCGATTATCGGCGATCATCGCTGATCATCGCAAGAAGCAAAAAAATTTGTTTCCCCCGATGATCGCCGACTGTCGCCGATGAATTAAGACAAGCAAAACAAATGAAAACCGAAATCCGATGAAATAAGACAAATTAGGACCCAGTCTCTGGAAGAAAACCAAGCAGTTCAAACATGCATGAAATTGCCATGATTCTTCGGTTCTTCCCTTGTCTCAAATATTTTTCGCACCCAGAAACTCTTCTTTCTATATTTCTTACACAGTACTAACGCTATGACGAGTGAAAGTTTCGTATAGAGTAATAATCTGTTGTTTAGGGGGTGCCCATTTTGACAAAAAAATATTATTTTCCCGCATTGATCGGTTATCGACGGCGACTGTCTGGGATCATCGGCGATCATCCCAGACAATCCCCGATCGTCGCAAATGTGAGCATCAGCGATGATCGGCGATGATATGCGACAAATGAAAGCCAGGCTTAAATATAATTAAGCATGTCAAATATTGTTTTTACGTTCAGTAATGGTCGCAGGTCTCAAACCTAGTGCAAAAAGAAAGCGTTTTACGATACCAGGATTAAAACCAACTACGACTACAAGACGAAAAAACGAACATTACATCAGCTTAACCACATTTACGGCAGCAGTATAGCGGTAGATCTGAACCTCGCTACTATATTTCTGTAGTCGCTACTGAAGCGTATGAAAATTTTTTGCCGAAAAATGTGAATAAAAAGTATAATTTAGCTTTCATGGAATTTAATCATAATATAACGAATGTTCAGTCTCCCAAATCGATACCAACAAATATAATAAATCAAGAATGAGCGACTTTTATCGCTAGATTTTTCTCACGTTCCTGTAGTGGCTACAGAAATACAGTAATACATAACAAACCACAGAAGCAGAATTGGGAAGGGGTTTCCATTTTGACTGTAAAACAACAGTAAATTAATAAGATACAAGGGGCGGCACATGCATTGTCTGAAAATTCAGAAATTGCCATTTAACAAACGTTAGATTTTCAATGTTTTCTTGGGAAAGCGTGAGGAGGGGTGGCGAAAGAAACGCCCGCCAAAGTGCTATTCATATAAGCATCTCAAACTCATTAATAATTCAGGAGGAAAACACAAAGAAAATCAGTACCGTGTCGGTGGTTTGGATATCGGAGGAAGAAATTACATAAATTAAGCAAAGTTTTACCCCGATTTTCTCTTAAAATACTGATTTGTTTGAGATACTATATCATACACTCGGAGGAGTGTTTCATCAGGATATCCGATCCAAACACTTCGAAGCCTGTTCAAAAACCTCAGCTTCGCCTCGGTTTTCAACAAACGTCTCAGTGTTTGGATATCCTGATGAAACACTCCTCCTCGTGTATGATAGATTACGTACAACCGTCATTGGTATATGGTTGACGTTTAGTATAGGTCATAAATAGAGAGATGCGGCTTTATTTAAACCCAGACTCAAACTCGTGCTTTATTATTAAAATTCTCAAAAGAATCGTTGTAACAAAACAGTCCTGACATAAGACTCGTTTTCGACTGAACCAATTAAGGGATTCTTTCTGCAGGAAAAAGTAGCAACTTTGAATATGACGATGGCAGATGTTCATTTGGCCTCACCGTCCAAACAGAACACCAGCTACGCAGACTGAGTTGCTAAGAAGTATGCCACAGAATCCCCCGGCAGCATTTACGAAAAGGCCAGTGTTTAAATCAGGTGCACCTTAACTTGTGCAGTAGTCAAAACAAGGATAACATAGATGTAGAACGATTTTTAACTAAACATTCTACTGTTTGACAAAATTTGAGAAATCTTCTTATAACTAGATTGTGGGCGCGGCTGAGACCACGGTCAAATGAAATAAGGTCAGCGGTCACTACATGAGAATAAAACGCAGTCTCGTTATATACAGATAAGTGATAAACACCATGCTAATAATAGTATAAAACAACTGACGTCCTCATCAAATGTTTCGTTGTCTGCAACAGGGAAGGCAGTTTCACCTCCATCTTCAACATCACTCAAGAAATATAACACGGTCAGGTATCTAAAGAGTCAGCAAAATACAACATGATCAGTCATTACGGACAAGTGTCAATGCCTAGGTAAAGGCCTTGTTAGAGGTGCGCCTTTTCATGTAATTTGTCTCACAAACTCAGTACCGTAGCACAGTGTAAAAAATTGCGAGGACAGGTCCGAGCGCCGAAATTGCGACCAAATATTTAGGGTACCCAGGCCGGGGATAATTAAGTTTAAAAGTCCCTTAAATCATAGATAATGGGAGGGGAACTGGGTAGGAAACTTACGAAACCGGAAACGATGTTTGCACAACTTGCTATGGTAATTATACACTTATAAGCGGCTAATGCACCTGAAGGGTGGTCCCACATGGCTAACATAAGAGACTGTGATATTACACTACCGTTAAGTTTAATTTCAGCAATAGACCACTTTCATAATAGCGACTAATTTGAATAATACTTTTGTGTCCATTTTAATAAGCCTTTCTGGCCTCGTTTGTGTGTCTGCAATTCAAAAGAATCTCTGCTTCATAACGAGGCCAGAAAGACTCATTTAGATGCACATAAAAGAATATTTAAAGAGTTGGCTATTGGGACCACTCGTTAGGTGCATAACGTGCATCAGCTGCTTATAAGTGTATAATTACCATAGCAAGTTATGCAAACATCGTTTCCGGTTTCGTAACATCGTTTTAAGTTTCCTATCCAGTTCCCCTCCATTATCTATGCTTAAATGCTATCTCCTGCATGCGTATTTGGAGATTACACAAAAATTCTGAAAATTACACTTATTCTCTAATTTAACCCCTTGACTATTACTTGACGAGTAAAATTGTCTGGCGTTAGCCAGAGTAAAATACTAAATGTGCGTCTACACGCGCGCTTGGGAATCAAAGGGTTAAGCTAAATGAACCAATATTTAAAAACTTAATCTTGAAATGATCGGGGGGAGAACCTTCCCTGCCTTGTTACGAGACTGCGACTCATGCAGCACTGTAATTGCAATACTCAAAACTGCAAATGTTATACGATGCAATGCATTTCTTGCAACTTGCAATGATTTAAATTTGAATGAAAGCGGTCCTCGACCACCGGCCGAACCTGCGACAAAATTTTGAAATTCCTCGACCACCGGCCAGACCTGCGACAAAATTTCGGATAGACAAGAGAAAGCCACAGACTACTGTATTACGTATTAAAATACTCATTAATAATTCATGACGAAAATACAAAAGAAATCAATTGGTTGTAAATCGGATACAGCAACGTCCAGATTTACATAAACTTTAGCTTCGATTTTCTCGGCTAAAACAGATCGCACCCCCCAAATAGTTGGTGAACTTGATTACTTAGATGCACTTGTCTTTTAATAGCTTGCAGCTCGCCTTGTAAATCAGATACAGCTCAGCTGCGAATGCTGTATCTATTACATATCACGGCGGCCAGGATCACCAGTGTGGTATGTATTGGTGGTTTGCAATCAATCCCTTGAGATTTAGAAGACAAAGATAGAAAGAAGACAGCGACCATGTTGGAGGAAAACAAACTCCAAATACAATAGCAGCTAATGAGATTCTTTTGTTACAGTTCCTCCAACATGGCCACCACGATGTCAAGTGCAAACCAAGAATATAGCGGTCGGACCTAATGGTGGCACAGTTGATCAGATAGTGCAGCGCATTACTTCTGCGACCTGGGTTCGATTCAGCAGTCAGGGTCGCTGATAATGTGAAGTGTTGTTATTCTTGGTTTTCATCTCCCTTGGCCTTATTGGTGCACCGAAGCAACGAAATGGCGCCCGTATTGGCGCACAATCTTTATCCTATGGGAATTTAACTCTACTTCTTATTCGTATTGTTTCATCACCCCACCGATCACGTGAGTGAAAACGATACATACGGCGCAACGCTGAAAAGAAGCTGATGTGATCGTTGCAGAATATACAGTACAACGATGTTCCACTTTCACCGACGATTGAAGAAATCTGTGTCGCAATAATTTTCAAAATTACACTCCATGTTACACTGCATGTGTTCGTGTATTGCTGGTGTGCACCTTACGTCATTGTCACCGTGCTGGATGAATTTGACAAACTTTTTCATCATCTGCAATTATAATTTCATCTGACATGGCGAAACTATCTTTGTCCTTCGAATCTCAAGGGATTGATTGCACATCACCTATAGAGTGTTTTCATCTTACGTCACGGCGGACATATTGGTGTACCAAAACAATGAAATGGCGGCCATATTGGTGTACGGTATGGGAATTAGCTCTTTCGTATTCAAATACTTCGTATTGTTTCACTGCCCCAATGGGCCACCAATCACGTGAGTGAAAACGCTCTATAGCGTACATGAGACAAGTTCGAGACAATTTGCATAAAAAATTACACCGAACAAATCAATTAAAAATTATCACGCTAACCTGCAAATGCGGCAACCAACTGATGGGTCAATGTCATCGAAGTGACAACAATCCTGTTCATCGTTAAAATCGTCACTATCCATATGACAATTATAATGTCCACGAGCTCCATAACTCACAACCTATAGCACAGCAATGCAAAGAAACTACATCAACAACGCACGATCAATAATCATACGTCACACTACAATATACACTACACTGCACTGCACTGCACTGCACTGCACTGCACTGCACTGCACTGCACTGCACTGCACTGCACTGCACTGCACTGCACTGCACTGCACTGCACTGCAATGCACTTCGAGATAACAATAATTGCCATTAATGTTCATACAAATATAGATAATTATATACATGATATAAGTAACTTCTTAAAGAAAATTGGTAATAAAATTTAAAAGGTTAATATGTTTAAAGAAGTTCAAAAATAAAGTTCTAAAATAACAATATTAATACGAATCAATATATGAACAGTTTACTCAGGATCAAATTCTACTACTAAGACATCTTCTGTGATGCCAAGATGTTCCTGGTAAACGTTTGTCGATCCTTGAATTGCGTCAGTGCAACAAACGTCACTACGATTACGTCAATTACGTTACTACACTACACTACACTACACTACACTACACTACACTACACTACACCACACCACACCACACCACACCACACCACACCACACCACACCACACCACACCACACTACACTACACCATACCTCACGACACGACACGACACGACGCGACGCGACGCTACGCCGTGCCGCACCGCACCGCACTGCGCCACTGCATTACTGCACTGCACTGCACTGCACTGCACTGCACTGCACTGCACTGCACTGCACTGCACTGCACTGCTGTTATAACCCATCACCTGCTCAAAGCCCCTTACGATTACACATTGCAAGAGGCCAATGCCTCCTAAGCACGCATGTAGACGCACCTTTTAGTAGTATTTTACTCTGGCTAACGCCAGACGATCTCACTCTGGCTAACGCCAGACGATTTTACTCTGGCTAACGCCAGGCGATTTTACTCGTCAAGGGACGACTCCTGTGGTAGTCAAGGAGTTAAGGTGTTCTATATTGGAAAATCATATTTGAACTATCTATAGACGAAAAACAATTTTAACAAACATAAACGTGATTTTAAATTGGTCAACTTTTCTAGGATGTTTGCATACCTGGAGGCTTTCACTAGCATTTAAGAGCATCGTGGGTAATTGAGTCAGTTTCTGAAGCCTAGATATATATGGAAAGAAAATCAGTTGCAAATCAACACGGCAGCCGGCCGTCTCCTAGTTCACTCCGGTACACTCAAATTCCCGTGTTAATGTAGTCCCAGCTAGGGCTATGTGATGTATTCAATGACTTAAAGTCCTAGAATCTAGGACATTCGCGGTTTGCATCTGACCATGCAAGGCCTCCATTTTTCAGTTTACCGAAGAGGCCCCGGAAACGAGGATGTAATGTTTCAAAAGTTTACTTACGTAAGATTTTTTTACTACAGTTTGTTCATGAATGCAACGCTTTTAAACACGGAGCGAGCGTATAAAAGGACCCCCGTCCAGGGTTCAGGGCCTGAGTGCCTGACAAGTTTGAAAATAAACAAAAGCGATCATGGCCGAGAAACACGGCGAGAGGCCTTTCGCATTTTCTTCTCCCCAATAGTTTCCACAAAGTATTCTGTATATAACTTTATTTAAAAAGTATTCTTTGGTGGTGTTAAGGCGGTGTTACACTTCTTCCCATTTATTTCGCAAAAGCGACTGGAGACTAGAGAACTAGAACTGTTCACAAAGCGTATTATTATTGGCTGATCGCGCAAATTGTTGCGAGATAAGTTGCAAGGCCAAAAGGAGTGTTACACTGTGCAATGCTTCAACAATCCGTTGCAGCCTTGTCGCAATTGTTGCAAAAACCTGATTCTACTTCGTGCGACGCTTCGCTGCAACGAAATTAATGTCGCGGGACTTGGTGATTGGGGGCAATATCTCACACAATGCAATTTCTCTGGCAACTTGCGTCGCAGCAAAATTGCGAGATAAGTTGCACAAAAAATTACATAGTCAGTGCATCATAACATCGCCTATATTAATCGATCGCTACTCACCTTTTTCGTAGTGAATGTAAAATTGGTGCACTGGTTGCGTGGGTTTCCAACCAGGTCTGATTGCTGTTCCTGCTTTTGGTATAGGGCTTCTCGCGCTTGTTTTCGGCAACAAATTTGAGGAAATCGCTCATATTTTGCTGTTTAAACTCTTTTAGACTGACCAGCACTAGTTTGTGTGGAAAAAGAAAGCAGACGCATGGATCATGTCAAATCTTCAAAAACTTCTTTTACATGAACTTTAGCTTTAAAGTGCGTATAAACTCAAATAAGATACTACTGGTATGGATTCTATATAACGTGAATAGTTGAATGCCAAAATATTTTCTGACTTGAACTTTTATTTGTTGTTATGAGGTTTGTATTTCCAAAATGTAAATGAGGATGACGTCAATGTAGGCAGTTGTGTGTGTTTTTTCCTTTTCTTATGATAAACCGCTTGAAGATTTTAATGGGAAAAAATATGATAAAATATAGAATATACTATTCATGTATGCCATTAACATGTGAATTGGGTAATATATCTGCTGTAACGGAACACTGCGTATGCAAATTATGCCTATACAGAGACGTCATTCTCATTACCATTTTGGAAATACAAACCTCAATATATAACAACAAATAAAAATTCAAATCAAAAAATATTTTGGCATTCAACTATACACATTAAATAGAATCCATATGCAGTAATATCATATTTGGGTTTACAAGCACTTTAGTTTTCTCAGCTCAGCTTAGACAAGGTTGTTTTTCAAACTTACTACGCCAATGAACTTACCAAATGAGTCGTTTTTTAAGCTATTCAAAACATTCGCAGTACGTGTTTTATTAGATTTAAGACACTCGGCTATCGCTTCGTGTTTTAAATCTGATTCTCAAACTCATTAATAATTTATGAACCAAAAACAAAAGAAATTAATGTTTAATTAGTGTTTTGAAACCATCTAGCTGATCACGTAGGACTTTGAAAATATGTAAATTACTATGTTTGAGAATTCAGTTCAAATACTCGACGTCAGACTTTACCGGGATTTCAAAGCCCTCGTGTATTAAAAATGCTCGCCCTCGGCTCGCATTTTCAATAGGCAGTCGGACTTTGAAATCCCGGTAAAGTCCTCCGTCTCGTATTTGAACTATTACTAAAACACTGCTGTTCATGTTTTAAATGTTATTTCAAAAACTCAAAAACTCATTAATAATTCACGAGGAAAACACAAAAGGAATCAGTACCATGATTCTACATCTGATCAGTAGATGCAAGAAATCCTACTGATTTACATGAACTTTATAGCTTTGTTTGATTTTCTGAGCTTAACCTCCAGTATTTTACTCTCACCAGACGATATTACTCGTCAAGGGAAGACCACTGGTCCTCGGGTTCGCTGTAATTGGCAATGCTGTTGTGGATACCCTGCCTGTTATGTTTTGATTGTTTGTATACTGTAATTTTTGTTAAATATTTGTAATGTCATGAGGCGAGGCTTTTAATAAATAAATAAATAAACTGGTATAGTCGAGGGGATAAACAACGTTGTTTCCAAAATTACTACGCCAATGAAACTAAATGAGTCGTTTTGTAGCTATTTCGCAGTATGTGTCTTATTAGATCTAAAACACTTGGCTATCGTCTCGTGTCTTAAATCTTATAAAACACTGCTGCTCATGTTTTACATATAACTTCAAATCACGTCAGGTGACCGTTTTTATCTTTTCCCGTGCGCTCAAATACCGCGCAAGAGTTTCAATGATTTTGATCTTTCTTTAAATAAGGTCTTAGTACACGCACGCTCTGATTTGCGGGGCTCTGTGCATTCATAAATGCACGAATGACGTCATGACCAACATAATTTTGAAAATGCCCTACTTTTTGTAGCTTGTTTTTTTATACTTACTTTCTAAGACAAATAACACATGCTCCTGTGCATATATATATAATTGTGGTCATTTGACAATGACACACAAGGTACTCGACTATCACTTTATACCTCTACTCAATCCCTTTCGTATTCAAATGGCGTGAAATGCACCTTATAAGAGTACCGACATGCACGAGCTTTACGTTTTCTTAATTTGTTACTTAACAAATAAAACATAAAGCTCCGTGCATATGTACTCTTATAAAGGCATGTTTGACGTCATTTGAACACGAAAGAAGCTGAGTAGAGGCACGACGCTTTGCACTTCTCTCGTGTTCAAATGACATCAAAGGAGCCTTTATAATAGTACATATGCACAGGAGCGATATGTTTTATTTGTTTTATAAAATAATAATAAGAAAAATCAAACTAAAAGTGAGGTACCGTCCCGAAAAAGATGGCGTATTGTACATTTAACCACAATCCTTTGCGACATTAAATATTGTTTCTTGCAAGATAATAGGAAGATAGGGTTTTTAAAAGGTAAACTTTGGTAGGAATGAAGTTCTTGCTTGTTTAATCCATTTTAGCATGATAAACGATGCTTAGTTGTTGTTTGAGCTGATTTGAGGTCGCAAAGCATTATTTTTAAATGTACCGTCGCCATCTTTTTCGGTACCGTCAATTGAACTGGCTTCATCCACACTTGTTATGTGTTTGAATAAAAAGATACTATACTGGATCACAAAACAAGAATTAAATTCTTTTGTTTGAAACAAAATCTCTAATGTTTTCATACACTTTGAAAAATAAGGATTCAAATCAAATGTAACACTTCTAATGGAAATCAATTGGATTCTAAAACCATTATGGGAAAGTTGAAGAGCAGAAATATAGGCAGCTCATTAATTTTTGCCACCAGTATATTATTATGCAGAGTTTGTAGTGAGCATGCAGTGACATTTGAATGCAAAACTTTGTTTTAAAAATGCGATATACTTACTATCACCATTTCTGTCCAACTTTAATTCCTTAAACCTTTATAAATGGATATGGAACAATGCCAACGTTAATAATAGATCAAAACATAGCACCCTAAGTTTGGACAACAAACGATGTAGCCATATATATACAGGGTGTCCCATATATATGAGGTGCACCTTCTTTAATTATGGTAAAAGAAGTAAATTTTTATATCACGCCGAAAGCCCATCCCTCCTTTGTTGTCTGAAATTTTCAGAGCTAAGTAGTTATCTATTCGCTTCCTGTAGTCATTTAAAGAGGCAACATCAAAATTTGAACTTGTCTAAATTATGTATGCATGCTACGTCAAGATTTGGAAATCTTGTTTCATGATAGGAAAGTACCATGCATGAATACTCTTTCCTTGGGAGTGAATTGTTGTCCAACCATCTTAAGACGGATGAAGTAAAGTGCACTTCTACCTACATAGCAAACACGTGCATGGAACTCTCATGAGCATTATTATTACCCCAAGGAACCCCACATGATTTGATGCTGCATTGCTTCATTTGGAATCAAACTTTATTCCCCTGTTTTCACATGCATATGTATTCAAACTTGTATTCCGCACTCAAACAAAGCTGTGGTCAAAAACGGGATAGGCGACAATTGTTTGGGACACCCTGTATTTTTCCAAATCTGTATAGGTAGCATAGATAATTTGCATAATTTGGACAAGTTCAAATTTTGATGTTGCCTCTTTAAATGACTCCAGGAAGCGAGTAGATAACTATTTAGCTCTGAAAATTTCAGACAACAAAGAAGCAGTGATGGGCTTTCGGCGTGATATAAAAATTTACTTCATGTACCAAATTAAAGAAGATGCAGTACAACAATGGATAGGGGGGGGGGGGGGCATTTTTTTTGGGACACGTTATAACCATTGAGTCACTATATAATGCTCAAACAGTAGAACAACGTTGCTTATACGCGGTATCTATAGTTATATAAGAACGAGTTGAACCATACGTATTGAACTACAAGCTGCTATATGTTATAACTTATTGGGTTCATCCAAGCCCGATATGGCAAAATATTTAAGTCGAGAATTCAATATTGGGCGAGACCGAAGGTTGAACCTAATATTAAAATTTGAGACTTAAATATTTTCCATATCGGGCGAAGATAAATCCAATTGGTGTTTTATTATATCGAACAAATAATCGTGCGATTAGCAAGTAAATATACCTTGTTCACCTGTCCAAAGGTTGCAGCCCAATACATCGTAAAATATTAGGCTGGCACGTGACGCTAATGTAGACATTTGATTGGACGATTAATTGCGAGGGTATAATAAATCTCAGTTAATTTCCATGTATATGTTATTAGTTAGTAAATTTCTGCCATCAGTTTTCAATAAAATAGACAACCTTGTTTTGCTATCTGAGTCCTAGTGGCTCAATGGTACTGAGCGCGTAGATGACTACCATTTGAAAGATTGCGGGCATGAGTCCAATCTAGAGCTCAAGGCTTAACAACTAATATTAACAACTAATTACGGCAGCTTGTCCAGTAAAGAACTGAGAAAATTTATTATTAAAGTTACTTACAAGCGAATAACATCTTCTTTGTCTGGAGAGTAGTCTAACTCTGTGTCCAAGAGATTAACAACCTAAAAGAAACAATTACAAAAACGCAAATCCGAAAAGTTGACATGATTGCAAGGTTTGTGTACTGCCGAAATACTCATATAAGAGCTCTAAAATTTCTAACAAAAAAACTAAACCAATTTAACTGGCTAAACTGAACTAAACTAAACTAAACTAAACTAAACTAAACTAAACTAAACTAAACTAAACTAAACTAAACTGTACTAAATTGAGCTGAGCTGCACTGCACTGCACTGCGACTGCACTGCACTGCACTGCACTGCACTGCACTGCACTGCACTGCACTGCACTGCACATGCACTTTTGGGGTGCACTGCACTGCACTGCACTGCACTGGGGGGGGGGGTGCACACAATTTTTTGGGGGGTGCGCACCCCCCGCACGCACCCCCCCGGAAAATCCGTCCTTGAACTGAACTGAACTGAACTGAACTGAACTGAACTGAACTGAACTGAACTGAACTGAACTGAACTGAACTGAACTGAACTGAACTGAACTGAACTGAACTGAACTGAACTGAACTGAACTGAACTGAACTCAACTCTAAACTAAACTAAACTAAACTAAACTAAACTAAACTAAACTAAACTAAACTAAACTAAACTAAACCAAACTAAACTAAACTAAACTGTACTAAATTGAGCTGAGCTGCACTGCACTGCACTGCACTGCACTGCACTGCACTGCACTGCACTGCACTGCACTGCACTGCACTGCACTGAACTGAACTGAACTGAACTGAACTGAACTGCACTGAACTGAACTGAACTGAACTGAACTGAACTGAACTAAATTTAAACTGAACTGAACTGAACTGAACTGAACTGAACTGAACTGAACTGAACTGAACTGAACTGAACTGAACTGAACTGAACTGAACTGAACTGAACTGATAACCTAATGGACCTCACTCCTTCATGGAACTATAGTTAGTAGGATTAACTGGGGAGACTATGGTGTTGATTTTGTGAAGAGAGGAAAACCGGAGAACCCACAACTATTACAACATAGATGTAATATACATATAACGGCGTTTCTGATTGGCTACCGTGCGTGCTCCATTTAACAATTAGACAACGAGTCCGAGTTGTCTATGAGCGAATAGTCAACGAAGGCGAAGCCTGAGTTGACTATTCGCGCATAGACAACGAGGACGAGTTGTCTAATTGTTTTAGTATACACCCTGTACCTACTCTAAAAAAATACAGTTTTTCTAATGCAAACTGACGAAAATGTTGTGTTATTTAACCACTCGTGAGCGGCAAGTAAAAGCAGATTTAATTAATAAAATACGGTTTAATTGTATTTCGTGCCTTACCATTAAAAATCTTCATGCCATATTTTGTGGCGTTTTTAGTTTTCTCAGGGATAGAATTTTCTATCAAACTCTCAAAAAGTTCCTCCGAAACGTCCGCAAAACGAGAGTTTACCCACAACTATTACAACATAGATGTAATATATATATATATATATATATATATATATATATATATTGATATATATAATGCAGGATTTGTAATAGACCATGGTTGGGTGTATACTAAAACTCGATGGATCACGCGTACATCCATAACTGATGGCGCACGCCAAACCATGAACCATTTCATAACTCCCATTAAGCTAATGTCACCCATCCAAGTACTAACCCCATTCGTCAGGGCTTAACTTCAGCGATGAGAGGCAGCGCGCAAACATGAACTTGTGTCACCCATGCGGCATACCTCCCATAGACTGAACTGAACTGCATTAATTGCACAGTATTTTTCTCTTGTTATAACTTATATCAACATTTTTCTACTTTAAAAGATACTCACCTCATCGATATCCATAAAACCATCTTTATTATAATCATAATAACCAAAAACCTCGTTTTGTTCCTCCATGAAGTATTTTTCATCTTCAAAAGAACCCTGATCCATTGTTGAAGACGTTTCAAGACCATTCTTTTCGGCAATCTTAATTATCGTGTCACATTCTTCAGGGCTAAGATAATTTGGAATTTCTAAAATACAATGTCAAAAACTATTATTATATTTATACTATCAAAAACTCAAGAGTGCGTGTTGTTTCAAATTGCACAAGAAATCATGCTATTACTTATTAATATAATATACACGAAAAAATTTAATATGAAGAGAATCTTTCCAATGAAAATGCTTTTGTACAAATAACATACATGAAAAAATTTAACAGGAAGAGCTTTTTTTCTAGTCAAAAACGATTTTTGTACAAATTTTAAAAAAATAGAAAATTTGCACTGTATTTCCTTTTTTCTGCACTGCATTTCCTCAAAACTGCACTGCTCTCAGCCAATCAGAATTGAGAATTTTTTTCATGTATATTATTAATAGGTATACAGGTATATTATAAGTAGACTCACTCACAGACAGCATATCTCCACCACTGGACTATACAAGGAGTGTTTATAGAGAAACGATATATCCCGTTAACCATGCAGTCTCGCCAGTGAGTCTAGCTCACCAGTCCTATACACATGTTTGTTCGGCAAAGAAACTAGATCAACACTGAAATGTTTTTAAATCTGCCTATTGATTACTCATTAAAACTTGTGGCTGGCAAGAAAATGGCAGGAAATGTTCGAGGATGTTAAGTATAAATCTCGGATTGCCATACTGATAAAGAGATCCTCACTCCATATTACGATGCTGGGATGGTTGATACTTGTGGATAAAGTTAAGGAATAAGTGATTTTGTAATGCTCGATCTACTCGGCTGGTTATGACGTCAGGGAGTATAGACCATCTCATTTACATATCAAACAAACCAAAAACGAGACACCGACAACGTTTTCAAAAGGTCTTCTTTTACTATTTCACAACTATTTCAATTCAAACTAACGTCCCCCCGTTTAAGCAAGTTTATGATTGCAAAACTCTTGGAGTGACTGTTGACCAGTATTTATCTTGGAAGAATAATACTGAAAATATTTGTAAGAAAATAACATCAGGAATATCAGCTCTTTGTCGAATAAAAGAATTTGTTGAGAAAGATACACTTCTTTCTGTATATAATTCTATTGTTCGTCCATACTTTAATTATTGCTGTGAAGTATGGGATGTGTTCGGTGAAACGCAATCAAAGCGCCTCCAAAAGCTCGAAAACAGAGCTGCTCGAATCATAATGAACATGAGCAATGATGTAGATCATCTGGTTGCTTTAGATGCTTTAGGCTGGGAGCCACTTAAAGCAGAAAGGAAAAAGGCTAAGGCAAAACTGATGTTTAAATTGTTTAACAAAATGGGTCCTAAATCACTTACTTCAAAAGTGAAATGTCAAATTATGAACTTCGAGACATTTCAAGTACTCTTTGCTTACCACAGCCGCGTACTAATAGCATGAAAAAAAGCTTCATGTTTGACGGGGCATACATTTGGAATTCTTTACCAAAAGAAGTTAGGGAGAGCAACTCCCTCATGTCCTTTGAAAGTAAAATCGCTACTCATATTTTTAGATAATAACATATGAAAAAGATTTGTAAATAGTCAAATAGATGTGTGTTTTTACTATACTTTATATTTACTATATTATTATATGAAAGTTAGAGGTCTAATTACAAAATTAGACCTCTAAATTTCATACTATACCTTACTGTATCTTTATAATCTTTTGTTATTGTACACGCCCCTTGTGGAAATCAGCCTAGGTTGACATGGTCAGCGTGTTTAAATAAAGTTTTCTATCTATCGTTTTAATTAATTAGAACCTTAGAGGCTGTTTACATGAGCTGGGCTAGCCCAGTTACATGGGCTCACGCGATTGATTAGGATCTTTCTTCGGCCGCAAAAGGAGATTTGAGTTAATGTTAAGATTCGTTTGCATCTACACTAAACCAATTTTAAATTTAGTTTATGCAAGTTTCAAAACCACAGTACGATCCTAATCAATCGCGTGAGCCCAGTTAACCGGGCTAGCCTGGTTCATGTAAACGCCCCTTAGCCCCTGTGTTGGGGAATTCCTGGCAAAATACGTTAGGTGTTTTCATGACGTCTGCAACAGAAAAACAATAATTTTGTTATTCTTAATTATACCAAATATTGGAGGTTTTATGCTCAGTGTCTTCATTTCTCTGATTTGTCCACTTTCTAGTAATAGTCTTGTAACATGGTCATTCTATAAAAGAAAATTTCAAAACAGTTTGTTCGCATCATAAGCTGTCTTCAAAGCTAAAATCATAGCCGGAAAATATATACTCAGCCACTATTAAAGCGAAGGAATAAAAGATAGAACATGCGTTGTTACGTTTCGACGGTATGAGCAGTCTGGATTATAATAATAATAATAATAATAATAATAATGATGGTTTATTCAGCCATATTCTTGCACACGGATGTGTGAATTACAAATATGTTTACAACAGATATAAATATATAACAGACATAAGTATATAGATTATTAAAGTTTTGTTCTAATTGAAAAGTCATGGTTAAAAATCAAGATATTTACATAAGGTATATACATATTAAAAATTATCAAAACTACAACTAGGAAAGATCAAAAAATCAAAAAAGTTAAAAAGGTTCCCAAGAAATTTGCGTATACGCCATTGCCGGGAAGAAACTCTTTTTATATCTGTCGGTACGACATTTGGGCAGAGACAAGCTTGAGTTATTTCTTAGTGTAACTGAAAGGCACCCTTCACGCGTAGGAGGCAGAAGATGGTGGAGACGCGAGTCAGGTTCTCGAATGTTTGATACGACTTTCAAACAAAGTTCTGATCTTCTTTCATCAAGGCGACTGCACTTAGCAACAGTCACCGCGTCACTGTAGTGAAGATCAGGAAACACAATTCGCATTACACGCTTTTGGACCATTTCTATTTTAGAACGAAGATATTCAGAATACTGTGAGACCATACCACACAACAGTACTCTAATACTGACCGTACCAACGCGATATGAATTAAGTCATTTGTCGGCACTCTCGCTCGTTTAAGCACCCTAATAATATGTAAACGTTTCGATGCTTTGGCGATGATCTCGTTGATATTATTATTCCATTTCAAATCATCTGTTATAGTAAGTCCAAGCACCTTGTGAAATGGAACTTGGTCGAGAGGTATACTATTAATAATCAAGGGTGCAATATCTGCTTTCGTTTTTAAAGGACAAATGAGCATCTCCTTGCATTTTTTAGGATTCAAGTTCATATTATTGTCTTTGGACCAAGTCGAAATTTTGTCGAGATCAGACTGCAACATTGACGTTGATTCAATTTTAACGACCTCCGACAATGAAATGTCATCAACATATTTCCAGTGGCTTGCTTTCAGAGGCGACTTCAGCCCAAGATCATTAATCATAATCACGAAGAGAATTGGCCCAAGTTTTGTCCCTTGGGGGACACTGGCGTGTGTTGATTCCCAACCAGATATGAAAGAATTGAATTTGACTGCCTGACGTCTGCTACTAAGAATACTACACAGCCAGAGGATAAGTAGCCCCCTAACGCCAAGATTGATCAATTTTCTTACTTTAAATATCGTGATCAATGTGATTATAGCATAGGAAGTCACGCTCACTGCATAACGTATCATTTGGTGTTATGGGCAGTGTGGCAACCCCGCAACCCATGTATCTTGAGATGATCAAAACTGTACTGGGCATTGAACTGAACGAAGGAATACCTACGGACATTGACGCGGAAGATTTTCTTGATGTTTCGAAGCGAAACCTTATTGTCCTCGATGATCTTATGATCAATCAAGGGGGGATAAACGCATTGCTAATTTATTCGCCAGAGGGAGTCATCATGGAAAGCTTTCAGTCATCTACTGTATATTGTTCAGAATATAATTCACCAAGGCAAAGAAAAAAGAAACATCAGCCTCAACGCCACTATATTGTGCTCTTCAAATCTCCGAGGGATAGACAACAGATTTCAATGAATTTTGGCTCGACAAGTGGACCCTGTGGAAAGTCGTTTGATTTCGACTGAGAATAATGAAGTTTATTGCAAATCGAATTTGTTGTGGAAACTATTGGCGAGTCTTCCTTGACAAAAACTAAGCTTTCGCTTCCGTATTTCAGACAGAAACGACGTTCGAGTTGATCTTTGTCAGTATTAAACAGAATGACCAATCAGCAGCTTCGTCTTGACGAGCTATAGACCTTATTCAAAAATGGCCACCGAATTAAAATTCTTTTATATACATATAAATTAGCCCTATATGAACTCGTTTTCATGTGTGAAATTCAAAAGAGTCATAAGAGCTAATTTATATGCACATAAAAGAATTCTAATTCGACGGCCATTTTTGAATAAGGTCTATTACGTCATATGTATTGAACTTCTACTCAAAAATCGCAAACTTATCTCTCAAGCGTTTCGTCTGACGTGAGGCGGCTGTATTCGCAGAATCGAACGAACGAACGAACGAACGAACGAACGAACGAACGAACGAACGAACGAACGAACGAACGAACATTCTGATTATGGGATTTTAAGATTTTAACGAACGAACGAACGAACGAACGAACGAACGAACGAACGAACGAACGAACGAACGAACGAACGAACGAACGAACGAACGAACGAACGAACGAACGAACGAACGAACGAACGAACGAACGAACGAACGAACGAACGAACGAACGAACGAACGAACGAACGAACGAACGAACGAACGAACGAACGAACGAACGAACGAACGAACGAACGAACGAACGAACGAACGAACGAATCACCACTCACTTGCAGAATATAAAGCGCTGCTAACTTTATACGTTACCGCAATTCAATAGAATAAATGAATTTCTCACTGAACATTCTATACAATATTCTATTAATTAGGAAGTTTTCATAACGTGGATATTTTCACAAGGTGGTCACTTGGACTCTTAGTTAAAGTTCAAACGTTTTATACCCAGAAGTGAAGAAATATCTGTTTTAACTTCTAATAAATACAAAACACCTCATAATAATCTGCGCTTAATTCTCATAACCACAATTCCTTTAAGGCCATCTATACCTGTCAACATAGGCTACAGTATATATATATATATATATATATATATATATATATATATATATATATATATATATATATACACATACAGTATATAATGAGTAATGACATCGTACTTGCTTCCAAAAAGAGCAGTTCATATATTACTACGATCTTCCGATTTAACCATAGGCTTTAGCAGCGCAATTCTGTTAGGGGGGAGGGCAGCAGAGATATTTGCCCGAAAATGTTTGCGTTGAATATTGATTTTAAGTCGTATTTTTCAGTCTTAGTTTAACGTAAGAATTTTGCTTGAACATACATTTTACAGCAATATATATCGAAATTGCCCGAAATTCCCAGCAGAAAGTGCCAGAATTTTCCTTTTTCAGGTATTTGGGAGGGCAACTGCTCCCCCTCCCTGCCCCCTAATACGCCTATGGAAATATTAACCAAGAAAGATGAAACTGGCAGAAGATTGAGCGGGCGATTCGCACAGCTCTATAACGCGAAACTAGCGACACATTCACCATACTTTGTATTTACACAAATTACATAAGCGCACTTTTCTGTGATTATGAAAATGGGATTTTCTCAAAATTACATAGGTTCTACAGATCTAGAATTAAACCCACTTCTTAACGGTACAAGCATCCTGGCGGCGTAAACATACATACGATTACAGAAGGTTTTAGTTTTTTAAACCTTTTAAAGGTGTCAAACATGACATTAATTCGTAGATAATTACATGAAGTACTCCATCCAGTGTAAACTTCGAGGTAGCGTATACCATTAGCGGCTTAGCGCTGACACAGAATAAAGACTATACAGAAGGGCCACTTAGCGGTACAACGTGTCCTCGTATTTTTATGCAAAAATATGCAGTTTACTGGCTAGGACAGCCAGTTCAGCGTGCTTGATTGGCCAGAACATGCAGTTTACTGGCTGAGCAACATGCGTAATGCGACATGCGCGGAGACAAAAACTTCAAAGGTTCCGACCCGAGTGGCCCTTCCGTATAGTCTTTATTCTGTGGCGCTGACCAATAGACAAAACTCATTAAACAACACATGAAGAACAAATTTATAAAAACCCCTCGAACCATTTCGCGGAGGAAATCATTTCACCAATACATGCAACAGTCGGCTGTTAAAAAATATCGGACTACCATAGTCAGCAAGCATCGATTTCGGTCGATCAGGCAAGATATTCTAGAAACGAAAATTAAGTTTGTCTTGTATGAAAGAACATTTAAAATCACGGAATAACATCTTCTGCAGTTTTTCGTTTCCTTGCTTTGTTCTTGAGATATTTCAGGTTGTTTGATATGCAAATTAAACAATTTGACGTCTCTCACATGTGCATAATGACTTATCGGAATTGAGAGTTATAGATCGTTGCTATTATCAAACCAAAATAATTCGTGAGAAGCGTGTGGCTGTGTTTCTTCCACAACAACAAACATGTAGAACTTTCAAGTGATTATGTTTGATAATAACAAAGATACCGTATTTACTCGTTTAAGCGCCGCGGCGCTCTTTAAATTTTTAGTGTCGGATGCGGCGCTTATTTGAGGGTTCGCTCTTTAAAATTTATTTTACTTGTAAACGATAACAAGAAATGTTAACAACAAAATAAACATGTTTCTAAACGTCATATTGTCATTTTGTACTTAAAAACACTGTAATACAGGAGAATAAATTTTCGAGGCTGATTTAAGATTGAGATGTACTGTAGTTGTTTTTTAGTTTGGCTACTCGAACAATTCTGTCTGACAGTGCTTCGATTAAGCGCCGCATTGTTGTGAATAAGTGCGGCGCTTATTCGAGGGCGGCGCTCTAATATTTTTGCTCTCATATGCGGCGCTTAATCGGGGGCGGCGCTTAAACGAGTAAATACGGTATATTACGGTAACTCATTTAATATAACTGTATATCAACAGTAAGAAATGTTACTCTGTTATTTTAAGTATTCTTTCAAATAAGACCAACTTAATTTTCGTTTCATAGGCACTTTAACATGAAGAAAGGACAGAAGATTAGAAGAATGAGAAAAATACCTCAGCAGGGACAACTCATTTCATTTCCGCTCGTCATACACCCCCATAATTTGAGTTGTAATAATTTGAGTTGTAATAAATCCGGACACAGTTAATAAAATATCCGGGTGAACTCGTCGATTAACTTGATGTCTTGACATTAGTACACCAAAAAATAACAAATACATCGGGCTAGTTATCTTTACATTATTTCAATATTTAAAGTGTATTTAATCAGATACTTGTAAATTTTTATCGTGTTTATATATAAACAACTCAAATTATGGGGGCGTATGTAATAAAAGACTGGGTTCGCGTCTTGTTCTCCTGTGGTTCTGACAACCACCTTGTTTAGAAGGCCATAAGAGCTTGTTTTGCTGTAAAGTCGTACCGACGAAGCCCGAAGACTATATAGGCTGTAACATGGAAGCACATTGTCGGAGTCGCTGTACGTACTTGAACACACTGACAATTTATTCACACAGTGAAATAAAAGTAGTGTGCTCAGCTGCCGAGTGTTGAAATACAAATCGAAATATAGTAAAGGTTTGAGTATTGCCGAAATCATTGGACGTAGTTTCTAACGTTTCGAGCGAAGGCCCTTACGTTTGTCCCTGACGAAGGGCCTTTGCTCGAAACGTCTCAAACCATACTATATTCAGCATTATGCGCTGCTCTAATTTATGCAGTGTGAATAGCTGCGTTATGTTGTTGAGTATTGTGCTTGATTGATTTGTCGTTGGACTATTTCATACGTCTATTTAATGTGGCAGTAATGTCTTTCATCTGCAGTAGTAGTTTAGTCTCTAGAAGGCTTATTAATTAATGGTACGCATCTAAATAAATTCTCCCCGGAACTTGACTAATTCGGAATTAATGTCATTTGAAAGTGACAAAGCTCAGTATTACGTTTATTTATTACCTTTAGATGTACAATCTCGCATTTGTTGTGAATATACGTATCAGAAGGGTTTTTTAAAGAGCAAGACTGTGTGTATCCTATATAGAGAACACGTATTTCTATCAAAATCTTCAGATTTTTGAATCATCTGCTCAATCACCCGGCTAAGGTCACTGGGGTTGTCTGGTTACTTTGATAAAACTAAAACTTTTATTATTAAACCGAATTGAAGCACCGCAGCTGTAGCATGAACTAGAACTAGAAGCTCAGATTTGTACTACAAAACGTTGGTCTCATCGCGGAAACATCTAATTTCTCGTGATTCTACATTCATCTAATTTCTCGTGATTCTACATTTCTACTACTATAATTGCTTCCAACTTCCTTCAGCATAAAATGACTAAAATTCAAGTACCTTGACTGGGTCTCGCCGAGAAAGAGGTAAGTCTTTGTAATAATCAAGAAGACACTGTCTGCCCATTCCACGGCATGTTTCCTCGACGCTGTTACCGATGGCATCGGTGATAAACGACCAGTAGGTAAAACTAAATATCAGCAAGCAAAATCCACACTTTTTAACCCGATCGCAAGGAACCATACTGTTGTTGACTGTTCTCAATCAGTGACTCGCTCTGTCTGGGTATATAATACGTAATTAGTAATTACCACTGATGGTAATTTTCAGTTTCTTGTCACATCAGATCATATCATGACTATTTTCCTGTATATTGTATAAATATACAATATTTATGAGCGACCGAACAGTCGGGCACGACGTCGACGACTGCGCTAAACTACTAAAAAAAGTGACCTTTGGTTCCTCGATCGGTTATTACGTAATTACCTGCGTGAAGTAGACACCATATTCACCCGTCGTTCAGACTCGAACAGCCCCAAGTGCGTGGAGCCTGAATCATGGTGTCGCAGGGATGAGTGACTCGGTTGCTTGTGATGTCCCAAGTAATAAATAAATCTGGCAAAGATGTGTCCTTACTTACCATAAGTTCCTAACTCCAGTCGAAAGCAAAATTAATGAATAAACAACATACGCCTGTATTGTTTATTCATTCGAGAACCAAACGTGTCAAGCAGTCATTTCTTCACGAAATATATATTTTTTGGCGCTCTATATTGCAAAATATTGATTTTCGTTTTTGATTGCTGTTCGTATTTTTATAATTAAACAGTGTTTTGTGGGTCAAGACGGGCAATAATAAATCGTAAGTAATATTGAGCATTTCACTCGATTACGTAGCAGGTTCTAAGGATTTGGGGTGAAGGAAAATTTGAGTGTAGAATATATACATTTTAAGATCAAACCGGGACCAGTTGCGAAAAATGCAACTACACAGATAAAAGTCGATGCCCTGGCCTATTTGGCGTCACTGGAAAACGTTGAATTGCTTGTTTTTGATTCCGCACCGGCCGACCGCATGAACGAACTAATTACGTAACGATAGAATGAACGAACAAACGGACGGATTAACGACGGAACCATGAACGATCTCGACTCTGCTTGCACAATCCAGTTTGCAATCCTTACTAGATAACAGCGTTCTTTTTACTCATTTTAGTGTCCTCACAGCTCTGCGATTTTCAGTTGAGTTTGGAGATAGATAGTTTTATTTAAATTCGAATCGTTGTGGCATGTGTGCACATGTGAGAATTTTATTTTAATTTTATTTTATTCAGTTACACATTACAATTACAACTACAAACTTAATTATACATTTTGGCAGGGACACCGCAACAGGAATGTTGTCAAATGCAAATTTAAAAGTTTGGCAACGCCTTAATTTCTATTGGTCAAAACATTCAAATTTTTCATGGGAACGTGTCAAATTGTAAAACGATCAAACTTTTCAATAAACTTCCAGTCTCCAAGCTCAACTGAAAATCGCAGTATGACTTATCTTTGTGGAGATACAGTTTTGATTATGATAAATTAGTACATGCCACCATTGTATTAATTTTTTTTGCTATGGGGGTGTTGAATTGCCGATCTGAAACAACTGTTGTTTATTTTAAATTTTTCTATTTGCAGAACAACTTTTACAACCAATGAAATGCGCGCATGTTCGGGCATAACCAATCAAACACGAGCGGGTTTCACAAAATTATAATGTACTTTGGCAGGCGCAATATTTTCTCCCAGCTCGATCGCCTGCAAATTGGGTCGCTACGCGGACTATACTGAGGTTGATTTTAAGTCGAGAAATAACTAAAGAAGCAATATGTTGAGATGTCTTTATTAACAGAATGTGCATACAGTTTTGAAATATTACTCTCTTGCTGCATCTAAATTGTTCGCTCCGGAGTACGTGAGTTCTGAACAACGCCAGGTTGGCTCTTGAATTGTCTCCAACATGCCATTCTTCCTTACAAACACATCAGTCATAATATATTCACCATGTTGCTCGCATCCGGAGAACGACATTCTACCAGGGCCCTGAGGGACGTCGTTTTTGAAGTAACCGCGAAAAGTAAACTGGTTTGTCGTCACATCTCCGGCGCCATCGCGGTGGCCTGCTGCCCATAAACCTAAAAGAAGAAAATGTGCGCAAAATTAGAAAAAAACACCCAATTTCATTGCTGAAGAAACAGTTTAGATACAAGTGTGAAATTTCTATATGCAGTATAACATGGAAGCTATCAAACATCGAGGGAGCTGGGAAAGTAGTGTTACCGAGAAGGACAAACAAACGATAACACAAACGCCTTATTCAATTACAGTACACTGAGTACAGTACAATACAGTAGCTGTACAGTACAGTACAGTACGGTACGGTACGGTACGGTACGGTACGGGTACGGTTACGGGTACGGTTACGATTACGGTTACGGTAACGGGTACGGTAACGGTTACGGTTACGGTTACGGTTACGGTACGGTTACGGTTACGGTTACGGTTACGGTACGGTACGGTACGGTACGGTACGGTACAGTACAGTACAGTACAGTGACACTACGCATGCACACTACACCATGCACCACACACCACACACTACACATGGCAGTGCACAATACACAATACACAGTACAAAGTAAAGGTTGTTTTCAGCGTTTAGTTATAATGGGGTCTAACAATACTTTCTAAAGTTCTGACTGTACGGAGCGAAGCTGCATGAACGGACCTCCAGATTGGCAAATAACATTTATATGTATTATAATTGTATTTATCCACAGTACTACCTCTATGTTTGGTTTCAGCTTGTTTATGAAAGTACACGCCATGACCGTCCTTCATATTATCTTTCCAAGATCCTTCATACCAGTCTCCATTGGGGTAAGAATACATTCCTTCTCCGCATCGAGCTCCTTTTTTCCATTGGCCTTCATATTTTGCGCCATCGGGGTAAACAAAAGTTCCATGTCCTTCTTTAATCCCACGAACAAAATCTCCTTCATACCTGGCCAAGTAACACAAAATAAACCCAAAATATTAATTATTGAATTCTATTTTTAGCTAATAGCTTTTACTCGTTTGCTTTCTCATTCATAAAGGATATTTGCATATTTTTTATTATTATACATTCAAACTTCATTCTCGCTTCTTATTGGTCAACATATTTCAGTCAATTCTCAATGGCCGCCAGCTGTGACGTCATTTCCGTCGAATACTTACTCTGTACTAGTGAAATATCGGACCGACGTTTTTAGTACGGACCAAACAAGCTCGAAACAAGCTCTACTTGTTTTCAAAATGGCCGAAGAGTCCAAAGTTCTTGATCTGATGTAATAATGGTGTATTCATGTGAACAACGCATGATTAAAGCGACATCAGAGGGAAACATTGCACTCTTTCCCTCTTCATTGTTGACGTCAGAGGGAAACATTGCGATGTTTCCCTCGGCAGAAAGAAACATTGAGTTTGTTGAACAACACGTGACTATGATTTGACCAATAAGATTTCATTATTGGCAAACGAAAGTCTTTGGTAATATAACAAACATGGTTTGGAAACCTGGCAAACTTCAAAGCGGTTAACAATCAAGCTACGATTCATGTTGAAACGTACATGAAGGTGCCAAATCCTTTGTTTTAGGTTTATGTAATATTTAAACAGTACAGTTGAGTGATTGAACCCAAACGTTGCTATTGGATGATTGCTTCATTGTGCAGAAAACACAATATGTTCATGCAGTAACCGTGAAAGTGCAAAAATTTCCATAAACCTGAACAAAAACATAAAACAATGACTTTTGTTGAGCTTCCAAACCATGTATATATTTTCTATTAACTATGCTTCAATAAAGTCCATTTTGCAGGATAATTGCACGAGTCTTTTCTGATGCCACCCTTTTCTTGCATCTTAGTATATCACCTATATATATGGTATGACTATTTTGAATGTATAATAAAACAATTATTGGATTCGACTTACGCAGTATCATGATATATAATGTTCGGGATAAAGATTCGTCCGTGTAAACGGGGTCTTAGTGAGATAAAAAGCAAGACTCGCGCCAACTGACAAAAAGTAAGTTTTACGAAAATTTTAGTATGCCAAAGGGCGAAGACAGAGAGAAGAATGGCCATCTCTAACTTCAGGCATTTCAATTTTTGTATCTACTGCGCTTGCGCGAGTAGATACTATGCTGTCATGTATAGGGTCAAAAGTGTAAGTAACAATCAAAGTGTAAGTAACAATAGAAGAATCGGAGCCAATCAAACAGCGAGTACGAAGAGGCAGTATCGTTCGTAACCAATCAAATAGTGAATACGAAGATATAGGCGGACCGAGGTTTTCCGATCTCAACATCACGTTATGACTTATGGTTTTGCAATAAAACTGTGTAATTTGACTTTGTTCAGTTGTGCTCTAGCTTTGTTGGTGCTCACTTCAGTTTATTAATTGATAAGTACTTTGATGATTAAATTAATTACCACAAATTTGTCGTAAGTATGATTTACCACAGTTTTCAGGAGAACGTAACACTAGAGCCTCTTCGGAGGAAAACAATTGGTAAGCTTGTTGTAAGCGGTTTGTTTGTCTGTCTGTCGCCAGGATATCTCAAAAAATATTGCACCGATTTTCATGAAAGTTTGCAGAAGGATTGGCCATGGACCAACGACCAATCCATTAAATTGTGCTTGAATTTAGTCAAAATTTGGATTAGAAATTAATCAAAAATCTGAATGCAAGATTCTCCGTGTAGAAGAAATGCTTGATTGCGCTCATTATCCTTATTTTATGTGGTTAGCGGGATGGCTCATTTTCTTTTTAAACATCTCTAATAACCCGCTAGAGGAGGTATATGCAGTCTCTGACTGATCTCTAGTTACAAATGTTACATAAAGAGCTAGCTAGATAGCGTATAGCTAATAGCTGCGCCTATTTTAAGTAACTTGGCTGGAATGTTGTTTAATCCTGTAGCTTTGTCTATAGTTTCAAAGAATTTAATAAATTGAAATTTCCTCTACAGTAGCTTTCTCAATAGAAAGGTAGAGCTGACTGGAGGAATATCGTCTTCAAATGAGGGCAAGTCTTCATCCGAAAGAATAAGTTGACTTGCTAAATTAGACCTAATAGGTCTAAGGCCACATAAAAAAATCCTTGATTCTCATCACCGCTCGACCACATTTTGAAGCCCGACATTTTGTTATAAAATATATATGTGCCGCCCGACCGAAAATCTGCAGAAATTTAATTTTTTTAATATTTTATATCGGCGATTGTTGATATCCCAAGTCGAGAATTTCTGCAACGGAATTATTTAGGGTACTTTCTATTTGAAAAAAATAATAATTGGGATTCACGTTGCAGATTTAATTTGTAGTTCAAATTGACAAACCATTTCACAGTGTTTTATATGTACATTTCGGAAAACGAGGAAATATAAAAACACCTCCCTCTCCAATTTTAAAACTTTATGGAATATTTTTTATATTTTGATACAAAATATAAAATATAAACTTCCCGCCTCTTCGACGTTTTCAAAATGTAGTGATGTGAGAATCAAGGATTTTTTTTTTATGTGGCCTAACGCCGGTAGTATGTATATTTAAGAACTCCGGAATTTAATCGGGTTTAGACAACACTGTATTGCCAGATGTTGGTCTAATACTTAATTTGGATAGAATGATTTTTGTCTTGTCATGACATTGTTTATTGTTTTCCATATTAGCTTATACTATTGCCTAGATTACCTTCAATTTGTTTCTGTATCTACTGCGCATGCGAGTAGATACTACGTCGGCATGCCAGGTTTTCTGATGTTAGTAAAGTAACAATAGAATGTTATTCGGGACCAATCAAATTTCGGAAGGTTTTTCCAATCACATCCCGAGTCAGTCTGGGCAGTCTGATGCAGTAGATACATGTATGCCTATTTAAAAGTATTTTATCAATAATAAAACAATTATTGAACTCGTCTATTGCAAAATATCATGATTTGTCAGTGTCTCGACGCGACACGACTCGAAAAAAGTTGATGTGCTTGATAATTTGTCTAGCGAAAACCCATGACAAGATAGTGAACGTGGATGTGAATATCGGATATTTTTTGTTCAAATCTTTTAAAGTGCCTATGAAACGAAAGTTAAGTTTGTCTTATTTGAAAGAACTCTTAAAATGATAGACTGTTGCACGTCACACGTGCATAATGAGTTTTAAAGTCGAAAAAAGATTATATCTTTGTTATTGTCAAATATAATCACTTCAAAATCTACATGTTTAGTGGTCTTGGCGAAACACATGCACCCACATGCTGCCTTCGCATTAATTTGGTTTGATAATAGCAAAGATGTAAAGCATTTTTCGATAACTCATTATGCACATGTGACGTCAAAATGTTTAATTTTTGCATATCAAACAACTGAAATATATCAAGAACGAAGCAAGGAAACGAAAAACTTCGAAAGTATGAAACGAAAATTAAGTTTGTCTTATTTGAAAGAACACTTAAGTTAAGTGTTCTTTCAAATAAGACTGACTTAATTTTCGCTCCATACGCACTTTAATGCAAATTATTAATGCTGTGAAAATGGCGAAAACCCGCTATTTCAGGAAGCTCGAAATTTGGGTAACTTTCGCGATAGGAAAAGGTTAATTGTTTTGCCAAAGCGCGCAAAAGAACACCAGACTTTATAGCATCTTTCTGGGCGGAACCTGCCTGTCTCAATTCTTATGTATTTTACTCTGGCTAACGCTAGACTATTTTACCCTGGCTAACGCTAGACTATTTTACTCTGGCTAACGCTAGATTATTTTACTCTGGCTAACGCTAGACTATTTTACCCTGGCTAACGCTAGCTAGACTATTTTACCCTGGCTAACGCTAAACTATTTTACTCTGGCTAACGCTAGAATATTTTACTCTGGCTAACGCTAGACTATTTTACTCTGGCTAACGCCAGACTATTTTAATCTGACTTGAACGTACGCTAGACGATATTACTTCTCACGCGCACAGTGGCGTAAGAAGCGGGATCCGCCCCCCTCTCCCGCACATTTTATGTGGATGGGCCGGAATATCTTTCAGCCCCCCTTCAAAAACTCAACTGTTTAGTCTGCTGTGGTTTAACTCCTTCAACATCATTATGACGTGTTTCTAGAGCTATTAAGTGTTTGAGGCAGAAAGTAGTTTAATGTTTCATTCTATTAGCCGAAAAAAGAGACTAGGTACAACACTAAGAGGTTGGCTATTTATTAGTCAGTTTGCGTGCTAACAGAGGATCGATTAAGCAATATTATACCATGCATCTAGTTTTAAAAGAAAACTATATTGTCCTTAGTATTGGTAACAATAAAGTCAGTGTAAATATTAATTTTAACGTTTTGCTGACACCAAAAATCCCCCCCCCCCCATATTTCACATCTTCCTACGCCCCTGCACGGGCGGGGAAAATTAATCGACGGGAAAGGGTTAAGGGTTTGAAAAATTGAATATCCTCTCATCTCAAGGTATTCTTGATATATTTTGCGTGATAATATTCTTCGTTTGTGACTTATTCGCTAAAAGCCGGCCCGACTTTTTGTGAACTCGAATTTCAAGTATTCTGCGGCCGTACCACTACACGGGACGAAAAAATTGATTTGCACGTTTGCAAATTTAATGACAAAGTTGTTGCAAAAATAAAGTATGCACGCGTTTTCCCAAATTTGCACATATGCAAAGTTGGAAATTCCGTCAACGTTGCAACCGGTGCAAACAGGCAATTGCCATAGAGCCGCCGGTGCAAAGTCATTGCAAATTTGTTGCAAAGTTCAAACTTTGCACAAATATTTGCAAAGTTTGCAAATGAATTTGCTGACGTTTTTGTACTACATGCAAATCTTGTTTAATTGATCATGTTTTCGATAGATGCAAGTTAACTTTGCTTACGTATAATATGTAATAAAAACGTAGAATTTATGTAGTTAAGTTCAAATTAATTTTTTGCATTTATAACAAATCTGTTAATTTATTGAATTATTTTGTGAGCAAACGTAAAGCCCGGTTTTCAGTGGGACGCAACAATAGGGACTTTAAGCTTCAGACAACGGACTACGGCTACGGTGGAAAGTTTCAGAGTGGTATTAAATGACGGTGTTTTTATACATCCAAATTTCAAGATACATAATCGCACAGGCTCGTTTTGTTCTTAAACTCTTGAAGAAAAACACTTGTTCAATCTGTTATCCGCGAGAGTAAGGTTAAGCCTTTCCAAGGCTTCTGTAGTGACTCAGGTTCCACGTTGTCTTTACAACGTAAAAATGATTTTTCTACGTTGTCAACAGAGTCGCGACGGCATGAAAATTACTCTTGGGACCGTTATTTGCAAAAGCTCTTTGTATATGACATGAAATTCTATTGTTCAAACATGTTGCCGTAGTCGTAGTCGTTGTGTTTGCTTAAAGTCCCTAGTGTCGTAGCGGCTGCGGAGATAGAAGCTAAGGGTCCTTCCGACAAGAGAAAAGAAGATTTGAAAATTCTTGCGGCCGCAGGGATAGATCCAGCGCCTCTGGGCTTTACAGTACGGTTTTCGCTATTTTCTCATAATTAAAAATAGTAACAAAAAATTCGACCCGCTTATTATTTTGTCACGGATTACCAGTGGCAAAATTAAGAAGAATTCTATTTTTTACAACTTTGTTCTGCTATTTTCTGACTTTCAACTACTTGATCTTAATAAACATTTCTTTTGTTCCATTAGAACAAAAACATCACGACAGTTACCTTGTTCCATTCTTGAACGTGTATTTTCCTAAGCCGTGGCGTTTTCCTGTTTTGTATTCTCCTACATATTTATCTCCATTTGAATGAAGAGCTTCACCATGCCCATGCCGTTGTCCATGTTCATTTCGTTCTCCACTGAATGTTCCAATGTGCGATCTTCCTACTTCTATTACATCTCCGTCAATGCTATCGAAGTCAGACATGTTTGTAGAATCAGTAATTCTCTGTTACGTCATCAATTAATTAACGCGTCTTTACGTCAGTATTTAATTAAGTGACCCGTAAATTCGCGCGGAAAACTGCTGCGAAGAGCTTGCGCATGCGCGCGCAAATTTTTACCAGTAAACACATATAAGCGTTTACATTAGCGGACTCAGACTAGATAATTCGAACTGAGGTTTGTCTGGCATATGATTTACCAGTTGCGTAATTCACACCAGACTGGCTTTGATTCAGATCTGGAACTACTCGCTCGGGGTATAGCTCATTTATGTCACCATGATTAGCCTGCGTGGTCGGCGTTCTGTTTGGGACGCGGGAGGAGAAAAGAATGCCTGCCACAGTCCTATTTATAAAAGTGTATAAACCAAGCCTAACAGACCTTTCCACACGAAGTGCGTGGATAACGCGTTGAGAGATTTAATTGGCTCTCGCAAAACTTTGGGCATCCAAAACTTCGGACAACTTTGGACATCAGTCAATCAGATTTTTCAAAACGAAAGATCACGTGGTCCATTCATTTTAACATGACGCAAACTTGACAAGTCCGTTTCGTTGCGTTATTTAGAATATTTCCCACTTCACGCATGCGCAAACGTTTCACATGCGCTCCACGCAGCGGTACGTGCATTGCAGGCGTTCATTTCTCCCGCCCGCATGCCCGGCCACGCAGGCTACCCAAGATGGCGGACCATTTGTGTGATTTTAGTTTTGTAAATCAAATTGTAATGCCAGGAGATATTGTGGGTAAAAAGACAAACCCAGAGAAAGATAAAGAGAGAAAACGCAAGTTAAAGCTTGGGCCTGGATTGAAAATTGACAAAGAAGATATCGTGGCTTACAAATGTGGAGTATTGAGGGAAAAAGACAAGAGTATGTACTGGGTGGACACAGATCAGAAGAGGGTTTGTCAAAGAAACAGTCTGTTTCGTTTTATTTAATCTTCTTAGGGTGTTTGTTGCTTTAGTAGACTATTCCTAAGTAAAGTATATCTTTAAACTTGCTGCTTTTTATACCGGTATTTCTTGCCACAAGTCATCATGACTTTATATTTAACTTTATTTCAGTGTAAATATTGGATGAGGTTGAGCATGATATCAAGAATTATTAATTAGGCCGAGGTTTGTGTTATCTGCCGAAGATGAAGGCTGAGGTGGATAACGGAAATCGATCATTTTTGATATTCTTGGGTTGCACATGATGTCATGGTGGCCATGTTGGAGGAACTTTAACAAAATAAGACGCCTGGTCAGGCGTTCACTCAGGCTACTGCAAAATCACAGTGCCATGCAGTGCTAAGGTCTAAAGTGTATTAAACACATTGGTCACAGACAAAAGTCAAAAGTCAAAACACAATCCAATTCTCCGATAGAAAACACAATTTACAATAACAAAACACGATTGCCTGTATTTATTAATGTCGAGTCTCCAGGTATTAAATATCAACACAACTATCAGTGGCATGTGCGATTGTAAGTGTATATAATATCAAGATACTTGCCAGCAACATTACTGACCAATAACTATGTCTGAACACACAAAACACATCTGAGACGAGTGATCAGACATCAGGAAAGCAAAGAAAGAAACAGCGGTCAATATGTCAAGTCTCTTCGCCTTTAATTACACAGCTTCATGTTTACCAGAAAGTGTCACCTGCAAGTTCATTTAATGAATGGTGTGTGCGATTGTAAGTGTATATAATAATATCAAGATACTTGCCAGTGACATTACTGCCCAATAACTATGTCTGTGAACAAACAAAACACATCCGAGACAAGAAAGCTCACTCACTCACTCAGTTGAAAAGAAAGAAGGCACTGGCACTGGTCACATGCATATCAGCAAGCATATGGTCAGTTAGTCACATGCCTCAGTTTTGCAAAGCTTATTGGTCAATATCACCAGCGGCTGCGTGGAAGACTAATAACACGTCGCAAAAAAATAATAAGAATCACGAAACCTAGACTCGGCTACCACAGTAGCCTGAGTAATAATTCATTAGCAGCTATTGTATTTGGAGTATGTTTTCCTCTAACATGGCCACTGTATCTTTACTTCTAAATCTTGAGGGATTGATGGCAAACCACCAATTATGTGACATCCGAAACTTATAAGATTTTGTTTTAGTATGCATAGGAAAGGTTGTGTTTGTTTGTATATAAACAACAAAGGATATCTGCCAGATATGTTACTCTGTAAACAACAAATGCCATTATTTTATCCGATGGTGCTCATCTGATACCATATTCCAATGTCTAAATACTATTTGTTTGACATTACAAAACCTTAAGAAAGTATGCATCTCGAATCCAAGTTTACAGGTACTTAACCCTATAAAGTATAATGTTAGATTAATAGATCACTTGCACTTATTCTCCTGGTGGAGGAAAAATGTTTATAATAGTAGTTTCATTGATTATTCGATCTGTTGAACATCAAGTTGTCCTCCAAATGAACCGGTTTGACATCATGTGCAAGTGGTCCATAGTGTTTCGACGTTGAGATTCGCTGTCAGACAAATAGCCACAGCGAAGAATGAATTGCATGTGACAGTTAACAATATGTAGTTTTATAATGTATATAATCTACACTCGACATTTTCCTTCACCAAAATTACCTAATCTATTGGCAGTTTAATTGAGTGAAATGCCAAATATTACTTGTAATATACCCAATTCTACTCTCTGCATTACCACATGATATATATATATATATATACAGAACTTGTGACCTGGTCAAGAGCCTGCGAGCCAGCTCTTGGGTAGGAGCTAGTGGGAGGTGAAATAGAGCCTGCACGCATAGCTATCAAATTTGAATGCTGCCCCTTCTAATGGGTTGTCAAAAGTGACCAATCACAAACCAGACATGCAATGTAAACAAAGAAAACGGTTTTGCTTCCTCACCAGACTAATACACTAATGAAATATCTATCGATCGGGTCTATCGATCTGGGTCTATCTTAATAATATGATTTTAATATGGTTCATACTGTACAACCTTTGATAAATGATCAAAGATATTAAAAATATTTTCCTGATGGAAATATCTTTCAGACACAAATGCCCTTAATATTTTACAAATTACCAGCAGTCTATTAACATATGGTTGTATGTCAACATTCAGCATCTCGTCCAATCAGTAAACTGTGTCTCAATTTGGAATGCTACTACTCAAAAAACGATACTACAAGTGCAGGCTCTCCTTCTCCTCTCCCCAATCCCCCAAAGGAGAGTCGGCTCGCAGGCTAGTGAGAGCACTGCACTACCATCACTGGGGTCATGGGTTCAATTCCTAGCCAGAAAAAGCCAGAAGGCCTTGATGTTGCATTTTTTCCAACTGGTCCCAGTTTGCTCTTACAGTATAATGTATATATTCTACACTTGAAATTTTCTTTCAACACATTTACCTAGTCTACCCAGTTTAATCGAGTGAAATGCCAAATATTACTTATAGTTTTACAATGTTGACAACATACAGTACTAAAATAACTGTGAAGATTTTAACGAATACTGTATGTCCCAAATTTACTTAAACTTCAGTTCTAAAGTCTATTTTAATTTACATTTTACATTTAATAGATTATTAAAATAAATTTTGGCTTTCAATCATTTCAGTATATACCAGTGAAAAATGAGAGAGTTATTGGAATAATTATGAACAAAGGTGGTGAGAGTTATAAAGTTGACATTGGAAGCAGTATGCCTGCATCATTGCCATTTTTGGCTTTTGAAGGAGCCACAAAGAAGAATAAGCCCATACTCAAGGTAGCTAACTTTTGTTAAATTCTGTGCATTAAACATGCTAATGCGAATATCAATTTTGCAACAATTTGTTTAATTATTACTGTATTACCCAAGATGTTATGTTTTCACCATGTTTGTTTGTTAGTTTGTCTATTAGTCTGTCTGTTAGTGTTTTTCCGGATTTCCACTCAACTTTTTTCCTCATGCGATCGACTTTTTGCAATTGCATTTTGCAATTGATTTGTTGTATGTCTTGGATTTCCTTTCGTAAATTAATAGGAAGTATTTAGAAATTGATGATTCTTAAAACAAACATGGCTGCAATCAATTGAAGGTTATTATTTCGTCATTTGCATGCTAAAGTGGAAAACTACTGTACCATTGAGATAATCGACATTGTTGTCTTGTTGTTGTTCACCACTGTTAATTGTCAAATTCTGCTCCCTTAAAAAAGATAGAAGCAGATTTGATCACCACAAGCGCGATATTTCAGGAAAAGTAGAAAGCATTTGTACTTTTTTTTTTGCGATTGTGTGCTTCGACAATTTTCGACAGATATGAGTTAAGGTTAGTATTACCGTATTTGACCGGTTAAGCGCCCATGTTTGGGAAAGCGCCCACCCCCCTTTTTGGACTAAAAGTTTGTTTAAGTGTATTATTAAAATTTGACTTGCACGTTCAGGGCTTGAAGTTTGCGGTATCCCGATATCCACGGGATACTAGATTTGCGTTTTGGATACTAGAAGTTTTAACTTCAGTATCCAACAAGATACAATAAAAATTTTCAATAGCGCACAGCCACAGAATCTGGAGTAACGTCTTACAATGTAACGTAATGTCTTACAATGTAACGTAACGTTTTATAACGTAGCGTAAAGTCTTATAACTGACGTAGCGTAACGTCTTACTGTATATAGAGCGTGGCGTCTTAGAATGTAGTGTGACATCTTAGAATGTAGCGCAATGTCTTAGAATGTAGCGTAGTGTATTATGTAGCGTAACGGCTTACAATGTAGCGTAACGTCTTAGAACGTAACATAACTGCAGGCACTGTCACAAACTGTTATAGTTAATTTTAGATATTGCAAGTTCAGATGTTTAGTATTCAAAAGTGGGATACCAGATTTCAAGGAGGGATACCAAATTCAGAAACCTGGTATTCCACTTGGAAACTGCCGAAATTTTCAAACGTTGTACTATTTGTGTTTTCACAAAGAACTTGTTTGCTTCTCAACAATAAATTTCCTTATTTTTTGTGTTTTAAGCAATTATTTTTGATAATTTTAATGTGTGAGTGGCAAAATTGAAATGTTTTAAATACAGTTTCGTTTACGTTTAGATGCGCGCCATTTTGAATTTCTGTGCTCATTGGTCCCAGTCTCTGCGCGTTTAGCACCCAGATGCCCGCGTAAGTGCCAATTGCTCGCGTAAGCGCCCACCTCTTCTTTTGGCGAAAATTATGGTCCGGGGAGGGGGCGCTTAAGCGGTAAAATACGGTATTAGAAAATCGATCACAAAAAGTCAATTGCAGATGGAAAAAAGCTGAATGGAAAGACGGCCTTTAGTCTGTCTGTGTGTCTGTCTGTTAGTCTGTCTCCTATTCTGTCTAATAACCCGCTGGTGGAGGTATGCAGTTTCTGAGTGCCCTCTAGTTATTGCTATATTTATGCACCTTTTATGTAGCAAAAAAATATTTTTTGTAGATTGGTGATTTGGTGTATGGCCGTTTGTCTGTGGCTAACAAGGATATGGAAGCTGAACTAGTTTGCACGGATACCAATGATAAAGCAAATGGAATGGGTCCTTTGAAAGACGGATTTTTGTTTACTCATTCACTGGGACTAACCAGAAAGTAAGACCTTGTATGTAATTAATAGAACTGCCGTGGAACCTCCAGTAAGTGACCACTCTTGCTGTCAGGCAAACTGTTAGCGTATGAGAGGTTGAGAGGTATCAATCACGGTCCTTAGACTGAATGAAAAAAATAAGTAATTAAGATGCGGTGAGATATAAGTCATTATTATATACCAAGTGTCAAAGTTCGTGTTTTCTTACGTCTAATTGGGCGAGAGGGCATCACGTGATAGTGATGAAATTCCACTGTCTCCCGGCAACAGCTCTGAGCGGTGAATAATATGTTATGGACCAGTGAATAATAAAATCCTCAACTTATGGAGCAAAAACAGGTTCGCTAGCCGAGGCAGCGATAAAATAGATAATTACTCGGACTACCTGTGGTAGCACGAGTCTAGGTTTCGGCTGCGTTTGTTTTTATTTTTATTTTTTTTCGCCACACAAAATTGAAAAATTGCGCAATACCTCCCATAAATGGAGCCTAGACTTCGAGTGTTCGATCACTTCAGTGAAAATTCATCGACAGTTATGTCCTATTCTGTGGTTGTATCAAGCACATCACTGATCAACCATATAAGCAACTTACCTGGAAAACCCACCAACAATTTCGTCAAAAGTAAAGCTGGCCGAAGCTGTTGCATCCAAGTGGCACTCGGTATGAGGATCAAAACGCTAACATTCTGGATCTTTATATTGGCGCTGCAGTGCGATGTTCATAGGTTTTCCACTTGGCTTACAAAATCCAAGATGTGAGAACACAAGGAACATTCATGAAGATGACAGACTTTGAGGAAACAGTTTGTTGACATTAACAGTATTGTGCTTTATTACAAAACGAGTTTTATATTTTTATGCTGAGTAGGTAGCTTGTATACACATGTATGTTCTATGTGCCATTTGTGTTTTTACCAACTGTTGCTTGTCTTGGGTTTGAGATGGGTGATGGACAGTAGCTTTTAATATTGATCCATTAGGATTTATATTCAATGTTGTAAGTGCTTTGAACGTAGAGTATGTAATTTTGTCACAAGCATGTTATCCATATCTTGACGTTCACTTTGATATAAATTTTGATGCATAGATTGTGTAAAAATATATTCATCATAAAAATAACTTTGAACCAGTCATGTTCCTCATATACATACAGTAATACTTTAATGACATTTCAGCCATTATAACATCAACAGCCAAGTGTGTATTATATGCTGATGGTACCAAAATCTGTTGAGAAATTACAGTGACTGACATTCACCTACAGGCTACAGCCTTCCCAACATGCTCTAAAGCAAACACATGGAATCAGGATTCATGTTGTATGAAGATTGCATAGACGTAGGGTGTGGGTATTTTTTACTAGTCACCTATTGCATATTTGCTTGTGCATCTGTACCTGGCCTACACACGTGAAGTTTGGGCACCTCAGACAAATGAATTTTAGTCCCCACATGTGGGGACAGAGAAGTCCCCTAGGCTTCAGGATCACCTAAATTCTAGACACTTTGATAAATCAGGATAATCCTGTTCACCAATGTGAAGTATGCACCACATTCAGCCTTCGATCTGATCTTCCTCGGCCCACTCCCACCTCTTTGCTCACGCGCTATAGAGACCTCCACATTTTCTCAGTAGCCCGCGTGAACACCTGACCCACGTGTCTTGTTTACTCAAAGATAAAGACAAATAAAGATAAAAATAATTTTTTTTGTTTTCTTTGACACTTGGTATATACTAAAATACTCATTGACTCGGACCTTCGGGAAACAGTATGTTTTGTGGCCCCTCGACCGCTCGTTGTTACCCTCGTGTTAATTATAATTGAGTGAACTATGAATGAACGCCTGACCCATGCGTCTTGTTTTTTAAATGTGATCTTTTTTCTAAAAAATATTTATTTTTTATAGTTGTATTTTTGATATTTTCGTTTAGACTGCTTAATCCGGATAGCTGTGTGCAGAAAGCTCTTGGCAAATATTTTTCATTTGAATGTTCGATTGGAATGAATGGTAGAACTTGGATTAAATCTCACGCACTCAATCACACCATTCTCATAACGAACGCCATCGAGGCGTCGGAATACATGACGTCTTCTCAGATTGAACAAATGGTAAAGAGACTTGCCGAGGGAATTTGTGAATAGAAAGATCTGCCAAAAAATGACGAGAGGGATTTTAAGGTGTTGTCTTTGTAACGTGAGTGGTCATACCGCTCCTGCAATGTCCTCCGTTTCCCTCACTGATCTCTATACAACTGGGTTACTCATCGTTTATGGCCAGCAGTAAAGATTTTCAAGCCACTGGCGGCCATATTGGTACTCCATGTCCAGTGTACCATGCGGGCTTAAGAGTAGTAAGAGTTTACCGGGGGAGTCGGAAAAGCCGAGAAACCACCGAAAAACAGAAGGGAAACAGTAGCGGCGCCACGGGGAGGACTGGGGGGACACGTCCCCCCCCCCCCCAGTTATCTCCAAGGTCGATTTTCCAATTCGTCCAAATTCGAGGAGAAACGTTTGGGGGGGGGGGGGGGGGTGTAGGTTTTTGACTGAGATTTGAAATCTGGCTCATGGGAACTACTGGCATAAGGGCAGGCAACCTACCTAAATAAACTTTTGAATATAAGAATGAAGACAAGTAATAAAACACCTCAAAATTATTGTGATTTTATTTCTTTTTAAATATCGATGATTCGAAATAGAATGGCACTGTTAGATATCTCTCTTAATTTTTTGACAGTATCTAGTAATTGTCCATGAAATATCCCATACAAAGAACTGAAATGTGTAGTTTTTACTGTTTTTTATGACGTTTTATAATTTTCAAAATTTTGTAAAATCTCTCCCAAAATGCAGGAAATGGCATTTCAGAGACTCTATATTTCAACATTTTCCCAGGGAGCATGCCCCCGGACCCCACTAGTGCTCGCGCCTTCGGCGCTCGCATTGTACCCCCCCCACACACACACACACACACACACACACACTTCTCGTACCCTGGCGCCGCCACTCAAGGGAAATACAAGCAAATGCAGTCCGAAATTGTTAACGACATACTTCAAGGCTTTGTAAAGACTTATTTTAAATGCTTTAATACCAACTATATCTATAGATAGTTTTATAATGAAGTTATTGACTGATTTCGTTGCATTTTACGAGTGTTGTGATTTTAGGCAAGTTTATCAATTAAAAAAAACTACAAAATAACACGTTTTACTGCTAAATAGTACCAACAAATGCAAAACCTAAGCTTCTAAACCTTTTACAGTGTTCTTTGTTTGATATCAATTGCAGAAATATTTTTAATGTGGCTTCTTTCGTTTCTTTCCGTGCTACGAAAACATACAATTTTTGGTACTGTACTCCAAATTCGTCATTTCCGGTGGATTCATTTTTGGAGCTGGATGAGCAATCCAGTTATATAGAGATCAGTGGTTTCCCTTCTGATCGGTTCTTGAGCGTTCTGCCGTTTTACACAAACCGTGGTAAAGACCGGTTCACGGTTGTTACAAGAATTGAAAAACAAGATCCGAGAGTTAAGCAAGTCGAGCTAAAATGGTGTTCTGCTATCGTAGAGGTCCATGAATTTACCGCGACAAAGATTTAATACAGCCGCATTTATGGTGCCTGAAGGTGTTTTTATTGAAAGTCGGTTACTTTGGTTTTTGCTGCTTCGTTTCTACCTTGGTTCCAGAAGCTCTTTAAGAGAGGCGTGGGAGAAAAGAACTTCTGGTCGAATTGGTTGAGAGCATTACCTCCATGCTTACATCGGTTCAAAATTTGAACATCGCTTGTTATTGGGTTATTGTTTATTAAGGTGGCTCCACACAGTTTCTTGAAAAAAAGAAAATACAAGTTTGAGAGTCCAAAATACGTGATTGAACAATTCAGAAAAAGAATAAAGCTAAATGTCATGCATAGTTAAACAGTCTGACAATCAAAAACTGTTACCAAATAAATAGCAACAGTTGTTGCTATGGCAACAATGACGTTTCAAAATGGCTGCCAATTACTTCAAACTAATTTAATTCGAAAAAAACTTTGGTGACCCCCAATTTTTTTTTCATTAAAACTTTTCTTGAAGTGTAAGTAATCAATAGGCCGATTTTAAAAAAATTCTGTAGAACGAAATTTTTTAAAAATGAACAAACATGATTCTTCTGGAAAAAAAAATTATTCCTTCTACAGAATTTCTTTAAAATCGGCCTATTGATTACTCATACTTCAAAAAAAGTTTTAATGAAAAAAAAATTGGGGGTCACCAAAGTTTTTTTCGAAATAAATTAGTTCATAGTCAATCGAGATATGGTCTGGAAACTCGGCAAACTTCAAAGCGCCTATAATGAGCTGTGATTTTATGTTGAACCGTACCTTACACCGTGCACATCCTTTGTTTTAGGTTGATTAATATTTAAATAGCACGGTTGAGTGATTGAACTGAAACGTTGTTATTGGACAATTTGTTCATTATACTAAAATACAATGTGTTCAGTGACCGTGCACCGTGCACAAAAATGCATAAAGGCGAACAAAAAGATAGACCAAAGACTTTAGCGGAGTTTCCAGACCATATTTCGATTGACTATGATTAGTTTGAAGGGTAATTGGCAGCCATTTTGAAACGTTATTGTTGCCATAGCAACAACTGTTGCTATTTATTTGGTAACAGTTTTTGATTGTCAGATTGTTTAATTATGCATAACATTTAGTTTTATTCTTTTCCCCAATTGTTTATGCATGTGTTTTGGACTCTCAAACTTGTATTTTCCATTTGTCTACAAACTGTATGGAGCCACCTTAACCGGCTGGAACCGAGGTAGCGCGTACAGTAGCTGGGATTTGCCAAAACCGGTTTGCTATGTTTTAACAATTACCCAGTTACAAGCGAGGTTAACATTCTGGACCGACTCAAGCATGAATGTGAGATTCTCAACCGTTTCTACCAGAAGCTCGTCCTTTCCGCTTCTCTCTTTCCGTCTCGCCGCCCTTCAAGAGCCTAGCTGGAACCAGGGAACTTGTGTTCTTGACATTAAGATAAAGCATAAAAAAGGCCTTATAATAAAAACATCGCTTGGTCGGTCTTTACGGCACAATTATCCTGCTCTTGGTCTTTTTTCAAAAACCTCGCTTCTTCGTCGCTCGGTCTGTACTGAAAGACCTCCAGCAGGATAATTTTGCCAGAAAAACCTTCCGTTTCGCTAATATTATACACTTAATGTCTGCTCCCGAGGGAAACAGTTAGTTTTGTTTTCCCAAGAGTCTTGATATTTCCCGAGAGGAAGTCGAGGGAAACATCGAGACTCGAGGGAAAACAAAACTAACTGTTTCCCGAGGTAGCAGACATTAAGTGTTTTGTTATATAGCTTGAGTTTCGTTGAATAATTTCGACGTTTATCAAGGGAAAGTACACAAAAGACAAACCTAAGACTTACCAAAACATTTCGCCTGGTCCATAATTTCACTTCAACCAAACAAATATAAGTCTCAGAACAAAAGAACAGCAATACATTTCTCCAGTTAATCTTCACACATGCTTCATGAAGACCTATAAATATTCTTTTTTTCGTACCAAACAAGCTTTTGTTTATAGGATGCCGTGAAAGTTCTAGCGGGCAACAATTGAAAACTTATTGACCGAGCAGGCAATAAGTTCTCAATTATTGCCCGCTCGGTAGACGTTGAAATTTAGCTAAGGTCATGTGACCACAAACCAACCAATGAGAGTCATCGTTGTATCCAGTGAAACTCTAGCTATATAACAATTTTTATTATTACATGGCTTTGCAATTTCCTGAGTTCTGATTGGTTAGCGCATGCACGGTCCGTAAAAGTGCGTATCCGGACTACTGTACGTCCGTTTTTTTTTCTGTATTCGGACCGCTGTCCCGGATGTTGACTTTTCTGGCATGAATTTAATACTTAGTTTGTTACACTAATTTTGATACAATTAGTAGCGAAAAACTACTACCATTTGCGTTCAAGCGTTTAGCGAATAACTAGTTGTTTTCGAGTTTTGAAACGAAGGTTGTCCAATGACAACTATATACGTTTGACAGATCAAATCAGTGACGAATATGGAGTGTAACTTTCCGTTGATATTGCTTCCCTTTCAAGTTTCAACATTGGCTTGATATTTTCTCACGGGTTCGGCAGGTCATATCGAAGTGAACGACCCTTGTCTAGCCTGCGTAGCCGGCGCTGGGGATTGGGACGGACAGTGAAAGGGGCGCCTGCAGTCGCCCAGTGTTATTTTTCCAACACGATCTCTTACCAAAATTAAGCGTATATCTTAATTGTAAAGTAGGGCTCGAATTAAGACATGGCCTTAATTTTAAAATAGCACTCAAATTAAGACATGGCCTTCTGATTATTCAGAAAGGCGCGTATCCTGCAAAATGACGTTTCAGCCTCTACACCAATCGTAAGTCGTAATTAGAGCAAAATTAGCCAATCAGGAACGTTGAAAAACCAACCAACTTCGTCAAGATTTGACGACTTCGTCAAATTCATCAAGCCGAGAGCCTGCATCGCAGTTGCGGCCTGGAAATGACTGTGAACCCGATCCTTGATTCTCCCATTATGTCCCGTGCATCCCACTGCTTCCCTCGAAATCAGTCGCTACAGAATTAGGCCTCGCGCGCAAAGAAAACGGAAAAACGCCAAAGGGGAAATTTTTCTGGCCTGAACTGAAGCCTTTGTAGATAGGCATTTTAAGAATAGAACATACTCCTTCCTACTAGATAATTATTTTTAATTTGCAGGATTTTATTTGTAAATTTTTGACAACGTGCAAACAAACAAAAATTATATATTCACGTCAAATTTTCACTTCGTCGCGCGACTTAGTTGACGTAGTCTAAATCCGCCCCTGGTACTCGGCGTAGATCGATGTGCTAAAAGAGCCAGATAGGGGTCTTCACCTTGGCGAGAGGCTTTTTTGAACAACTTTTTGACAACTTTCACTGCACTCTCGGCCATACCATTTGATTTAGGATGCTTGGGACTTGAAGTTACATGTTTGAATTCCCAAGAAACTGCAAACTGTTTGAATTCCACACTTGAGAACTGAGGCCCATTGTCAGAAATTACCACTTTTGGGATGCCGTGACGTGCAAAGATTGACTTTGCATGAGATATTATGGTCGAACTCGAGGTATTACTTAGGGAACATACTTCTGGGTAGTTCGAATAGTAGTCTACGACTACCAAAAAATCCTTGTTTCTGTATGAAAACAGGTCCATGCCAACTTTGTACCATGGATCTGTAGAAACTTTGTGTGATATAAGAGGCTCTTTCTGTTGATACCGTTGATTCTCAATGCATGCACCACATTTTGTTACCATTTCAGAAATTTCAGCATTGATTCCTGGCCAAAATACCACCTGGCGGGCTCTCGCCTTGCACTTTTCAATGCCCAAATGGCCCTGATGGAGTTTCTCTTTTATTTCTCTGCGCATTGCTGAGGGTATGATTACTCTGTCTTCTTTAAAGACTAGTATTACAGAATCATCCTCAGAAACATGAGAAAATTTTTCATGATGTCTTACACTGCTAAAGTCAACCGAAAAATTTCGGCTGACTCGAGCGGGATTTGAACTCGCACCTTCGGGATTCCGGTCCGCCGCTCTACCTGTTGAGCTATCGAGCCGCACAGGGATTGGAGGCAAGTTCTATCCAACTTAAGTGCACGAGATATTCTCGCGACAACTTAACGCTTATCCGTGAGGACGTGCAGTGTTTCAATTCTATTACAGAATCATCCTCAGAAACATGAGAAAATTTTTCATGATGTCTTACACTGCTAAAGTCAACCGAAAAATTTCGGCTGACTCGAGCGGGATTTGAACTCGCACCTTCGGGATTCCGGTCCGCCGCTCTACCTGTTGAGCTATCGAGCCGCACAGGGATTGGAGGCAAGTTCTATCCAACTTAAGTGCACGAGATATTCTCGCGACAACTTAACGCTTATCCGTGAGGACGTGCAGTGTTTCAATTCTATTACAGAATCATCCTCAGAAACATGAGAAAATTTTTCATGATGTCTTACACTGCTAAAGTCAACCGAAAAATTTCGGCTGACTCGAGCGGGATTTGAACTCGCACCTTCGGGATTCCGGTCCGCCGCTCTACCTGTTGAGCTATCGAGCCGCACAGGGATTGGAGGCAAGTTCTATCCAACTTAAGTGCACGAGATATTCTCGCGACAACTTAACGCTTATCCGTGAGGACGTGCAGTGTTTCAATTCTATTACAGAATCATCCTCAGAAACATGAGAAAATTTTTCATGATGTCTTACACTGCTAAAGTCAACCGAAAAATTTCGGCTGACTCGAGCGGGATTTGAACTCGCACCTTCGGGATTCCGGTCCGCCGCTCTACCTGTTGAGCTATCGAGCCGCACAGGGATTGGAGGCAAGTTCTATCCAACTTAAGTGCACGAGATATTCTCGTTCTATCCAACTTAAGTGCACGAGATATATCTACAATTGACAGTTCTGACCGAAACTGAAAGTATGGCATGACCTCTCTTGGAAGGGTACTCTTGTTTTCTTTTAACTTGGCTTCGGATATTGGCAAGTATGATAATAACATATGTACTTGGTAATCAAACACTGATTCAGTCATTGGTGCAGATCCTGGCAGGAAGGCTCTTGACAAGGTGTCAGCTACTGGAATTGTACTGCCGGGTGTAAAGTACAGCTCCAAGTCATACTTTTGCAAACGGAGAAGCATACGCTGAATACGTGGAGGTGCATAGTTGATGTTACGCTTGAGGATGGTTTGTAATGGCTTATGGTCAGATTCAACCAGAAACTTCTGACCATATACATATTGGTTAAAATGTTCAGTTCCAAAAACTGCTGCCAAAGTTTCCTTTTCAATTTGGCTGTAATTCTAATCTGATTTGGTTAATGCATAGCCTGCGTGCAGACGCTTGTATTTCCGGAGCTTGGGTAATTGAATCCCTATAAGCGTCTGCGCATTGGAGGCCAAAAGCTTGTTCTGGTCACGTGGATCTTCCACAGAAAGTTGGAACCACATGTGATTGGTTCTTTGTTAATTATGCAATTTATCACGAATTCGCTAAAATTAGCTCGAGCACTTATAAAAACATGGCGTTTGTCGAAGCTTCGAAGTTAGATGGGTGAATGTTTTCAATGTGCTCTGCGACTCGTTTGTCATTTCTTTCAAATTGATAGCCTTTTCGAAGACCAAGTTAAGGCAATTAAAGCATTCTTTAAAGGAACGAATAGAAGCTGACATCAAAACACTCCTGAGCAGCGGGGTTCTTTCCTTTAATTCTTGGTCGAGTTTTGTCAACGAAAAGTTCACAATGTCTTCTTTGCTCGTTTTGCGCAAAATGCTGGGACTCTTCTTAGAGCACGTATTCGAACACTCTCGGTTGATCTCCTTCAGATACAAAAGGACAGTTTGTTCTCTGACCTTTTCACAGCGCCAAGCTGCGCGCGCGATTTGTTTGTATGTCCCTCTACACAGCATTTTGCCAATAGAGCAAAGATCCTTGAGCAAAGTCCGAGTGGCTGATTTGCTTCTCCACTGTACTTTAACAGACACAATTGTCGTTTGGGCAGTTGAAAAGTTATCTGCTTCGTGTGTGGCCCTCGTTGGTGTGGAAGTTGATCGCGGTTGAAAAAGAGATACTAGTGAGACGCCATCACATGAATAATAATAGCTATATTATTATTTCTTACTGCGCGAATTAATCATTTTAATGCGATTAAAAATCCATGTGTTCACTCGTCACCAGAACAAGCTTTTGGCCTCCAATGCGCAGACGCTTATAGGGATTCAATTACACAAGCTCCGGAAATACAAGCGTCTGCACGCAGGCTAGTTAATGCACGACTGGCATATGCAACAGGGCACCAGGTTTCATCATGAAGCTGGAGGAGTACAGCACCAAGTCCTGCTTTACTTGCACCGACAGAGACTTTGATGGGTAATTTAGGATCAAAATATTTCAATACAGGACTGTTTGTAACTAGTTGCTGTAGTGCCTTGAATTGCTGCGTATGTTTGTCAGACCAGTTCCAATCCTCATCCTTCTTTAACAGCTCTCTTAAATCAGATGTTTTGCTGGAGAGGCTAGGTATGAACTTTCCTAGATACGCCACCATACCAAGAAAACGGTGTAATTCTGCTACACTTTGAGGAATGGGCATGCTTCCAATTGCTTCAACTTTTGAAGGGTCGACTCGCAGTCCCTTGTCAGAGAAGATGTGACCAAGATACTTAATTTCACAATACCAAACTCACATTTCTTTTTATTCAGCTTTAGACCAGAAGCTTTGATCCTATATGTAGAACCATTTCCAATCTGTTGTCATGCTCTTGTTGATCAGTCCCCCAAATGATGATATCATCCTGGATATGAGCAACACCTTCGAGGCCATCTATTAGCTCTGAAATACGCTTGCTGAACACTTCACTGGCACAGTGGACTCCGAAAGGTAGTCTCTTGAATTTATACCGACCAAATGGGTATTGAAGGCCAATAAGTCAGATGATGATTCGTCCAGCTTTATTTGCCAATAACCTGCACTCGCATCGAGCTTACTGAAGACTTGAGCTCCAGACATTTGTGACGTTATTTCTTCTGCTGTAGGCATTTGTGAGAACTCGCGTTTAACAGCTCGATTCAAATCTTTGGGATCTAAACATATTCTAATATCACCATTGGATTTCTCCACGATTACAATGCTGTTCACCCAATCGGTGAGTTTATCAACTTTCTCGATAACTTCAAGTGATACCATCCTGTTCAATTCTGCTTTGAGTTTATCTTTCAAGGCAAAAGGAACCCTTCTCGCAGGATGGACAACGGGCTTGATGGTAGGATCCACATTGATGTGGTATTCACCTGGTAGGCAACCAATGTCTCCAAAAATATAATATAATATCTTCATAGTTGTCAAGGAGATGCGAATATTTGTCGTTAATATTAAATACACGTTTTATTAAATTGAGTTTCTCACATGTCTCAAGGCCAATGATGGCAGTTGATTTGGTTGGTACCACCACAAACTGTACGGGTTCGAGGGTATTGACAAAAAATTCTTCACTGTCGACGTCGTCTGCTTGAGGATTATTTATGTCATTTGAAATGTGATCCTCTTGAATTTCTTCGTCGTGCTTGTTGATGGCTTTGATACCTGATATAAAGGTGAACTCTGATTCTTCATCCTCACTGTTTGACGAATTGGACTCAACACCCTGACTATGACTTTGTTTTTCCACATGTCTCACAGATTTTGATTGGCAAACCAAAGCAAAGTGATTGAACTTTCCACATTTATTGCACTGACGCTTGTACGCTGGACATTTGCCATATTCGTGCTCACTCAGCCCACAATATTTACAATTTTTAATCTTTCTGCACGACCATCTTCTGTTGTCGACTTTCTATGCACGAGATCAATGTTCGTTTCGATTTCTGAATTCGTAGCTCCTTTCATTTCCTTAGTTTGCATCTTGACGTTCTCGGCGGCGCGGCAAATCTGTATGGCTTCTTCCAGGGTCAATTCGGTCTCTCGAAGCAATCGTTCTTGTACTTTTTTGCTATTCACACCAAGCACTACTTTATCTCTAATCAAGCTGTTCTTTAAATCGCCAAACTCACACTGTTCGCTTCGGGATTTTAACTCAGTGATATATTCATCAATAGGCTGACCTTCAACTTGATTGTATGAAAAGAACCTGTATCGCATATAAGTAATATTCTTCTTGGGGGACATATATTCGTTAAATTTCTTTAGGACTAAATTCAACTTCATCTCATCACCTTCTTCGTCGAATGTAAATGTGTAGTATACATCCCTTGCTTTTTCGCCAATCGCAGTTAACAGTCGGGAGGTTTTCACAGCATCAGATTTCTCGTGCGATTCAGTCGCTGTCAGATACAGATTAAATTCCTTCTTCCATTTGCTCCAGTTTTGGCTCAGATTTCCCGTAAAATTCAGCTCTTTTGGCGGACAAAATTTCCCTGCCATGTTGTAAAACAAGTTAATACAATCCTACTCCTGACGTCATGTTTCAAGTTATCTTTTTTATTGCACGTAACTCTGTAAACCCTGCTCCTAAGCTCTCTTACATACGAATGACCACGCTACAATGTTCACGTGATACATACCGAGGTCTACATGCAGGGGGGCGAGGTTTACAATGAATGTCATATTGTAACAAGTATTTGCAACGGAAAGTTTCACCCCCTATTCGTTACTGATGTGAACTGTCAAACGTATAGTTAATGTCACTGGACAAGGTTTGTTTCAAAACTCGAAAACAACTAGTTATTCACTAAACGCTTGAACGCAAATGGTAGTATATATCAACCAACTAGTGGCCATTACAAATGCGGCATTCTGATTGACGGAGCTACAAGTGGTCTATTGGCGATGGACCACTAGTAGCGTTATTCTGACCAATTTTGACCAATCAGAAGCCACGACATATTCAAGCCCCGCAAGAAAAACCTGGAATTTAACCAGGCTGAAAAATCAAACATGGCATCTGCTAAAATTTGGAAATCATTGGCACGAAAGTAAAGGAAAATTATCCAGTTTGATATTTTCGAATTAGAAAATGAATGCCTATATGGAGTATATCTACACCAAATTCGAAGCAAAGTAATTACAATCTCGTTTTTGTGAGCAATTGTTTACCAGGTATATGCCATCGACTTACTCTACATTTTGTATGCATGCATGAGGAGACTTCTGCAAACAAAGGTAAAACTCTGAAAATTTGGAACAATGTTTGATAAGATTTATTTACGTTAAATGTTAAAGAAAGTTGTTTATGGTTGATACTAAAACAATTAGACAACTCGCACTCGTTTTCTACGAGCAGATAATCAACTCGGCTTCGACTCGTTGACTATCAGCTCATAGAATACTTGGGCTCGTTTTCTAAGGGCTCGTTTGCTACACATGCATGCATTTTGTTCTTGAGTTGATCTGTCGTGAACGCCGAACACTTTGCCCGTGCATGAGTTATCGGTAGATTCAAGAGCAATATCCTGTCAAAAGGTTGGATTTTCTACCATGCAATCAGGATATGAAATATCGAAAACCCAGCTGTAGGAGGAAATTAGATCAACCAAACCTTTCACAATATCTTGGTCAGCACATTCTACAGAAGAAGAATAGATTGCCCCTATACCAAAACAAACGTGTAAAAAACCTTTTTTCTTGACAAAGTTTTTGCTGAATCTTACAGCCTTTTTCAGGTAAACAAAATAGAATTATGAGTTCGTACTTAAAATATAATATTGAAATTACATTCACATTTCGCGTTGTTATAAATTTATGTCCAACATAACCCATGTACTATATAGAGTACATGTACAGGCTCAGTACCTCAACGCAAACCCTAACTTTGGAGTCCACCGAAGCACCTGGTAATCAGTTCATGTCCAATATACAGGGCCGCCGAGAGAAATTGTGGGGCCCGGGGCAAGTTCTCGATTTGGGGCCCCTGATGAAATATCTACGTGTTCTCAATTGGTCCCCGGGTTGGCTAAAAATGAAGTTCGTGTTACTGATCTTTACACTTTCTGGGCCTCGTATTTTCTTACGTCAAAAACTCAAATCTCAAAAATTTTAGGGGGCCTTTCTCAAGTTGGGGGCCCGGGGCAAATTGTCCCCCTAGACCCCCCGCCCCCCTCGGCAGCCTTGGTTTAGGGGTTTTGTTGGAATTAGGCCTACATAAACTATACCTAGGTTATTTTAGACATGAATTTATAACTACGGTGTAGATGCTTCAATGGATCTAAAATAATCTTCGCCAAGAAGTGTTGTTATGCAGAACACATTTAAAGAATAGTAGCAAACATTTTTTTTAAATTACTGAGATATTCTACATTTCGGACCTGTTGTCAACACATACATATCAAGTTAGAGTAACATAAAATTATGGGGAAGAATTCGGTTTAGTTAAGTCACACAATTAAAAGAAACTAAGAACCAACACAAACTATTTATGAAAACGTTAACTTATTCTTAACATTAAGGCGGTTTTCCACTAGGCGACATTTGTCGACCGAGTCGACATTTTTCTTTTGTCTTGGCTAATTAGTTCCACTCGAGAGCTTGCGAGACAAAAGAAAATATCGCTTCGCGCGACATTTTTCGCCTAGTGGAAAACCGCCCTTAGACAGTAGCTCGTTCGATTTCAAAAGTCTGTCGGTCTGACTTTCATCTCAGTTTTCTTCAGTGAATAGTACCCTTTCCAGGTGTACCAGTTGATATTCTGGTAAGACTTGTGATTACCGTAACGATAAATCCCGTTTAAGTTGCAGAGATAACATGCATTATACCACCAACCACCTTTGTATGACTGGGCACAGTGACCGTTGTAATTGTCGTTATCAGAATCTTTTGTAGAGAATGCCCTTCCATTTTGCTCAGTAAAAGAATCGCCTGCTGTACCTGAGAAAAATCCAAGAATCGAATATTTTTGTAAATGTAAGACGACAGGTAACTTTTTAGAATGATGTAAGATATTTATGGGAACGTGTATTTTTTTCTATTGATTACGAGGCCAATTAGATTAACATCTTACATTGCAACTATACGTCAAAGTTACTGCAACTAGACCACAGATACCAAAGATCCCGCAGCAAAGCATTTGACAATTTTGTGAAACAAAACAAGATATTAAAGTAGCGCTTTTGTTTATTAAGGTTTTCATTCTAATTCAAAATGCTATACACCACCTTCCTAATATAACGACTATTACTAGAATTACAAATTGTAAGTGAAATGCTGCGAGTAAATACTGGGCAGCAGTACATCGTAATACACTAATATATTATAAAAACAACGAGTTCCATATATACACACATATTTTTTGGGAGTTCTGAGGGTGTTGAGAGTGTTTTGGCCCACTGCCAGGAAAACTGCAAAGGCTCACTTCAACTTGGGAAAATTTTCCTCGGACAGAATTTTTCTGTGACTTTCAGGCAGAACTTATGGCTTTAAGACAAAAGAAATTTTCTTGTCCGACGGAAATTTTTCTGAGTGGAAATGGGTCGTTTAAACGCTCAAAAGCCAATTCAGTGAAACTTTGCAAGATCATAATAAATGCATAATTGGTACAGTAAGATTAATGACTTCAGAACAACAAAAATAATTTTATTATAACACCAATGCCTCACAGGTTTAATATTATGGTTTAATAAACAGGTGTAATGCGAGGTGTGTAATAACAAGTACCTCAGAATAACAATTAACAAACAACGAGTGCAACCAATAACGGAAATGTCAATAACTAAACCGACTATAACTAATAATATGCTAAAAATAACTAAGAATACGTTACACCACTGTATGTCATAAGCATATATATATATTAAATATATATATATAACCACTATATGTACCCTAACATGAAGTACCTACCTCGAATGGCTCTGACACCGCTGGACATACGCGTGCTCAAAATCATCGTGACAAAGAAAAATCGCAATAGTCGAGATCTATGTCAAGAATAGTGGGCTGCTCGCCGGTGCTCGCAGCAATAAATATTTTTATGTAGATCTAAATGAGCATTTTTTTGGCCTTGTATGCTAAGAAGCAAACAAAAATTTACTATAATGCTCTGAGAATTGGCAGTTTGGTAGATAAATCTCACTCCAAGAAAATTATGTCTAGGTTTAAGAAGATTCCAAGTATACTTGTAGAGTTTCACTAATACAGTTATTTAACAAATAGATTCCGTTTTGCCGTTGTCTGTTCAGTTATAGATGCACAGATGACGTCATAACGTTATGAACCGACGATAAAAAAATGGAATCTATTTGTTTTATACAATACAAAAATTTAAAAGGTTTTTATCGAAACTCTTGCCGGATTTTGGGGCATGAAGAAGGAAAAAAGCAAGTCAGCTGACGTGATCTGACGTGTCCATGTGTCTGTCCTCTATTAGTATAATTTCATAGTGGAAAAGAGGCTTTCCAGCCATCTGATTGGTCCGCTCAGCGGTGAATCTGAGGTGATAGTCACCGCCTAGCGCGGTGACTATTACATCACAAGAAATTGTTCTTCAAAAGTAGTTTTGGAAAAGAATTGGTACTTATTCAACACTGCACTGACTTTACTCGTTTCAGTCTCCCCCTCGGAGTTGTCATTTTGAAGTATGACATTTTAGAATTTGTCGATTCATTGAAGTGTTGATTTTTTTGTTTCAAAATGGGGTCTGTAGTTTTTGAGACAAACAAAAGAGCATAATACTGAAAACACTTATCACTGAGATGTTGTACATATCAAATATCGTAAAAACAAAACTTTATAAAGGTAAGGAAGTATATTTTCTATATTTCTTCGTATTTTTTTGTATGTTTTGGCTAGGTTTTGGTCGTAGCGATGTTTTCGAAAAACTCGTCATGAGTGAAGAACATGAATTAAGTGCAAAAAAGCCGTAACACAGGATCCAAAACACCAGAACAAAAGTCTTTAGCATATACTTGAATGTATGTACAAGTTCAATTCCAAAGTAGGATGTTATTTACTCTTTTTTTGAAATTATTTACTGACAAAGACTGTGGCTTGCTAACATCGTCTGTGAATAAACAGAATCACCACTGTTAAAATGAAAGTAGTTGTTTAAAAGATTTTGTTTCAACGTTATTGGTTTTTTATCAACCTGTGAAATTATACTAAAACAATTAGTCACCTCAGTCTCGGTGACTATCGGTGTATTTACCGATAGTCACCTCGACTTCGGTGACTAATTGTTAAATAGATCATGGCCAACAACCAATGAAAACACGTATGGCAACTAGGGTATTGTATAAAATAATATACATGGGAAAAGTTCTCAATTTTGATTTGCTAAGAGGAGTGCAGTGCAGAAAAAAGGAAATACAGTACAAATTTTTTAATCAAATTAAAACAAAACTGAAAAGAGCCAGTCACATTCTACAGCGGATTTTGACGGATAACTTCCAATTCCGCACAAAATAAACAAAATAAACACAAAAAACAAAATAAACAAAGATGGCGGCCATTATTTGGGATAAAGAAGTACAATTTGTTCAAATTTCAACTAGCTAATTATTCGTTATTATTGTCAAGTAAAGTGCTTGCAAGAAAACTAGAAGATTCTCAGTGCTTTTAGTCAACTTTTTCGAGTGGAGCAATAGAAGAAGCAAAGCGTTTTTAAACAACCAAATATACGAGGAGTGGATATTGCTGAAAGGAAACTGTAATCTAAGTATACAGACTGACAGTTGACGTGAACATTTTTTTCCTATTATTAATAAATAATAGCATGGTTTTTGGTGCAATTTGGAAAAACATACAGTCGTGAGTTTTTCAAAGACCTCAAATAGCACTCGCCCTTCGGACTCGTTCCATTTTGATCCCCAAATTGCACTCGAAACCATGCGAGGTTAAACACTTAAACGCGAAGGGTGTATCACTCCCAAAAACCTCGTACACTTTTCAAAAAGATCCAGAAATCCGTGGAGATCTTAAGTCCCAAATATCTCTGAAGGTAAAATAAGAACACTTTAATTTTAATAGAATGCCTGAAATTTGCGTTATTTGAATACAGTTTGACTGTATTTATTAAACTGTATTTATTATTCAAATAACGCAGAGTGACTTTCAAGTGAGTACCAGACCTCTTTTCAAACCACTTTCTTTCTGACGAACAATTTTTAGTGTTGTGATATTCACTCCGCTGGACGGTGAAGTATTATCGATTTTAATTATCTTGCTGAAAAAATAAAGTTTAATTATTATATAGACCTCCTTCATAAATGGCCGACGGTTTAAAATTCTTTTATGCGCATATAAATTAGCCCCTCTGACCTCGTTTTAGAGTAAAAAGTCTTTCGAATTCCGCACATGAAAACGAGTTCAGAGGGGCTAATTTATATGCACATAAAAGAATATTAATTCCACGGCCGTTTATGAATATGGTCTATGCTCTACTACTGTAAACAATTCTCATGGAACAAAATGCTGCATGTTTATCTACTCTTGAGACAATTATTGAAAATACACAAGTTATGTCAAACAAATAGCCTAAACTGGTCGAACTCCGCTCAGACTATTGTATACGTACCTGAGTAAGATCCGAGGCTTAGCCTATACTTAGATTTTTCACTTGCCACTACAAAACTGTTGTACTCTGCATATTTTTTGACACCAGAGAAATCTTCCAAGTCAAACCGTAGAACGACGCTCTTATTGCTTGATATTCGATTAATCTTATCCAACCCCAGCCAGAATTCGTCAATCAAATTGCCAAATCCGTTTTTGTAATCTTTCCATTTTCGATAGAAGTCCTGGCTTCCGTCGGCTCGTCTTTGGAAAATGGTCCATCCCCCCCCTCGTGTAGTCATGTCACACCTCACTTCAAAACTCCCCTGTCCGTCTGGATCAATCCTGTAGATACCATCAGTTTTGAAACCTTTTTTGTAGAGATCTGCACAACTTTCTCCTAATACAACCGTGCAGTTACCTGCAAACAACAATTGTAATGCGTTATGGCTTAGCATTCGTCTGCGTGAGATCTCATTGCCAAAATACACACAGATGCGCAGATTTTAGTTTACAAATCAGTAAACAATCGAGCACCGACCTACATTAATGAATTTTTCAAACTTAAATTAGTTAAGTATAATTTCCGCGGCACTGGCACAAGACTGGAACAACTAAACTTTAATGTATATATTAATCTTTAGCTCTTTGGTGTACGGGTAAATAACTTATTCTATTCTATTCTATTCTATTCTATTCTATTCTATTCTATTCTATTCTATTCTATTCTATTCTATTCTATTCTATTCTATTCTATTCTATTCTATTCTATTCTATTCTATTCTATTCTATTCTATTCTATTCTATTCTATTCTATTCTATTCTATTCTATTCTATTCTATTCTATTCTATTCTATTCTATTCTATCACTAAATGATTTCGAATGTTGACGTCAGCCACTCCATTGTTAACAGTGCCCAAATATCGTAACCGCGCAAGTGAACACCCTACCAAACACATCTAGATTCCGACCATCAGAAATAGATTCGCATATGCAAATTTCAACACGTAGAAAATAGACCTTTCCGTACGGGAGTGCGTGGATAACGCGTTGAGAGATTTGATTGGCTCTCGCAAAACTTCGGACATCCCAAACTTCGGACAAGCATTGGATATTAGCCAATCAGATTTGTCAAAAAGACATCACATGATCCATTCACTTCATGCGGCTCCAGGTTTTCGGCCATATACGCCGAAAGGTTTGGAGACAATTTTTTCTCGCTCTCTTGCAGGCGCAGTACTTATGCTGGGCGCAAAACGTTTGGCAGCATTGTTCTTTGCTGTAGGACCTTAGAAAAAGATTGGGATCTAGTTAAAAAAAGTGTGTTAAATACAACGAGTTTTGAAGAGATTCAAATAACTTGTGAGTTTCGAAAGATGGAAGATCTGGGCTTGGTTTAATTCAGAATTTCTTTAGAAAGCATATCTTTATTTGAAGTTACAATAATTACCTTTTGTTTGACCATCGAGCTTCTTGTTAATTTTGTCGATCTTTTTTATGATGCTCATCAACAAGGAAGTCTTGATTTCGAAGTTCAATTTTAAATTTGTACTTCGCTTTGTAACATCTGGCTGTTGATTAACCGCGGGGTTCGGTTTAACAGAGCTATAATATAATATAATATAATATAATATAATATAATATAATATAATATAATATAATATAATGTAATGTAATGTAATGTAATGTAATGTAATGTAATGTAATGTAATGTAATGTAATGTAATGTAATGTAATGTAATGTAATGTAATGTAATGTAATGTAATGTAATGTAATGTAATGTAATGTAATGTAATGTAATGTAATGTAATGTAATGTAATGTAATGTAATGTAATGTAATGTAATGTAATGTAATGTAATGTAATGTAATGTAATGTAATGTAATGTAATGTAATGTAATGTAATGTAATGTAATGTAATGTAATGTAATGTAATGTAATGTAATGTAATGTAATGTAATGTAATGTAATGTAATGTAATGTAATGTAATGTAATGTAATGTAATGTAATGTAATGTAATGTAATGTAATGTAATGTAATGTAATGTAATGTAATGTAATGTAATGTAATGTAATGTAATGTAATGTAATGTAATGTAATGTAATGTAATGTAATGTAATGTAATGTAATGTAATGTAATGTAATGTAATGTAATATAATATAATATAGTTCAATCTCAACCTCGTACCCAGGGCCATTTGTAGGGAACTGGGCCAAGATGGCGAATAAAACAAAATGGCGGGAACAAATGGCCCTGGTGGAGGCTAGCCCCAAGTACGCAGTATATTGCGCATTTTATTAACTAGAACTCAGTTCTTTACACAGTAATTATACCTAATTACACCTAATTATTGCATGGTTTAAAATATAATTTCCCGTGCCATGTGCAGGAACAACCGACAAGGTCAAAATACAATTTTTTTAAAAAAAATACAAAATCAAACCGTCTGATTTACGCCATAAGCTCTTGACCAATCAGAGGCTGAGATAGCCTGGCCTCCACCAGGGCCATTTGTTCCCGCCATCTTGGCCCAGTTCCCTACAAATGGTCCTGGGTACGAGGTTGGTTCAATCTTATTCGCTTCTGGGGTTTTTTCCTTTCCTTTCTTCTATTTCTTTTCTTTCATTTCCTTCCCCCCTCTTATTTCCTCTTTCTTTTTCTTTTTTTTTCTATTTTCTTTTCCTTTTTCTATTCATTTCTTTTCTTTTCTTATTCTATTCTATTCTCCTCGATTTCATTTCACTCAATTTAATAAACTCAAGTCAGTTCGATACAATTAAATTCAAACCAATTCACTTCAAACTAAATCAAACTTTTCGTATTTCAATTAAATTAAATTAAATTAAATTAAATTAAATTAAATTAAATTAAATTAAATTAAATTAAATTAAATTAAATTAAATTAAATTAAATTAAATTAAATTAAATTAAATTAAATTAAATTAAATTAAATTAAATTAAATTAAATTAAATTAAATTAATATTTTATATATTTTAACTGAACATTTGTTTTTAACAAAAAAAATGTTTGTAATAATTACGGAGAGTTGGCAATAGAGATTCAAAAAAAAGATAATAAAACTCTGCAAAGACATGCATTGATAAAAATATTAGTTAAAGGTTAAAAATAAACTGACTATGCCGTACTTTAGTTCAGTAAAGTGACAACACAAACAACACTAAGTTAACTGTTGATTTCTTTTGTATATATTGCCTTGCTTTAACTGATTAAACCTTTATTGTTCCCCTTGGAATAGTGAGTGAGTGAGGGGGCGTTTATTTAAAACATTTGCTGGAAACGGTGTATTGACAGGGGGTAATAAAAGTAGCGTGCTGCGTAGCTAGGCAGTGTAGAAACAACAATCGAAATATAGTAAGGTTAGATATACTGCCGAAACAGAGAACGTAGGTGTCTAACGTTTCGAGCAAAGGCCCTTCGTCAGAGAGAAACGTGGGGGTGCTTGTTAGAGTGAGGTGGACGCTTATTCGATGAAATACGGCCATGTTGTCTGTTGGTTCTCTCTCAGTATGCTTCGAGGGTTTTTCTCCAGGTTCTTCTGTTTCACTCCTCAGTAAAACTAACGTTATATATTGCTTTAAATAATATTTTAATACATATACATACAATACATCGAATACTGAATAAAATGTCGAAAATTAATCTGATTACAAGCTTATTTTCGCAGTAGTAAGATTTATAAGTTAGGATTGAACTACAACTAAGTCTAAAATGATATCTAAGCGAATGAATGCCGTAGCATAAAGGGAAACGGGAAATTAACTCACTGAGAATAAGTGCGGGAGGAAACAGTCTTGTTTAGTTAACGTACCAACCTGAATTAGGGGGCCCAGATGAATTTATTGCGTTAACTATAGTGACTAAACTAATTAAAGGGGTATAACACAAATTTCCTAAGGGCTCCGAGCAGTTCTCAGTGTTACGCCACTGTAACGTACTCTGAAATATTGCTTTTACTAACAACTAATTTGATACCAGAATATCAATCTATCTTTGTTATACATATTAAAGGACCCATGCACTGCATGCCGTCAAACTTACCTCAAAGAAGCTGATATGAATATCAGCGAAATAACCAAACTTGAAAAACCAAAGATGTTCATCGTGCTAGGTTCTCGAGAAGAATGACATGAGTCTTTCAAATCAACAGAATTTGTGAACAGTTTTACATTCGAAATGATACACGAAACAATCGTGCTCATAACATGAAAATTCGTGAAAATTTTAATTAGCTACCATGACACCATGTGTTTGCTATTTCCGCCGATATATAATAAATATTTGTCGTGTAGTTTCAACAACATCTCTTATTTGATATAAGTTAGTAATTTCAATTGCTAAAATTGTATATAACAAACCAAAAATAAAGAAAATTTCAAACGTGGAAAGTTCTGCAAATATACACAAGAAATTTGTCGAAAATATTACAATGAAAAGGCCTTCAAAGAAGAGTATAGGGCAAGTTTGAACAGGGTCCAGCGGATAGTGTCCCCCACTGAATCTGTCCCTTCGGACATTATCTGCTAGCGGTACTGTCCATAAAAAAGTCGGGATAATTTTTAGTTTATATTACTTTGATGAAAGGCTCTGCTCGAAACGTTTATTTCGTTGCTATTAAAATCTTAAAAACGGGAAAATAGTTTTAGTGTCCAGGGGGACCGGTACAGGAATAAGATAATTTTTGAAGTAGGTTGTTGTGGTTAATGTTTAGCTAGCCCCAAACGATCGCACCCTTATTTATACTCCAACAGCAGGTCAAAGGCTACTCTGAAATTATCGCAGACTTAAAAGTAAAGATCTTCAGTGCAAGTACGTTGTTAAATGTTCGCCCACTCACAGCTGACAACTTGCATAGGCCATGTCCACACGTATGCGTTTTCATAGCGTTTTTATATTGTTCTCGGTCCTCAGGGGAGCAGAAAACAATGGTCTCATTACCTGAAATAATATGAAAACGCTAGGAAAACGTATACGTGTGGATGGAGTCTAACATACGCATGTATGTGCATGTGCTTATATAGTAAGCAAGTGCTGACCGTGAATATAAATTGCTATAAGACATTAAGACTACCAGTAACGGACTAACGGCAGGCCTTGTTCTTTTCAGTGTGAACAGAACGTTAAATTTTGCTATGAAAAGCGTTATCGTCAACAACGAAATCAAACTTGTTTGTTACCATGCATGCATGCATGCAACGCCAAAGTATACCGATACATGATTGAGTTCATTCACATGCAAATCGGTTTGAGGTAACAAATTTAAGAGCTTTTGTAACATCATCAACATGTCTGTTAAATAAATCACATATCTTTTTCTATATATAGGAACTGTACTTAAATCAAGGCGGCCAGACTCCGGAGTCTAGATTTCGCCTCGGTTTCTGTGTTTGTCTTATTTATTATTTTTTTGTGTCACAAAATAATTGCATTTTTGTTTCGTTCCCCGCAGGAACGAAACTGTTACTGTGTTAGCTTTCCATGGACATCACAAAAGAAACTGTCATCACAGATAAAAATAGTCCAATCGCAGTGCAGTGTTGTTGGCAGCATGCTGACCAAAACTTCCATCTTATCCAATGAAATCAAAATTCCACATAAAAAATTAGTTGTAGGCGTTGTTAAACGGCAAAACGAAGTGAAATAATATTCGAAATATAGTAAGGTTAGATATACTGCCTAACTGCCGAAACAGAGAACGTAGGGGTCTGTTTCGGCAGTATACCTAACCTTACTATATTTCGATTGTTGTTTCTACACTGCCTACGCAGCTCGCTACTTTTATTACACTATTTGAAATATTATTGCTGATCTAGCATAATTAGCTGAATGACGTAAACAACCCGTGTGAATCGAAGTGATCGAAGTGAATCATACAATACCATAAAGAAGCGAATGCCGAGTACTGTAGGAACTTTCCCCTCTTTGAATTCTCCGAAATGGCATTCTAACTGCTCGTTGCCGCTTTAGATTTAATAATAAAGATGGGTGAATAGCATTCCGAAAGGTCGAGTCGAGGCAGTGGTCGAGTTGACCCTTGGCGGCTTGGAAAAGCTACTCAATCACTCCAGTATTTATTCCGTCAAATACAAACTTTGAAAGAATTACACACAGATGCGCCTAACAGGCAGCACACGCTTATTCCTGCTTCTACATTTTTACCGATTTTACTTTACTTTTGGCTGATATCTCTTATTATTATCTGATGCGATTTGTGTATAAGTGTTTCATGGCCTCCGTCTATACAGCCTCGGCGCTTAAATCTATTTTGTCATCGATGCCAAGAGCTCCTTTCAACTCTGGTCTTTGGCGAGCTCTAACTCAAACGAAGATATCGCGAGTGAAACCTACACGTCGCGGTTGCAGAGCTGGTCGGAGGAAAAATAGAGCGTTACTGACGTGTGAGCCAGCTTTATCGCATGTATCTAATCGACTTGGAATGATTCTTACTGGTGGTTTTGGTCTTCAGGAACAAGAAAATGAACTTTTCTTTGATATTTCTTCGAGCTGCGAATTAAATATTCAAAGCAACACCTCTACGAGTAGCAGCACTAACATCAACATTCCTGGACATCCGCGCGAATCAACACCGGAACCAACGCCTTCTTGCTTAACACCTTGCCACAGCCGTGTTGATGTCCCTAGGGAGACTCCTTTGAATAGCTCTATTGATTCAATGTTGAGTAAAGAAAAGACGATTAAAAACATCCCGCGTAACAATGACGTCAATGGGAACAGGTCAAACCTTGTTTATATTAAGTGCAATCAACAATGCTTGGGCCCGAAGAAGCGCCTTACGTTCAGCAATGTCAACGCAAGATCCCTCAGAAACAAAACTGAAGTTTTTATCGACCATGTTATCGACAAGAAGATCGATGTCTGCGTGGTGACTGAGACTTGGCTTAGAGATGATGATGCTGTGACCCTTGCTGCTCTTGCCCCTCGAGGTTATTTGTTTAGAAATATCCCAAGAGTGGGGAGTGTTTCGCAACGATCTGGTGGCGGAACGGGGCTTTTGTATCGTGAAAATTTTAAAGCGTCTCTTGCGGGAAAAAAGCAAAGGAAATCATTTGAAACATCGGAGTGGAACCTGACTGCGCATGCGCGTACTACCAAATTTATCATCATATACCGTCGTCCCTACTCGGAGGCTCATCCTGTATCGCCTAGCGTATTTTTCGAGGAATTTGCTGCCTATCTCGAGGGCATTGTCCTCTGTTATGAAGTACTAGTAATCGCAGGTGATTTTAATTTCCACATGGATGACCTATCCGATGCAGACGCTAGACAGTTTGATGCCCTTCTTCAAACATTTGGGCTTACTCAACATGTGAATTTTGCTACGCATATTTCTGGTCACTGGCTCGACCTTATAATCACTCGGTCCTCGAATGATGTGATGGTTATGTCGCCTCGTCCTTTAAAAGAGTTGAGCTATCGTAGATGGAAGCAGATAGATTTAGACGCTTTCAAAAACGACATTGTCACCTCGGAACTCTATGGTCTTCCTGCGAATAAGCTCCCAGCAAGCTACGATGCTGTCCTGCGCACCATCCTTGATAGCCATGCCCCTCTACAGCACAGAGTTTTAGTTGTGCGTCCTAGAGTCCCTTGGTTCGATGACGATTTGAAACAACTGAAGGCGGAGCGCCGGAAATTGGAAAAAAGAATGAGGAAGAGTAGCTCGGTCTCCGATGTTTTAGCATACCGCAAGGCGTGCAGTGCTTACTGTGCGCTTTTAAAGAATGCGAAGAAGAAGCATTATTGTAATCTTATCCAAGATTGTGCAGGGGACTCCAAGAAGCTATTCCAAGTCGTGTCTTCCCTCTGTAAAGAGCGTTCGGAGAACTCTTTGCCACCCCATGTCAACCTGCGACAGCTTGCAGACGATTTTGGAGAGTTTTTCTGCCGCAAGATCGCCCTCATTAAGGAGAACATCAACTGCTGTGATACCCAACCTCCCGATCTACAGTTACCTCTGCCTACAGGCAAGCTCATGAACTTTGCTGCTGTTTCTGAGAGTGATGTGCGAGAAATTATCACTTCTGGATCTAACGCTAGTTGTCAACTAGATCCTCTTCCTACTTGGCTGGTGAAGAAGTGCGTACACGAGCTTGCACCGATCATCACGAACATGATAAACTGGTCCTTATCCAATGGGTGTGTCCCCGACGAGTGGAAGATTGCTTTAATTCGTCCTCTCTTGAAGAAGTTAGGGCTTGAGCTGATATTTACCAACTTTCGGCCTGTCAGCAATCTACCTCTTGTCTCTAAGATAGCGGAGAAGGCGGTGATTCCTCAGCTACTTGGTCACTGCTGTGAGCACGCTCCCCTCCCAACTAACCAGTCATCTTACAGACAACACCACTCTACGGAAACGGCTTTGCTCCGAGTTCAAAATGACATTCTCTTGAACATGGATAATCAAGAAGTGACTCTGTTGGTATTGTTAGACCTAAGCGCAGCTTTTGACACCATCGACCACAACATTATGGCTGATGTTTTGGAGAACGATTTTGGAGTCACCGGCTTTGCTTTCGGCTGGCTAAAATCGTTCTTGTCTGGGAGGAAACAGCGGGTCTGTATTGATCAGCATCAGTCTAAGCACCTTGATCTCACCAGTGGAGTTCCTCAAGGAAGCTGCCTTGGTCCCGTTCTGTTTGTCATGTATGCATCTCGTCTGTTTCATGTTGTGAAGAAACACCTGCCAACTGCACAGGGCTACGCGGATGATACACAACTATATTTATCTTTCCGTCCCGGATCATCTGCGTCTCAAGAAGAGGCTGTGAAAGCGATGGAAGACTGTATTGAGGATGTTCGGTCCTGGATGTCCACTCATCAGCTTATGCTGAATGATGGCAAGACCGAATTCATCATACTAGGATCTCGCCAACAACTTACTAAAGTCAACATTGACGGCATAAATGTTGGCTCCTCGACGATCAAGCCTGTCAGTTCTGTGAGGAACTTAGGCTCATGGTTTGACATCTCCATGACTATGGATGCTCACATCGGCAAAGTGTGTAGCAAAGCCTTCCGCGGATTGTACAAAATTAGGCAAATCCGCAGATTCCTTACTGAAGACGCTACGAAGACCTTGATACATGCTTTCGTGTCTTCACATCTAGACTATTGTAACTCACTGCTTTACGGTATCCCGCAATACCAGATGGATCGTCTCCAAAGAGTTCTCAACGCTGCTGCTCGTGTCACCTGCTTCGTCCCTCGCTACTCCCACATTACACCAGTACTCGAACAACTTCATTGGCTTCCTGTCCGTTTTCGTATCCTGTTTAAAGTAGCTCTCTTAATGTTTAAAGTTTCAAAAGGCATGGCACCTGACTATTTAACTGAACTATTTGAGATTAAGGGCTCGAGCCGCTACGCACTACGTTCATCAAATCAGAATTTTCTTGTGGTTCCTCGGTCACGCTGCAAAACCTTCGGCGACCGTGCTCTCTCCGTAGCAGGACCAAAGACCTGGAACAATCTACCGCTCTCTGTTCGCAACAGTGATACTGTTGATTCTTTTAAGATTAGACTAAAGACCTTTTTATTTATTTTAGCATTCAAGAAATAGTTTTCTTTGGGTTTTTTTTGTGTTTTTTTTTTGTTTTGCTTTTTTATACAATAGAGAAATATACAATTTACAATAGATAATACATTATATTACATTGTAATTAGATTCTTAAACATTTTTTATTATTTAATATTTAATTGGAATATTGTAAAGCGCTTTAGAATATGTTATATAAATTAAGCGCTATATAAATTATATGATTATTATTATTATTATATTATTGAAGATTATTTAATAAATTTTAACTTAAATATCGGTGGCATAAATGACCGCTAATGTAGCCGGCTTTCCAAACAGCGACATTTTATGTATCTACGTGTAAATAACCGCAAAATTTCCGTCGTACTTTTATGTACATTTCTCCTATTCACCTCCGACCGTAAATTCGTCTGAAATGCGACGATTGTCCGACGTATAAACTAGGCCTAAAAGAAACAGGAAGTGTGACTGTCTCGCTGTATGTGTTGTTGATGATTATCAAGAAAACGACTCCATTGAATGACATCAAGTTCAAATTCAATGTTTTCAAATTCAGTTCCCCCGTAGGCCAACAACCAATTGTACTTATACGCAGAACGTTTCGGAACGTTACCTCTCCGCGACAGCGTTATAACCATCAATAAATTTTGCTTCCAAAATTGTAGGCCTTGTCGGGTCAGACAACTGGCGGGAATTGGCCAAGCTAAAATTCGTCATTGCCCCCAATCGGAATGCAACAGCCTCGTATAAGAGCCTGATGGGAACGAAACAGCTATTTCTTTTTAGAAGTAGTTTCTTGTTGCACATTTTACTTCCGCTACTATTCATGGGTTGTTAGCCGTGTGATGAGCGTAATGTTGTATATATTAAAGTTCTTTGCACCTTTCACTTTTGGAGTTGGACAAAAAGTTGAACAGCTTTGCCGTCTGATCAAGATGTTCTTGCTCATTCTTGGTAGATTTTGACTGGCTGACTTTGTAGTTTAACAGTGATCAGATGTGGCTAACAATCGTAAATATGTTCACCATGCAGTGTGAAGTATGCAGTGTGAAGTATGCAGTGAAGTATGCACCAACGTTCAGCCTTCGACTCAGGCTCCACGTACTCGTCAGGCGTCTCGTTGTTTTTGATGAATTTAATTTACTATGTCTCTGGTTAACGGAAACGGTGAATAGGAACTAAACTAAACGGCCACGTTGAAAAATTGATATCTAATTTATCAATTGATAATAACAACGACATAATTGAAATATCTAATGAAACTGGTTGATTGAATTAGAACGTCGAACATCGAACAGACTGCATTGCCATATGTTCAACAAATGCCTTGTAATTACTAAAATCGACGTATTTGTCAACTGAACTGCAGGTCCACTTTTAATACACCCAAGGAAATTGTAGAAATGATTTTAATGAAAATAAAACAGCCCAAGTTTAATGGATATTGACAAAAACATCAGACTTGGCTCTTACCTCATGCCAGCGTGATACGGCTACGAAGTTGTACTCAATAGACTTACGATAACAATTAAAGCCTTTTCAATCAGCATGCATGCATATTTTCTCTGAGTTATTGAAAGTATCGGAGTGGGTGGTCAGTTTTGAAAATTAATAAGTCACCTGCAGTTTTCTTTACTGCGTTTATCATTGCTAGAAAAACGTCTTTGTTCGACTTCGACCAGTCTTTTTTCTACGCAGCAGGTAGAGTAAGGTGTAGTCAGAACTCAGAAAGCTTCACTCAACTTAGTGATTCGAGCTCATTTGAACGATTTGTATTCTTCAATTCATGCACTCACATCTTCGGCCAAACCGTAGCGTATTGTATAAGTGTGAAGCCCCAAAATGCGCTTGGAGGGAGGGAGAGAGAGAGAGAGAGAGAGAGAGAGAGAGAGAGAGAGAGAGAGAGAGAGAGAGAGAGAGAGAGAGAGAGAGAGAGAGAGAGAGAGAGAGACAGAGAGAGAGAGACAGAGAGAGAGACAGAGAGAGAGAGAGAGAGAGAGAGAGAGAGAGAGAGAGAGAGAGAGAGAGAGAGAGAGAGAGAGAGAGAGAGAGAGAGAGAGAGAGAGAGAGAGAGAGAGAGAGAGAGAGAGAGAGAGAGAGAGAGAGAGAGAGAGAGAGAGAGAGAGAGAGAGAGAGAGAGAGAGATATTAATTACGTCTATGCAATCTTCATACAACATGAATCCTGATTCCATCACTCTGAAAGACTTAGCTGGGACAAACACATTGAGACGATATGTAAAAAGGCAAGTGCGGGTATCGGGGCTATTATAGACAAGCAAAGCCTTATGTACCTGCCAATACGCTACAAACTATTTATAAAGCCTTGGTTCAACCTTATTTTGGCTACTGTTCCCCTCTCTGGAATAACTGTGGTAAAATACTCAAGGATAAACTTCAAAAATTTCAGTTTCGTGTTGCAAGGGTTGTTACAGGAGCCAGTTACGATATCAGGTCAGTCCATGTTCTTGACACTCTGTCGTGGGAAACACTTGATGTAAATTGTAAAACGCTCTTACAGTAAATCAGTTCTCATGTACAAAATATTGAATGACCACATTGCTCCAAATCTAAAAGAATCCTTTAAAATAAATGTTTTTCACAGCTATTATAATCTTAGAAACAATGATACAGACCTAGCACTACTAAAGCCCAAAAGAGAATTCTTGAAAAGAAGCTTTAAATACAGTGGTGCCATGCTGTGGAATAACTTACCCTCAGAAGCCAAATCGTCTGCGACGCTTCAATCTTTTAAAAGGCATGTGCGCCCACTTTAGGCCACGATGCTGGGTCACGCCTAAGATTTTGTATTTATATGTATATAGATTATAAAGAACTTTTAATGTACAGTTACATCATTCTCTCCTTTTTTAATCTTTCCTTGCATTTATACACTTCATTTGTTTTTAAAATTTCTATAATATGTATTTATATTTAGTGTGACGCCCCTCATTGAAATCAGCTTTTGTTGTTGAGGCCAGGATGTTTAAATGAAGTTTTACATTTTACGTACATTTGTTGCGAGTTGTTGCGAGTTGTTGCGAGTTGCTGCGATTTGTTGCGATTTGTTGCTCTTTGTTGCGATTTGTTGTCTCCTTCATTGACTAAAATATTCAACCAATCTCTTATTCAGGGAATTTATCCAGATGATTGGAAAATTGCCAAGGTCGTCCCTGTTTTTAAAAACGGAGCAAGGAATGACTTGAATAATTACCGTCCAATATCAATAATTTCGGCTGTTGCTAAAATATTCGGCAAATTAGTACATGATCAATTTTATTGCTTCTTGACGAGCAACGATTTATTGTCGAAATATCAATCCGGTTTTCGACCAAATCACAGCACTCTTACTGCTTTGTTGGAAGCTACAAATAGTTGGTGTATAAATATTGACAACGGCCTCCTTAATGGAGTTGTTTTCATTGATCTAAAGAAAGCGTTTGATACTATTGATCACAACATACTTCTTCTTAAATTAAAACATTATGGAGTAGATGATAACGCTTTGACATGGTTTCACTCTTATTTAACAAATCGGAAACAAAAGTGTTTTGTCAATGGAAACTTTTCCGACAGTTGTCCTATAACATACGGGGTTCCTCAGGGCTCTATTATTGGCCCTCTTTTGTTTCTAGTCTATATCAATGACCTGCCTGAATGCCTGAACGAGGGGTTACCTCGAATGTATGCCGATGATACAAACATAAGTTTTCAAAGTAACAAATTTGACGAGCTCGAAACTCTTATGAATACCGAACTTGGAAAACTTAAAGAATGGCTTAATGTCAACAAATTAAGTTTAAATGTCGCTAAAACTGAGTTCATGGTTATTGGTTCTCGACAAAGACTTGCAACATTTGATGACCATGAAATTAATGTTTTCATAGGCAATGATCAAATTGAAAGAGTCAATAGCTCTAAATCATTAGGACTCAAAATTGATGAAAATTTGACATGGAAAAGGCATATTGATGAAATTTCCAAAAAGGTCTCGGCCGCAATCGGCGCTCTAAAGCGAATAAGAAGCTATATTAGTCAAGATACAGCAGCTAGAGTGTATCAGGGACTAGTTGAGCCATGTTTTTCCTACTGCGCTCCTGTTTGGGATGGCATTGGTAGTAAATTGAGTGATAAATTGCAAAAACTCCAAAATAGAGCTGCACGTGTTATAACATGCTCTTCCTATGATGCTTCATCTAGCTCTGTACTTGAAGAACTTGGATGGAATAATTTATATACTAACCGTAAAATGCAAAAAGCAATTCTCATGTATAAAGTCACGAATAATTTAACACCTATTTATCTACAAGATTTGTTTGTAACTAGAGTTAGTCACTATAGACTCAGAGATTCTGAAGGCAAACTGTTTCTCCCTAAACCTAGAACGGATTATCTTAAGCGCTCCTTCAGTTATAGTGTAGCCTCATTATGGAATAGCTTGCCTGAATCTCTGAGATTACCTTCATCACTTTCATGTTTTAAAAGATCTTTAAAAACTAATGTTATTTAACTAACTCTTGTCCGACTCCCACACGGCAACCTGGTAGAACAGTAGTTTTATTTTTATTTATATATATACATAATGTACTCATGTATTATAAAATTTGAATAATTTAGTTTATATTTATTATGTAATTTTACTGAAGGTTCACCGTGTTTTAAATAAAGGCGATGTATGTATGTATGTATTTGTTTGCGAGTTGTTGCGATTTGTTGCGATTTGTTACTCTTTGTTGCGATTTGTTGCGATTTATTGCGATTTGTCGCGATTTGTTGCGATTTATTGCGATTTGTTGCGATTCGTTGCTCTTTGTTGCTCTTTGTTGCGATTCGTTGCTCTTTGTAGCTCCTTGTTGCGATTTGTTGCTCTTTGTTGCGATATTTTTGCGATTCGTTGCTCTTTGTTGCGATTTGTTGCGATTTATTGCGATTTGTTGCGATTTGTTGCGATTTGTTGCGATTTATTGCGATTTATTGCGATTTGTTGCGATTTGTTGCGATTTGTTGCGATTTGTTGCCATTTGTTGTGATTTGTTGCCATTTGTTGTGATTTGTTGCGATTCGTTGTGATTTGTTGTGATTTGTTGTGATTTGTTGGGATTTGTTGGGATTTGTTGGGATTTGTTGGGATTTGTTGGGATTTGTTGCGATTTGTTGCGATTTGTCGCGATTTGTTGCGATTTGTTACTCTTTGTTGCGATTTGTTACTCTTTGTTGCGATTTGTTGTGATTTGTTGCGATATGTTGCGATTTGTTGCGATTTGTTACTCTTTGTTGCGATTTGTTACTCTTTGTTGCGATTTGTTACTCTTTGTTGCGATTTGTTGCGATTTGCTACTCTTGCGATTTTGCGTACAAAATTTCCAGATTTTTTGTACGCTCAGCAGCTCACTGCGGAGCGTACAAAATTTCCAATTTTCGGCCCAATGGTTTTGCACCCCTTTCGTCATGGCGAAAAAACCTTATGAGTCTCCATTCGCTGAAATTGTTAAATCGAAGCCATGATACCCAAAAACGTTCAATTTTTTTATTTTAAATGCTTTAAAATAGCATGGAAATTCAGATGGCATATCAATGAGTCAATGGACCTATTCACCAATAGCGACGCCCGGCTTGAATTCGCAATGCATTGTGGTCAACGAGCATTTTGCACGATGACGTAAAACAGCGTTGGGTTGACTGCAACTACCAGAATGCTTTGCAAGCATCCTGATATTAATGCAGGATACTGGCGAAGCAATCTTGTAGTTGTATGTTACCCAACGCTATTTTATGTCATTGTGCAAATGGCTAATTAGAAAGGTGATTGCTTTAATAGTGTTGAGACACGATGCGGTAAATATCCCTTTACAAATATTTTCGTGGCAACAATATCTAGATATGATCGTTGTAATTATAAGTAATAACATGACTTTCGGGAAATTAGCGATTAAATTTCCCGCAGCTGAGGGAAGGTTTGTGAAAGTTTTACAAATCTTCCCGAGGCAAATGGGAAATTTAATCGCTAATTTCCCCAAAGTCATGTTATTACTTTGTAATATTATGATCGCCGAGGAAAACTTTGAGAATCTAACAGACAGGAAATTTACACGGTTGATCAGAGAAGTTGCATCTAATTTTCCTGTGCATGTTGATGAGGGAAAATATATGCAAGTGGGAAATTTAGAAGAAGACAAAGGATTTCTTTGTCTTCTAATTTTCCCTCATCAACATGCACAGGAAAATTAGAAGACAAAGGATAAATTTCCCTCTTGCATGAGCGATGAGGGAAATACGAGGTTTACATTCCCTCAGAGAACAAAAGAATCCGAGGCGACACACGAATTAAAACGAATACAGTAAAAACCCATAAAAGAACCAGTGGATTAAGAACCAACAGCCTGAAATTGCCTATTGAAAAAGCACCCAAATTACAAGAACCACTTCAGGCTGACAAATGAGACTGGTTCTTAAAAAACCTTAAAAGGCTTCCAAAACTTTGTTTTGAATATGATTAGACATGTCAGCGACATTTTCAACCTTTCATTGTATATATATATATATATATATATATATATATATATATATATATATATATATATATATATATATATATATATATATATATATATATATATATATATATATATATATATGTATATATGTATATATATATATATGCAGTATATTTATTTTTTATTTTGACTAGAAATACAGTAAGAACCAGTTAAGAACCAACTTGGCCTGATTTCTTACTAAGTACCCATTATATAAAACCATTTCAGCCTGACGTCAAAAAATAGTGGTTCTTTTATGCGGGTTTTTACTGTAATGCGACAACAAGGTGCGTTTTCTGCTCACATGGTATATATGCGCTTTCGAGTCGTGAACACGACAAATTATCGTCGCGTCGAATATTCGGCGCCATATGTTTTCAAGAAATCGTTTTCAGGCTCCACGTGTCCAAATAAAAACAGTTAAGTTCGACTGATTTACGTCGTATTACCAACGAAGTTAATCCGAATTAAATTTGCGTTTAGAGCAGGCCCTTATCGTTACATGAGAAATATTACCCAATTAACATGTTTATAACATACTTGATTAGTATATTCTATATTTTATCTTTTTTTTTCGACTCAAACCGTCTAGCGGTTTTTCTATCACGAAAAGGATGAAAGAAACAGAAATGTCTAGATTGACGACATCCTCATTAAATACAAACCTCAATATGACACTAAGTAAAAAATCAAAAATGTATTTTGGCATTCAACTATTCAAGTTATATAGAATCTATATCCGAGTAATATCTTATTTGGGTTTATGAGGCACTTTAAGGCGGGTAGTGAATCTCTAGAACTATACCTGTCCCTTATTATATTGAGGGGCAAATCACTCCAAAAAATCTCGTACACCTTTAAGAATCAAAAAATCTCAAAAAATCTTCAAAAATCCTAAACAATCTCAAATAATCTGGAAAAATCTCAAAAAATCCGGAAAAATCTCATAAAATCCGAAAAAATCTCAAAAACTCTGGGAAAATCTCAAAAAATCCGAAAGAATAAAAAATCTCAAACAATCCCAAAAAATTCCCAAACAAATCCCAAAAATCCCACGGGATATTGAAAGTCGAAAAAATCTCGTAAGCTCTTTTGGGAGCGATTTGCCCCTCGATTTACATAGCGTGGAACTAGATTGCCTCGTTGCTCGCTGTTGACAAGTCCATCGTTATTTACTTGAACTTCATCCGCCTTTGTTATGGCTTATAATCAGACTGTACTTTGAAAGAAATTTTGAAACAGTTTCGTTTACCATATAGAGCCTTCGACGATTCAATATAGCGGACACAAACATTGGTATATTTGGAATACCGTTTTCGACCAAGGGAGCACGTTAGAATGTGATAGTCTTGTATAAAATAAAATAAACTTTACTTACCAAAGTTGTTGACGTTTTGTGCGAGTCGCCGAGTTCGATAAAACCGCTGACGATATGAGCCCCCGACGAGCGAGCCGAATACTCTCCGAAGATACGCGAGAGTATTCAGCTCGCTCGTCGGGGGCTCATATCAGCGGTTTTATCGAACTCGGCGATTCGCACAAAACGTCAACAACTTAGGTAAGTAAAGTTTATTTTATTTTATACAAGAACTATCACATTCTAACGTGCTCCCTTGTTTCGACCAGAGCGCTCAATTTTACAGAGCCCCCCCACCCCCCACCCCCCCAGGGAACGAGAATGACATAATTAGTTTTCGTTTTCTAACTTCCGCCCCCAGCAGTGTTCGGGGAATCCCCATCTTTGAGACTAATTGTTAATACAGTTTATCAACAAAGAAGAAAACAGTGTGTCGCGATGACGGACCGTTTTAGAGTTTTATTGGCGAACATCAGCGCCGATCTGAACGCGATGGACTTGCGGAGTCTGATAAGTATCTGTAAGGTTCCTGAAAGTCGAAGAGCTGAAATGACAGACGGCCTTAGTTTGTTCGAACATCTCATTCAGAGAAACATCATCAGCGAAGTGAAACTAGATGAACTCAAAGAAATCCTGGTTTCGCTGCGTCCTAAGCGACGAGATCTTGTCCGTCTCGTTAACGACTACCAAGGACTGCCGACAGAAGAAGACGACTGTTCCGGTATTGTAAGAATATCGCGATTTCCACTTGGTGGTGAACATCAAACGCCATGCTGTACTGTTAATTGGTCTTGCCTGAAAATATCTTGTTTCAAAATTCACTCGTGTTACGTGGCTATCTGCGTACTCTTCGTGGTTGCCGTCTTAGCTTGTTCTCTTTTCTGGTTTGGGAATGTCCCAAAAATTAGCGAACACCTTGATGCCGACAGAGATCGCAAGAACGCTGGTATATATGTTATTGTTGCACTCTGCGTTCTGTTCCTCCTGCTTCTCCTTGCCGTTTTTTGTGGAAGGAAGTGGTATAAAAAGCTTCCGCGCGGATCGCACGGTTCAATCGTGCGTAAAAATCACTATTTGCCAGCGGACAAAGCGAATGACGCTATGGATATGGCGCAGCAAGCACATCCCGTCGCCGCACAAGACAATCTTGTGGTCGTCAACGATCAAGATTTGGGTAGGCGTACTTCTTCTCTTGTTGACGTGCCGGAAGCAGTACTGGAGAAGAAGCCATTTTGTCCACCTGAATCACAATACTAGCCATTTTTCAGCTAAGACAGGTCGTCAACTTACGAATTTGCTAGTTATTACTTAACACTTGTAAGGCAAGGTTATAATGTCGGACACAAATTTAATAGCGTTTGTGTGGCGGTCAGGCTTATATGAAGAAGAAGGCACAAACACAACGACATACTTACTAGTAAGCGCAGTTAACACTTCATAGTCAACTGAACTCTGTAAGTATAAAGGGATTATCCTACCATGAAGTGCGAACTGCGCTTGCGTATGTCCTTGTGCTTGCGTTTGCTTAACTTTTATTATTAAACCCAGACACTTGAGCATACATGTCAAACAGTCTGGAAAATTGCGCCAATTGAATTTATAAACTACTTGGACATAATTACAGAGTTAGTTTTAAGTACATTTGTGGCTGACAGAAACTGTTGAAAGTACTTAATGGCCTATGGCCCTATGCGGAAATACAAATTATTTTGTAAATTTTCACATCAATTGCTTTTGTAAAAAGCTAGCACACTGTATACATGCATAGTCAGTCAGGATATTTTATTGTCAGTGTTGTATAGTACATGCAAAGTATAGTAAATAATATAAGGTGTAAAAATTATTTTTTTATCATATTCAAGTATTATTGTTTATTACTTTGCATTTGGAAGCAATATTATAATTGTTTTAGTAAATGGTTAGTATTTAAAAGATGGAATGTAGTTTTCAAGTCTTATCATGAATGTAAAATAGAAAAACGTTTAACATAGTATAAACGTATTTACCAGAACTTATATATCTCACTAATCTTATATGGTTAGAGTTGTGTATGTATGTATGTGTGTGTGTGTGTGTGTGTGTGTGTGTGTGTGTGTGTTTAACAGGAACTCTTATATTACTTGCCATTTTAAGGAAATATATATGAAAACAATCCAAAAATGAACATCTTGAAAAACCCAAGACAATGGATCAAATACAAAACAAGAGTAAATGATTGTAACGATAAACGAAAAAACTTTAAACGAATTATTTCTCTATCGTTTTCTTCATCAACCGCAACGATTGTTTGCAGTGGACTGACGGGAGACGTGTGGCGCCGTACGCACACTTAAAACTGACTCGGTCCTCTTGACAATTTCAGAGGTTTCTGAAATTTGGGACTGCAAACTCCCCCCCCCCCCCCCCCCGCCTATCAGACGGGCAATTAGACGATTGGATTACGCCACTGACTTTCACGCACATTTGTTTGCATGGGAAGAAAGAATATAGTCAAAAGACTATTCGTAAATTTTGTAAAGTTGTAAGCTAAACTTTTAGAAATATTAGCTTTCGATTAACTATTTTACACAACAACGATCGCTCGGCTCAGGCTGGCTTTTTATTTAGCAGTAATCAATGCTCCAATTTCATTGGTTCTTCGTTAAGCAGCCGCTCGGGGGGAGGGAGACAAGATGAACTGCATGAAGACTAGAATTAAGACTTCGCGATTCCCTTAGTTCAAACTTAGATCGAAATCAAGTCTTTATTTAAATTTTCCCGTTCATGAACGTTGGCTAGCTTCAACCTGGAAAGATACAATTGAATGTTTCACAATTTTTTGGAGAGGCGATTAAGAATGTATTTTCAAACCAAGTGCATGCTCCATAGTGGAGCCCCGGCCCTCTATTTTGAACTCTCAATGGAAGTAAAGAATTATAGTTAGAGACAACGGGAGTTCGAGATAACGGGACAATTAACTATACTGTAAAAAAGTAAAGAAAATATGGAAAATATGGAAAATCAGCTCTTGTTCGAGATAATAAAGTTTTCGAGATAAACGAGTTCGAGAGATTTTATTACTACTACTAAAGTTGATTCCTGCTGACAAATCTTGATAACATTTATGCTATCATATCGTACCCTTTACAAATTATGTGACATTACAAACTTTATTAACTGAATTACAAAGCTGTATAGGGAATTCAAACAAAGACTACTACGTGCTTAATATTTAAACTCGTTAAAAGTTGATAAAAGTCATGAAAATATACAGGAAACACTATATACAGTTATACAAGTGATAATTTTTGGTAACACCACGTTTATTATTTATTGCTGCAGAGCTTTCGACCTGTTGACTCATACGTAGACCAAGCACACTGCGCGATCGAGTAGCTACTGAATAGATAAACGTTAATACTATATTCTAGCTATTTTATAATTGATTTATTTTATATGGCATAGAAATGCATACTGTTATAGAATTCACACCATGAGTAAATATAAACCTCGTTCTTTATTCACTCACACTCACAATAATACTAAATCAACACTCCCTTATGCCTTACTCATATGTCCACGCTCACGTGGCGTGTGACGTCAGTTCGTGTCCACATCACTACACTACATCTCTCCCTTTCTTTTGGGATACTTATTTAATCTCTATAGTTAAACTTTAACACAACAAGGATAGGACTTTAGTTCATACATAGCTTCGAATGTTTCTCGTTCTTTATAATGCTAAGTTCCGATTGTTTCTAGTCCATTACAAAGTCACCAAAATACTGCGGACACCGTCTTTGTCTTGCAGACCGCCTGTTCTGGCCACGCTGCTCTGGAGCTTCGTTTTGAATTTGTAGGTCGTTATCGTTTTGCTCGTCTTCATCCTCTTCTTCACTGTCTTCTGAAATGTTTCTCCAACGTTGTGTCGCCCGAATCGGAATCTTCTTAACGTGAGATGTATTTCTAGTAAATGTTGAGCCGTCAGGTTTTTGGATGGTTACCATTGATCCCTTCTTCTGAATGACCGGTACCGGTTGAGGATTATACCGAGAGGACAACTTGTTCTTTCGCTTCTGTTTGAATAATACCATATCTCCGACTCGGATGATGCTAGGTTTGTGATGGTTCCGCTTGTCGGCATAGGTCTTCATCTTTTCTTTGGCTAGCCGATCTTTCGTTCGTACTTCGTCATCTGATGGAACTGGCTGCGATATCTCAGGGAGCTTGGTCCTGATTTGACGACCAAATATAAGCTCTGCAGGCGATTTCCCAGTTGTAGAGTGCGGCGTTGCGCGGTACTGGAGGAGAAACTGCTGGAGCTCTTTCTTCCAGTTTTTTCCTTCTACTGAGTTGGTTTTGATGGCTTTGGTCAGCGTCCGCATAAACCGTTCGGCTTCCCCGTTGGCGGCTGGCCACAAGGGTGTAATCTTTTGGTGCCGAAAGCCTTTTTCTTCTGCGTACTTTGCAAACTCATGACCGCTAAAAGGTGGACCGTTATCCGACTTAATTACTTCCGGAATTCCATGGGTGGCAAATATTCTGTCAAACTTTGGTAGGACTGATGCTGCCGAGACGGAATGAACAATTTCTACTTCGGGGTACCGAGAATATTCGTCAATGACGACTAACAAGTGTTCGCCAGATGGGAACGGACCACAGAAATCAGTCGCTACCCGGCACCACGGCGCTGGCGGTAGGTCGGTCATCTGAAGTGGTTCAGGCTTTGTGGAAGGACCTGTTGCTTGACAGGGGATGCAGCTTTCGATCTCCGTTTTCACATCTTTGTCGATACCCGGATACCATACCTTTTCCCTTAAGAGCTGCTGTGTTTTGACAATACCCTGGTGGGACTCATGTGCGAGGGTTACGGCACGTGATTGCAGGCATTTTGGAATGACGATACGTGTTCCTCGAAGGACAATATTGGAATCACTGGCAGCGGTTAGCTCTAACTTGACTCTGTTAAACGGGTCGAGTGCAGGATCGTGGGAAGGCCATTTGTCAGTGGTGATGGCTAAACGAAGACGCTGCATAACTGGATCGGCTTGGCAGGCTAGATCGATTTCTTGAAGTGTCATCGCTTTGGGTACGGCATGACCCACAAGATAATTTACATACTCTTCTGCAACCTGGCGCTCTCGGTCGGACTGGGAAGGTAAGGGATGACGGGATAAGTAATCAGCGATATTCGTCGGACCAGGCTTGTATTTCACGGTGAAGATATAGGCTTGAAGGCGCAATGCCCAGCGCTGGATGCGAGCTGGCGGTTTTGAGCAGGGATTGTTAAAAATTAGCTCAAGCGGCTTGTGGTCGGTGATAATTTCAAACTGGGAGCCATAGAGGTAGAGATGGAACCGCTCACAGCCCCAGACAATGGCTAACGCCTCACGCTCAGTTTGGGAGTAACGGCGTTCGACCTCTGTAAGAGTGCGGCTGGCGTAAGCGACTGCATGCTCGTTTCCTTGTTGGTCAAACTGGGTGAGAACAGCGCCCAAGCCAAAAGGACTGGCATCAAACGTGGCAACTGTACGCTTTCTAGGATCGAAGTATGCTATAACATTGTTGCTGGTCAAACATTCTTTCAGGGCTGTAAATGAGTTAGTCTGTTCTGTACCCCAGTTCCAGTGAACGCTTTTACGGGTGAGGTGCTTCAGAGGCTCTGTTAAAGTGGCATAATTTGGGACAAATCGCGAACAAAATCCGGTTAAACCGAGGAAACTTCGAACTTCGGATGGATTTGTTGGAGGTGCTGCGTCTCGAATGGCAGCAACTTTCTTAGGGTCAGCAGACATTCCCTCCGCCGAGAAGACATAACCAAAGAATGCTAGATTCTCCTTGTTGTAGACACACTTGGGACCGTTGAGAGTTAGGCCTTTTTCGCGCAAACGCTGAAAGGTGGTAGCTAAAGCGGCATCATGCTCTTCTTGGGTGCGACCAAACACAATAATATCGTCTGAGATATTCTTTACGCCCTCGATGCCTTGGAGTGCCTGCTGGAGAACTTGTTGGAAAACTTCCGACGCAGAAGACAGACCGAAAAGTAACCGGGTATACCGTCGAAGTCCCTTGTGGGTAGCAAAAGTAGTAAGATATCGGGATTCCGGTGCAAGCTCAATCTGATGGTAACCGGAACGGAGATCCAGCTTGGAAAAAACGCAGGCCCCATTTAGATCATTAGCAACTTCATCAATCGTAGGAGTCGGATGGCGGTGGCGTTGTACAGCTCTGTTAGGGTGACGGAGGTCGACACAGAGACGAATTTCTTTTGGGTTGTGCTGTTTCGGAAATGCCACCACTGGCGAAACCCACGGCGTCGGTCCTTCGACGGCCTCAATGATACCCTGCTTCTCGAGATTGTCAAGCTCCTGTTCAACTTGTTTCCGGATGTGAAAAGGAATGCGTCGTGGTGGTTGAGCAACAGGCTGCACTGATGGATCTACGTGTATCTTGAACTGAAAATCTTTAAGCTTGCCGACGCCCTGAAAAATGTCTTTGTAATTATCCAGGAGTTGTGAAAGGTGATCTCGTGGTGTCACAGCATTGACAGACCGTGGAACGGAGATGAGGCCGAGATCAACTGAAGTGTCGTGGCTCAGTAAAGAGCCATATGACCCTTTTACAACGTAGAATGTACCGGTAATTGTCTCGTTTGCAGTTTCGAGAGTCGCTTGGAGTTTTCCCAGGAGTGGTAATGGTGTCGTAGCACCATAAGCATAGATCCGTGTAGTTGTTTTCTGTAGCTGAACACGCCGGTTTTGCTTGGCGATCCTCTTGTAATCTTTCTTATCGAGGATATTGACTGATGCACCCGAATCGATCATAACAAGAACTTTCACCCCGCCAATTGTAACCGGAAGTCGTGGTCGAGAAATAACATTGATACTTTCACGTTCGCTTGAAGATGTGGGGTTGTTTTTGCGTTCTTTGGTCGTTGTAGCGTAGACATATCCTTCGTCATCTTCCGATAGCTCATCAGCTAAAACGTCTTCGTTGACTTGGTTGAGCTGTTCGCGTCTTCGCGGGCGTTCTGTGCGACGTTGTAGACCAAAGGGCTTGCGACTACTACGACAGACACTTGAAAAATGATTGTGTTTACCACAAGCGTGGCATGTCTTGCCGAGTGCTGGGCACGGTCTGGATGGTTCGTGTGGCCAGGATTGTCCACAATTTCGGCACTTGCCTTCCGATTTGGTTCTGGATTCGTGGTTTGGTGGCGCGTTGTTGCGTGTCGTTCGTAGCGTGTTGATTTCAGCACTTTTGCTCTTGGCGGTAATCTGAGACGCTTGTTGTTTCGAACATTCGAGAATGCGACCTTGCTTCAGAATAAAGGCCAAATCCGCTTTGTCTTCGCGAAGAATTCGCTCTTTTAATCGGGTGGAACTACAGCTGGCTAGAATCTGGTCGGCAATAGCATCGTCTGCAGCGTGAAATTCGCAGGTTTCGGCAAGATTACGAAGGCGGGAAGCAAATTGATCAATCGATTCACCGTCTTGTTGACACGCTTGGTTAAAGTGATAGCGCTCATATCGAACGTTTTTCTTCGGAGCAAAATGTAGATTTAGTTTCGCCGCTGCGGTTTCGTAATCGTCGCCAGTCTCCGACAAGCCTTTGAAAACTTTTTGCACCGTTGGGCCGCTCAAGTGTAACAGAAGTGCTCTCTTTTGTTTGTCATCGTCAATCTTGGCCGCGACTGTGAAAATCTCGAATTGTTCAAGCCAGTCTTTCCACCTTGTTGCGATCGAGGAAGGGTCTGAATGTGCATCAAACTGCGGTAACGTTGGGACTAGATTTAGCTGAGCCATTTTGATCCTCGTCGCCAGTTATAGAATTCACACCATGAGTAAATATAAACCTCGTTCTTTATTCACTCACACTCACAATAATACTAAATCAACACTCCCTTATGCCTTACTCATATGTCCACGCTCACGTGGCGTGTGACGTCAGTTCGTGTCCACATCACTACACTACAACTGTTAGCATGTAACTGTTCATATCCTCGTTCATAAAATCAATATGTATATCTATATATGACTTGATTACAGATTACAGATTTTACTTTTTCCGACAAGGGGCTTTTCAAGAGCAATTTACATTACTAAATTTCAAGTGGTAGAGTCGAAGGCATACTAAAGGCGCTCGAAGCAGCCGCCCTATACGACACATTTATGACACATGCATGTCAGACCACGAATCACAGACTTAAGTGTTGATTTTATGGAGGGAGGTCAAACGTGATTTAAAGTCGTCTAGTCGTAAGTACTGATATGTGTGAATTTTCGGTCGGACCGGAGAACCCGGCGAAAAACCCTCGAAGCACAGGGAAGCGGAAAAAAAACTTATTTGAAAATATTGATGAGAAAACAGGAAAAACGCTTGTCACAATGCCACGTATTATAAACTCACGTTTTAACTTTTAAGAAAACAGCTGTTTTAAACCTTGCCGTTTCTCTTGCCATGCACTGCACTTTCCCGTTGCCTTCTCCTACCATTTTTCTCACTGCCTCAGTTTGTTAGCTTCCCTTTTCTTTGCTAAGCAAATAACTTTCCTCTCTTCCGCTGTTTCGTTGTCGTTGTGACAGTTCTGGACGTTTTCTCAATCTTTTCGACTTTCCCTCAACGCGTTTCCTTCGAGTTACTAGTTCTTGTCGCATCCCCTTAAAGTTTTGTCTTTTCTTGCTTTATTGAACTGCATTTTCTCTTTCCAATATACTTACGACTAGACGACTTTAAATCACGTTTGAAGTCGCCCATAGGTTTTGCGGGTCATATAGATACATATATTGATCTTATGAACGAGGATATAAACAGTCGCATGCTAATAGTATGCGTTTCTATGCCATATAAAATAAATCAATTATAAAATAGAATATTGTATTAACGTTTATCTATTCATACTCGATCGCACCTGCAGTGTGTGTGCTTGGGATACTATGGTTGACTCCGGGCTCCGGCCCTCATCAGAGCAAATGCACGTTGGCATTTGCTCTGTTGAGGGCCTGAGTCAACACGTTGAAAGCTCAACAATTGATAGCAATAAATAACGTGTGTTACCACAAATTCTCAATTGTATTACTGTTTGTCATCGTGCAAACTTTCAAAGACGTATACAGCTAGTAGTGAAAATTAATTATAGGCAAGCAAAAACTGGAGTTAATAAGGCAACGTGCATGTATTTAGTTTATCATAATTCTCTATCGCGTTTTACGCAAACTGTACATGAAACTTTGTTTATATATGGAAAATTGGTTTGTTATCAACAAATAAAACCTCAAGCAGTTTATCAGCAAATTGGTTCCTGGTCTTCCGGAATTGAAAATATGCCAACGTCAGCAGCAGAATTATTATCGCGCTCTTCTTCGGTAGCGAACCCAGCATTATCCTGTGAACTCTGGCCGCGTTCCGCCATGTCCATGTTTATAGCTTCACTAGTATTTTCTGGTACGTTTCGGATTGGAGTTGAGAGTACAGCGGCATGCGCTCCACGATGTTCTCCACGATGTTTTCTGCAAAACTTCCTTCCGTAAAACACGACAACGAAAACAATTACAAAAGCCAAGCCGAGTACAATAATAACATATTTACCAGCGTTCTTTCGATCTTTGTCGGCACCAAGGTGTTCGCTGATTTTTGGCACGTCTGCAAACCAGAAAAGAGAACAACTTATGATGGCTATCACAAAAAACAGACTGAGAAAAACGTAAAACGCCGGTATTTTGTAACATGGAGTTTCAGTTAGAACGCAGCAGTTGACGGTACCGCAACAATAACAACATGGCGTCGTAGTCTGCTGATGAGTGATTTGATTTTCACGAACTTCACTAACGGCTGGAAAATGGGTTGACGGTGTTGCGACAATTTCGGAGAAGTCGCTTTCTGTCGAAGAAAATTGGCCGCTTTGTCTTTGGTATTCACTAACAAGACGAACAAGGTCTCGCCTTTTCAACGAATTCAGAAGCTCTTTAAGTTTCCCAAGTTTAGTTTCGCTGATAACATCTCTCTGCATAAGATTTTCAAATAGAGATATGCCATCTTTCATTTCAGCTCGACGACCTTCGGGGATATTACAAGTCATTACTAGCGTGTCTAAATTCCCTGGCTCCAGTCTGGAGCTAATAGTGGCCAACAGATATCTAAAGCGATCGGTCATTGCGAGAATTGTGTACTGATAGTTTTAAAAACGACGTGTTAACTGTTTGGATAAACAACTGTTATGATCAATTGTCTGGTATAATTGGGTATTCGGTAATTCCCCGAGCATTGCGTATGGTGAACATTGTGGAGAAAACAAAAGCAATTATCTTTTTTATTCGAATTTTAACATTGTTAAAAGTTTTGTCATGCTTAGTTGCTATATAAACATAATAAACCCTTTATATTATAATTATGAATATCAAAGTCCAGCATATTATTTTCATAACTAGCAATTGAGTCGGACACGAGAGTTAATATTTAATAAAGTTCTAACGTTTCGTTGTTATTATCACAACATCTTCAGAGAATAATTTACACAAGTGCATTAACACTTTACTGCCGGAATCGGTCTTTAGTTATAGATAGATAGATAGAAAACTTTATTTAAATTAGTATTTTATTCTGGCCAACGCGGCAACGCCAGACGATTTTATTCGAGGGGAAGCCCTCGGACAGGAATGAGTATATACAGGTATATATATAATAACAGGGTACGGTTGTCATTAATATGCAATCAGAGAGAGTTACTATAAATAACCAGTGAGTTGTTAGCCGTGTGACTGAGTGAGGCCGTAGGACATGTAAGTTCTTTGCTACTTTCGCTTTTGGTAAGTTGGACAAAAAATTGAACAGATTTGCCTTTTGATCAAGGTGTTCTTGCACTCTGTTGGTAGATTTCGAAACTGACTGGCTGACTTTATAGTTTAATAGCGATCAGATTACTGAAATGAAAAATTCAGGCCGGCCTCATGCAAGTGTACAGTCGACATTAGAGAAATGGCATTACAGTTAATAGACAACACAATGCTTGCAAGCCAGCGGTGGCCAAAACGATCGCAGGCTCTGGCTTCAAAAATCTTCTCTGAAACGAAATTTTAGCCAAGTGGAGACGAAGGACATGGAAAAATTTATTGTACGTAGACCAAGAAGTCCAAAAGAAAAGAGAGAAAACAAAAGAAAAGAGCCCAAACTAAAGCAAGCCACCATCAAGTCACTTGCAGTAAGAAAGTAGATACATTAAGTTAAATATTTTAGATTGTGATGTGAATATTTATTATTATTTATATATAAAATCGTCAATCATAGCATACTTGTTTGCGTAATTTTACAGGGACGACGGTTTAAATCTTAAGGTACTTGTCCCAATGATAGTCGATAGACTAGGAGACTGTTACATGTGGTTCTGCAATTTAATATACAAAACTATTTTCTACGAAGGTTTATAATATGGTTAATAAAGACTATTAACCATATTATAAACCTTCGTAGAAAATAGTTTTGTATATTAAATTGCAGAACCACATGTAACAGTCTCCTTTACTTGTAGGAACATCAAGACATAAATTTTGCATGGTCAGCATATTTGACAAGATGGGGGTCTAGTCAGGGGGGAACTTTGTCCACTGATGAAGTTTTATGCAAGATTCTTGTGGACAAAGACTCTTAATGTAAGCCAGAGGGATCTATCAGTGATGAAGAAAGTTTTGAAGAGTAGGAAGATGGATCCAGCCAGGGGTGGTGGAACAGGCTAGTGGGCTACAGCCCCAAACTACACTCTTTGTCATTCTATTGATGAATTAGCTCCTCCAAAATGAAACCACCACCACAGGATCCATCCAAAATATTAGTTTTGAAGAACAAAACGAGGATATTTTCAAGGATTATGATGACCGTGATATTGATACATCCTGATTCGTGATGAAAAATGCCAGCAAGATTCTGAAATGCATGTCTTTAGCTAGTAATGAGTATAATATCATTCCATAAATTTTAAGTCATAAGGTTTATATATACAGTAGAGCCTTATTAATAAAAACATGAATTCAAGATGGCCGCCATTTTGAAGTTGTCTTAACTTCAAAATGGCAGCCATCTTGAATTCATGTTTTTGCCCTAGCTTCACCAAACAATTTTGACTCATCCATCATTTACATGTACAGGTGTACTATTTCACAATGAAATTAGGATGAGTATACTTGTCCTGCAAGGGAACAGCGTGGGATCTGAGGATGAGTTAACTTACCCTCCAAGTTCAACGGGTACAAATATTATGCACCTGCTTTTTGCACAATGAAACAACTGCTTTTTTGAGTTTCTGTAAACAACTTTACAAAGCATTCTTAACCCTTTTTCACCCAGTGGCCACTCCATTGATGAGTAAAATCGTCTGGTGTTAGCCAGAGTAAAATACTAAAGACATCGTTGAGTGATAAAGGCTTAACCGAGGTAATCTATTAACCCTTTATTGCCCAATGGCCACTCCATTGACGAGTAAAATCATCTGGCATTATGATAAAGGCTTAATATACTGTATTTTGAGCCAAAACAAAGCCAACCATGTGGTCATTAATTTTCCATGACTCTCGCCCCAAACCCCTTCCAAAGTCATTCCCAGGATCTTTACTCAGTGGTGGTGGCAAGGGACCATGCACTTACTTGAGATCAAGTAGTAATACATAATTTCCCTACTTGCTTGAGAGAGATAGTGATAACAAGTGTATTTCCCTAGTGTACTTCCCACCTTCTGGGCAATGACAAAACTAGTGAATACAAGGTGAATGTCTCTACAGTACTGTAGTTTTCCACAGACCAGGTATGTCATAAGGGTGTGTGTGCTCAAATGACTAGTGCATTATTGGATGAGACTGAATACTGTATGATACAGTATGTTCATGTATGAGGAATTATATTACAGGCCAAGCTGAATATTAAAGCTTAATTTTCAAAGTGTTTTAGGTAGAGTAAAGGTAGAATAGTTTTTATAATGAGACTAGCTTTTATATCACATCACTCAGCTGTGGAAATCGTGGTTGGGTGGGGGGCAGTGCCCCACCTGACCTTCATGTCAAAATAGTCAGTTGACCTGAAAAGGTGAATTTCAGCCACTGCAAAAACTATTTTCAGCAGTTTACTATGGGGCGCCGAACTAGTCAATATTGCAATTGAATATATTTGGTATGTTTAACTTTATATTTGGCCAATATCTTTTTTCTTATGGCCATTTTCAGTTTTTCTATGGCTTATCTGACTTTTTATATGGCCTATTTGACTTCTATAATGGCCTATTCAAGTTTTTACAACCTCATTGACTTTTTATATGGTCAATGACTTTTCATATATGGTCATTGACTTTTTATATGGTCAATGACTTTTCATATATGGTCATTGACTTTTTATATGGTCAACGACTTTTTATATATGGTCATTGACTTTTTATATGGTCAACGACTTTTTATATATGGTCATTGATCCGTACCACTGATCATACACAATCCAGAAGACATGTCTTCTGGATTGTCTATGCACTGATCTGGGCGATATTTTTCGGGCGAAGCGGCCTTTTGGTTTTCTTGACAAAAGAAAATGTCGCTTTGTGTGACATTTTTTGCCAAGTGGAAATCCAACTTCGTTGCTAAAATTGTCGCGATTGATTTTCTCCGGTATAAAATGTCAGGCCTGGTTATTTGCCGCCGCAACCAAAGATGGCGGCGAGAAACTTTGGAGATGTTTCAAGCTATTGGTAATTTAAGAAATCCTGATATTCGAAATTTAGCAGAATCAACTGCATCAAACAGCAATACAAATAATTCGAATATGTCGACTTGTGGTGGAAATAATGATGCATTTGCAGCTGAGCTGGGACGGCGATTTCCCACGTTTAATGCATGCATTAATGCTCGAGGCCGAGGAAGTCACTGCGGAAGATCTGGTCCCAGTTCTGTTAAAAAACCAAACAAAAAGCGGAGGTCCAACACTCATGATGCATCGACTGGATCTGGGACAAAGATGGGGCGACCTTCGAAGTCTATTGTTCACAAAGACTTAGTTATAATACCAAATCCTGACACCAAACAGCTACCGAGTCATTCAAGCAAAGTCAAGCTTGAAGAGAGAGAGTTGATTATTCACGAATTTCCCTTCAACAAAGGGTGGACTCCTCTAGAACTCAGAGAAAACATTGAAAAACAGCTACCGAAAAACGTTTCATTTGAGTTCCTGAAGGTAATGAAATTTAAATCAATTTAATGCTGTTTATATTCACTTATTCTTGATAGAAGCGTTTTGTGCCGGGGGTGGGGGTGGTGGTGGTGGTGGGGGGGGGGGGGGGTGACAACCCCACTTCAGGAAAGGGGCCGTACACAAAATACATGGCAGATTTCATTACCCATAAAAAATCAATGTGACTTTGAGCCAACTCCCTCCCCACTCTACCAACAACCAAACTTCACAAGACAATGCCTTTAATGTACACAATTCTCCCTAATCATTTAGAATGCAGTGATCCAACCAACCCCCTGCCCCCCTCGTAATGTCATGTGACTCAAAATTTTTTGAGGAGTGGCCCTGAGACACCCCTAGAAGTGCGATTGGTTTTGGATGGGTATATCAGTAATCCTGACTGATTGCAGTTATTCACTGCAAATGCCAATTGTAATAATTTTTGTAGTCGATATGAATTGATATTATCTCTCATGCAAAATTTGAAGCTTTGAAATTAAATTTAGCAAAAAGTAGTTTTGTTGTAAATACATGTACTGAAAATATCAATGGCCTGCCTAAAATGCATGACTAGATTATTGCACAATGTATATTAGAGCGGTACTGTATACAATAATTCATTCAAAATAATTCATCAATATAAAATGGTATCAATTTTCTTTAAATTGTGTAGGCTTGTTATGGAACACTTGTTGTCCCAAAACTTGCAGAAGGTGTTAGAATGAATGGTGAAAGAATAATAAAGTTCTCAGGTCAAGGAAGTGTATACATAAGATGTCTAGAACCCCTTGAAGAGGAAGATGATGAAGACGAACAGCTCTTACAGCCAGCCTTTACTGATGATGACAACTTTGATGATGACATCTTGGAAAACCAGATGGCAGCCCACACTTCATCTCCCCCTGATGAAATGACACAGCCCACTGTTACACCACCACCAGTTATATACATAAATCCAGAAGAGTTACCAGTACTTAATGAAGAAATAACAGCAACATTTTTAGAAGAGCAATCAATTACTCACAATGATAATGTAGATAGCAACAATAGCTCGATGCCTAGTTCCAACCCAACAACAAATCATGAGGATGTGCCTATAAAGATCATAAAGGTGCATAGGTCTCTTATTAGAGAAGATATGCTTGAGATTTTTTCAGATCCATCAATATTAAATGCTAGTTTGCATGCCATTATTATTAATCAACTTGGTCATCAGGAAGTTGGAGAAGGAAATGGGGTGTTGAGGGAAGTGTTCTCTTTGTTTTGGAAAGAGTCTTATGAGTCATACATGTTGGGGGAGAGTGAGAGAGTTCCCTATATCAGGCATGATTTTAATAGGAATAAATGGGAAGCTGTTGGGAGAATACTTGTGAAAGGGTACACTGAGTGTCTCTATTTTCCTTATTGGTTAAGCAAAGCTTTCCTTATTGTTTGCCTTTTTGGTGAGAGTAGTGTGACCTGCCAAATGTTGCAGAGTTCATTTAAGCATTACTTGTCTAACTCTGAAGCTAGTATACTAGATGCATGTTTGAATAATAGCATTCAATGTGAAGATGAGGAGTTGCTTGAATTTTTGTCAGCATTTGATTGCAAGCGAAGAATTACAGAAAACAATATGATAGATATAGTCACAGAGGTTGCACATAAAGAAATAATACAAAGACCTCAGTATGTAGCTGATTGCTGGGGACAGATTGTATCTGATTGTGCCAACTAATGCTAAAGTTATTTCTATGCTTCAAGCAAGTCCAGTAACTTCAGCTGAGGGGGAGACCTTAGCCCACATGAAGAGGTTTATTAGAGGTTTAGATGAGGGGAAGCTTGCTACATTCTTAAGATTTACTACTGCATCTGATGTGCTTGTCACTGATACTTTGAAAGTAGTTTTCACCAGTCACGAGGGCCTTCAGAGAAGACCAGTTGCTCATACGTGTGGCTTTACCCTTGAAGTACCAAGCACATATTCAAGCTTTTGTGAGCTGAGAGAGGAGTTTATGGGAATTTTGAACGCAGATGGGTGGGAAATGAATATAGTGTAAAGAATCTCTACAGGCAGGCTTTACAGTAGTTTTTGTCCATTGGGTTGGATAGCTGCGATACATTTGAGTTTGAACTTTATAATTACTTTAATAATTGTAATTATTTGAAGTAGCTGTTTTTTACAAACAAACAAAAATGTTTCGTTTCACATGATTGCCATTCTTGCATAACGACTTACCTAAAAAGAACTTTTAGTTGAAAGAAACGTTAATTAAAACAAAAATGTTATAAAAATTGTTCATGTTATAACATTATGACACAATTGTGGGTTTTCATCATGTATTTTATTTTCTTCTGAGCTTTCAGCCCATTAACTCTTCTTCTTCGTCTTCATTACGTATAATGTAATCTGTTGATATTAAAGTTTATTATGCATTTGCCTATTCCACTGAAGTCATTCCACTGAGTTACTTTTCAGGTACCGTTCACTACTTCTCTGAAGACAGCCCGAGTTAACGGGCCGAAAATAAAATACATGGTAGTAGTATAGGGAAGAGGGGTTATACGGCGGGTGGATCGGGTGGATCTTTTGATATCCACCCATGACGTCACCATTTTAGTCTTATATTAATTGATGTTTTATAGCACTCAACCATGACATACTCTATGTATAGGGAAGAGGGGTTCTGGCGCGGGTGGTGCGGGTGGTGCAAAGAGCACCACCCGTTACTCAACCCCCCTGGTATTCATACGTCATAACCGATAGCTCTCCGACTGATTTACGAAGTTACGTCATTATCAAAAAGTACTCGGCTTATATCCTTATAAGTAATAGTAATCACCTTTTCATTTAAACACTTTACCCTACTGACAGTCGACAGTTGTGGGACACGTAGACGTACAGAGCATGCGTACACTAAACTTTAACAAAATAGACGTTCTTTACAAGGAACTAAAGAGAAATTGATAGAGGCACTTTATATTTTTTATCTGAAACCTTGTCTCGATGAGTATAGAGAGTTTTGAGCAGCCTAAGTGTCTGAATTGGCAGAGCTCGTATAGACTTAGATTAATAGCATATAATAAATATTATATTAGAACCTAAATATTCAATCACCCTAGAATCATTGCTAGCTAAACCCTTGTTTATAAGTGAAGAAATCGTAAGAAGATAGAATGAGGAGTCAATTCTAAAAGCCATAAGAACGTTTTTAAGTGTCGATATATAAACGAAATATTATTTGGCTGCGGGACGGCTGAGTATCGACTTGAATTAATAGCAACATGAATATTATATTAGTTAGAACTTAAACGGCCAAACAGCTCTTTACCCATTTACTTGGAGATATGTGCCGAATTGTCGCTTATTTGGCTTTAGTTTATAAAGTAAACGATGCCTTGAATGAAGAAACCGTTCGGCAAGCTGTTCGAAAGACATTGAATCATTTTCTTCAGAGGGGTTTGCCAGAATATAAACCGAGAAACCGTTCGGCAAGCTGTTCGAAAGACATTGAATCATTTTCTTCAGAGGGGTTTGCCAGAATATAAACTGTCAAGGGTTAAACGGCTGACTCGGCTATTTTATTAACGTCGTCAAGCATCTTGTTAATGTTGCTACGGCTGATATTTGCGTATTTATGCTCAGTGCACGTGCAGGAGACAAAAGAGAAAACTCATTAAAGTTACTAATGACCAAAACATAACCGGATTTGCATGTAAGTAGAATATTTAATTCATTTTAGGGGTGATCATGACTTTTTTGGGAATAATAAGGAGCCTGAAGAGGTATTAATATATGGGCAAGTTTAGGCGAAAAAGTTAGTCTTAGGACTATAGTCTTAGTTTTAGGACTATATAGTCTTAGTCTTAGGACTATATAATCTTAGTCTTAGGACTATATAGTCTTAGACTTAGGACTATAGTCTTAGTCTTAGGACTATAGTCTTAGTCTTAGGAATATATAGTCTTAGTCTTAGGACTATGGTCTTAGTCTTAGGACTATAGTCTTAGTCTTAGGGATATATAGTCTTAGTCTTAGTCTTAGTCTTAGTCTTAGGACTATATAGTCTTAGTCTTAGGACTATAGTCTTAGGACTATATAGTCTTAGTTTTAGGACTATAGTCTTAGTTTTAGGACTATAGTCTTAGTCTTAGGACTATAGTCTTAGTCTTAGGACTATAGTCTTAGGACTATATAGTCTTTGGACTATATAGTCTTAGTCTTATAATCACCCCAGGGGTAACCCCCAAACACCCCCGGGGTACCCCAATTACCCCTGGGGTAACCTCCAAACACCCCCGGGACACCCCATGGGGTAGCCCCCAAATTCCCCCGGGGTAACCCCAAACACCCCAGGGGGTAATCCCAAACACCCCCTTTCTCCTCCTCCTCCTCCTCCTCTTCCTCTTTCTCCTCCTCCTCCTCTTTCTCCTCCTCCTTCTTCTCCTCCTCTTTCTCGTCCTCCTCCTCTTTCTCCTCCTCCTCTTTCTCCTCCTCCTTCTCTTTCTCGTCCTCCTCCTCTTTCTCCTCCTCCTCCTGTTTCTCCTCCTTGTCCTCCTCTTTCTCGTCCTCCTCCTCTTTCTCTCCTCCTCCTCTTTCTCCTCCTCCTCCTCTTTCTCCTCCTCGTCCTCCTCCTCCTCTTTCTCCTCCTCGTCCTCCTCCTCCTCTTTCTCCTCCTCCTCCTCTTTCTCCTCCTCCTCCTCCTCTTTCCCCTCCTCCTCCACTTTCTCCTCCTCCTCTTTCTCCTCCTCTTTCTCCTCCTATTTTTCCTCCTCCTCCTCCTCCTCCTCTTTCTCCTCCTCTTTCTCCTCCTCCTCCTCCTCCTCTTTCTCCTCCTCCTCCTCCTTCTCCTCTTTCTCCTCTTTCTCCTCTTTTTCCTCCTCCTCCTCTTAAAATGTGTATTTTGGTAGCGTTTTCATCAACATCTCTATTTGACAGTCAGTGTCTAAATGAGGAAAACGCTACCAAAATACACATTTTAAGAGGAGGAGGAGGAAAAAGAGGAGAAAGAGGAGAAAGAGGAGAAGGAGGAGGAGGAGGAGAAAGAGGAGGAGGAGGAGGAGGAGAAAGAGGAGGAGAAAGAGGAGGAGGAGGAGGAGGAGGAGGAGGAAAAATAGGAGGAGAAAGAGGAGGAGAAAGAGGAGGAGGAGAAAGTGGAGGAGGAGGGGAAAGAGGAGGAGGAGGAGGAGAAAGAGGAGGAGGAGGAGAAAGAGGAGGAGGAGGACGAGGAGGAGAAAGAGGAGGAGGAGGACGAGGAGGAGAAAGAGGAGGAGGAGGAGAAAGAGGAGGAGGACGAGAAAGAGGAGGAGGACGAGAAAGAGGAGGACAAGGAGGAGAAACAGGAGGAGGAGGAGAAAGAGGAGGAGGACGAGAAAGAGAAGGAGGAGGAGAAAGAGGAGGAGGAGAAAGAGGAGGAGGACGAGAAAGAGGAGGAGAAGAAGGAGGAGGAGAAAGAGGAGGAGGAGGAGAAAGAGGAAGAGGAGGAGGAGGAGGAGGAGAAAGGGGGTGTTTGGGATTACCCCCTGGGGTGTTTGGGGTTACCCCGGGGGAATTTGGGGGCTACCCCATGGGGTGTCCCGGGGGTGTTTGGAGGTTACCCCAGGGGTAATTGGGGTACCCCGGGGGTGTTTGGGGGTTACCCCTGGGGTGATTATAAGACTAAGACTATATAGTCCAAAGACTATATAGTCCTAAGACTATATAGTCCTAAGACTAAGACTATAGTCCTAAGACTAAGACTATAGTCCTAAAACTAAGACTATAGTCCTAAAACTAAGACTATATAGTCCTAAGACTATAGTCCTAAGACTAAGACTATATAGTCCTAAGACTAAGACTAAGACTAAGACTAAGACTATATATCCCTAAGACTAAGACTATAGTCCTAAGACTAAGACCATAGTCCTAAGACTAAGACTATATATTCCTAAGACTAAGACTATAGTCCTAAGACTAAGACTATAGTCCTAAGTCTAAGACTATATAGTCCTAAGACTAAGATTATATAGTCCTAAGACTAAGACTATATAGTCCTAAAACTAAGACTATAGTCCTAAGACTAACTTTTTCGCCTAAACTTGCCCATATATTAATACCTCTTCAGGCTCCTTATTATTCCCAAAAAAGTCATGATCACCCCTAAAATGAATTAAATATTCTACTTACATGCAAATCCGGTTATGTTTTGGTCATTAGTAACTTTAATGAGTTTTCTCTTTTGTCTCCTGCACGTGCACTGAGCATAAATACGCAAATATCAGCCGTAGCAACATTAACAAGATGCTTGACGACGTTAATAAAATAGCCGAGTCAGCCGTTTAACCCTTGACAGTTTATATTCTGGCAAACCCTCTGAAGAAAATGATTCAATGTCTTTCGAACAGCTTGCCGAACGGTTTCTCGGTTTATATTCTGGCAAACCCCTCTGAAGAAAATGATTCAATGTCTTTCGAACAGCTTGCCGAACGGTTTCTTCATTCAAGGCATCGTTTACTTTATAAACTAAAGCCAAATAAGCGACAATTCGGCACATATCTCCAAGTAAATGGGTAAAGAGCTGTTTGGCCGTTTAAGTTCTAACTAATATAATATTCATGTTGCTATTAATTCAAGTCGATACTCAGCCGTCCCGCAGCCAAATAATATTTCGTTTATATATCGACACTTAAAAACGTTCTTATGGCTTTTAGAATTGACTCCTCATTCTATCTTCTTACGATTTCTTCACTTATAAACAAGGGTTTAGCTAGCAATGATTCTAGGGTGATTGAATATTTAGGTTCTAATATAATATTTATTATATGCTATTAATCTAAGTCTATACGAGCTCTGCCAATTCAGACACTTAGGCTGCTCAAAACTCTCTATACTCATCGAGACAAGGTTTCAGATAAAAAATATAAAGTGCCTCTATCAATTTCTCTTTAGTTCCTTGTAAAGAACGTCTATTTTGTTAAAGTTTAGTGTACGCATGCTCTGTACGTCTACGTGTCCCACAACTGTCGACTGTCAGTAGGGTAAAGTGTTTAAATGAAAAGGTGATTACTATTACTTATAAGGATATAAGCCGAGTACTTTTTGATAATGACGTAACTTCGTAAATCAGTCGGAGAGCTATCGGTTATGACGTATGAATACCAGGGGGGTTGAGTAACGGGTGGTGCTCTTTGCACCACCCGCACCACCCGCGCCAGAACCCCTCTTCCCTATACATAGAGTATGTCATGGTTGAGTGCTATAAAACATCAATTAATATAAGACTAAAATGGTGACGTCATGGGTGGATATCAAAAGATCCACCCGATCCACCCGCCGTATAACCCCTCTTCCCTATACTACTCATGGTGAAAACCCACAATTGTGTCATGATTTTATAAGTACTGTACACCACCATGCAAAGCTTTAAAGAAAATTGTTCATGTTATTGTCATTAGTTAAATCAAGTTAGTCTTTGCTAGCTATTGTATTATGAACACTGTATAATGTAAACTGTTGATATTAAAGTTCATTATGGATTTGTCTATTCCATTGAAGTCATTCCATGCACTGAGTTACTTTTCAGGTACCGTATTTCCTCTATTTAGCCCCCAGCCTCTATTTAGCCCCCCTTCTAATAATTAGCCCCCAGTGCAGAAACACTGCATGAAAAGAATTAAGCCCCCAGGGGGCTAAATTGAGGAAATACGGTAGCTCGAATTTAATATAAAAGATTGTTTTATTAATGAATAATGAGCACATGCACATACATGTAAAAAGGTTAAGAAATAGCTTGTTGATATATTGTGCACATGATCATACTTCGTTTGGCAGTGCATTTGTAATCGTGTGTGTTCTTCAATGTCACAAATTAAATCATAGAACTAAGAATTGCAAGACATTGTAGGTAAGTATTTTGACCATTTGTACCATCCTCTTGCAATGGGTTACATTGGTTTGCCAAATCTGTCATCTGTTGACTAGAAATCTGGACGTTTGTTTCTGGAACTAAAACTTGATAGTCTTCATCCTCCACAGGGAATGGACCAGACGGATCAAATCCATAATCGTGTGTACATTCAGCATGTAAGATACTTTCAACTCCAGCATAAGAGAAACTTTTATATGATCCCTCGAAACAGTCTGCTGAGAACGTCACTGAAGATGCAACCAAAAAACAGGACAATGACACACAATGTTCATTGAAACTTGAGGATCAACCAAAACTGAGACTTCATAAGTTCAAAACAGACGTAAATAACTGAAGTGGAGTACGGTTTCGTTCAGATGACAAAGGATGGTTTTCCCACTGGCTTTTGAATTCTTGTAAGCATTTATTGATTCTGGGGATGTATGTATAATGCAATGCGAATAAATGTAATTCATTGAGCAGATCTAGGAGCTGATTATCTTCCAATCGGGCAAATGTTCTTGCAAAGAAACAAAGTACTCCAGAGTAAACATCTCTGTGAGCCCTCTCAACACGGGAGTTGTGTACCGAGCTACCGGTTATGATGCTTCCTCTTCCAGTACCTCTGTTTTCTAACATAAACTGCGCCACTGAAATTTTCCATACCATAGTCACTTCTGACCCTCGATGGTAATCCGTAGTTGTTCACTCCTTTTATAAATTGTTTCAAAACTGTGGTTGCTTTGTTGTTGTTGTAACAGTGTGCGTAGATAATAAGTCGTGAATATCCGTCAATGCAAAATGAACAATGAGCCTCCATCTGATGAGTTTGTGGTTACTGTCTATGTGCCACAAAGCATTTGGAGTGGGAACACTGTATTTTCTTCGATAAATTGCTGAACGCCACCGCAATGCTGTACCAATGGGATCAATAGAGCGAAAGCAGTTTCTAACTCGCCTCCGCTGAATATTTAAACCCCTGCTTCTTAGTGCACCAAGCAGTCGTGCTTGTCCTATATTTGGAGTTAATTCTTGGATTTCTCCAACTGTTCTCTCTAAATCATCGTCCGTAATCATAGTCCAATTTGGTTCCTCATCTGCTGTCATCCCATACAATATTCTCCTCCTCAGGGTACTCTCACTTGGTTAGGATATTCTTCTCCCAAGAAGATTGGCAATCTTTACCCAAGAGAAGTGCAGTTCTCTTAGAAATCGTATTTGCTCTTCCTCGACAATGTAATGTGGGCGTCCTGGACGGTTTCCCGTTGTAGCGGTTGGACAGTTATAGGAATTCTCCCGGGCTGATACCGAGGTGCTGTTTCTGTATTGTTGTAAAATATTAGACAAGCGTCTCACCTTGATAACAGTAGTGTTCAAGCTTAAATTTACATTAGAAAATGCACCATTACCCTCAATATCTGTTATAAGTAAATGAAGAGTGTCTGCAGCAGCATTCAGTCGGTCTACGGCCTCGTCAATATCCTCCACTGACAATCTCTGGGACCTGCTTTGCTCTTCAAACGATGTTACTGATGCCAACAATGACTTTAGATTATCAAAGAACAAAAACAATCCTGATTCATTTCTTTCTCTGTTTGTTGTTCGACTCATTCTCGGAATTTACAAAGGATATATCGTAATAAACTTGTAAATAGTGTACAGTGTCTATAAGTTTGACAAATAATGAACACATGAAAAGCCTTTTGTTAACCACATATTAATTAAAAGTCATTGACCATATAAAAAGTCTGACCATATATGAAAAGTCGTTGACCATATAAAAAGTCATTGACCATATAAAAAGTCAATGACCATATATGAAAAGTCATTGACCATATAAAAAGTCATTGACCATATAAAAAGTCATTGACCATATAAAAAGTCAATGAGGTTGTAAAAACTTGAATAGGCCATTATAGAAGTCAAATAGGCCATATAAAAAGTCAGATAAGCCATAGAAAAACTGAAAATGGCCATAAGAAAAAAGATATTGGCCAAATATAAAGTTAAACATACCAAATATATTCAATTGCAATATTGACTAGTTCGGCGCCCCATAGTTTACTATCTTTTCTCTTTGGTCAAGTTGAGTGTTATCTGATGAATCCAAAGGCTGATCATTTACCATATTCATAAATGGCCGTGGAATTTAATATTCTTTTATGTGGGTATAAATTAGCCCCTCTGAACTCGTTTTCATGTGCAAAATTCAAAAGAATCTTTACTCCAAAACGAGGTCAGAGGGGCTAATTTATACGCACATGAAAGGATTTTAAATCATTGGCCATTTATGAATAAGCCAAAGGTCTATAGACCATCTGCATTAAAATTCTTCAAATCATATGAAAATTAAATTCAATAATTCTATTTTTCATAATACTAAATAAAATTGGTGAAATTTGCTCTGCTTACTGGGAACTATTAAAGCTGATGTTATGTACAGTCCGTTCTACGCATGTCCACCATGGAGTCCCCAAAACATGACATTCGTAGATAATTATATGAAGTAAGCTGTTAGGAGCAACATGGTAGTGTAAACCGTTAAGAGCAACATGGCAGTGTCCCAAGTGATTCGGTGAGGATATCTCCTCGGATTTCTTCTATATGTCTTCCAAAAATGTTTTGTTTTGTGTACAAGTAATGAAGAGGAAGCAAGAAAAGCTTACAATCTTGAAGAAGGTATCAGTATATTTTTTGTAAATAAAGATGTAAGCATTAGTTTCGTACATGCGCAGAACGGACTGTACGTCACCTTAAAGGTGGCTCCCTACGGTAATTTCAATAGGGGACTGGTGACTAGAAATAGTATCGCTACGCTTGCGTAAATAGCGATCTTGTCGATTCGAAATTCTATGACCGCATCGACATAGGTGTTAGACTTGTATACGTTTTCTTCGGTGAATTTTGCTAAAATTTTGTAAGTAAGTAGTTTATAAAAAGTTCTAAAGTATATATAATTTTAAAAAATATTCATAAGACAGAACTTTTTTAAATCGATAATTTTTAGACTTTTTTATAGCGAAAAATCTGTCCGTACAACCCTCTCTGATTTTGTGCATGGATATTCTCCACAACAGTATCTATCATCTCAGTAATTTTTAAAAAATTTCACCGAAGCAAACTGAAGACATGCCGCTTCAATTATGCAATATTTGAAAATATACCAAAGTTCCAACGTCATTATTACCAAGGTAACAGTAAATAATTGAACTTTTTGATAGATATTTTATATCTGCGATAGTTCTGCTATAGTAAGGTCTACTTAGTATTTATCTAACACATTTTTAAACTTGTGAATAACATTAGATAATGAGCGTACGAAATAGCGTGCGTATTTATTGAAACTATAGGGGAGCCACCTTAATGTCGGGTTTTGGTGATGACGTCTTTGTTATTTAAATAAGAGATGGATATGCTAGCTCGGATATGACAATTGAGTGTAAATGTTCTTCCAGCTATTTTTAGAAACATTTTCTGACTCGAACCCACAACCTTCTGATCGCCGGTGAGACGCTCTAACCATTGAGCTACTGGGACTCAGATGATTTGAACATAGGTTAAGTTCGATGTATGACATTATATACTGCTATGTACAAGTATGATGACATATGTTAATGTCATAATGCATGTTGTTATGTAAGAGAAGAATGTTATCAGTAATGGTATCTCCTGAAGACAAAGCAGCCATTCCATAGTGACTCGCGTGAGTCACAAAATTTTAAGGTCAAAAAGGGGTTTTTCTGCCACTTTTAATTTATCACTTCATTTAGATAACGAAGCCCTGGGGAGATATTTAAACTGTAATATATTTATTTCCTACTGTAATAATTATATTTTAACCCTTCGATTTAATAACGGTATGGTCATGTGACTCGCGTGACACCAGAAATGAGAAAGTTTCAATCATTGGCATTCTTGTATTTATTTTCCAAGCAACATGTTACTTTTATTTAATTTTAACTTTTATAAGACATATACTTAGTTAGACAAGATACAATGACACTCTAGTGACACTCTAAATATGCTTAATGCTTGTGACTCGTGACACGCGTGACCAACTTGAGGGTGATTTTTCTCTGAAACTACTAAAAATATTTCCCTAGATTTTTTGGGATTGGTTTCATTAACTATAAGAGTACCAAGCGTTGTGATAGGCAGAAGTTCTTCAAATGGACAGGAAAATATTGTGACTGGCGTGACCCTAAAATGAGGGTGTTTTTTTACTGTCAGCTAACACAAAGCCGATACCTCACTTAGAAGAGTAATTCACCAGGATATCAATAAACGTCTCGGCGTCTGGAAATCCTCGTGAAACATTCTCGTGTATCATATTACATAAAAGTTTTTTTTACTGCTTAAATCATAAGATTTAGATTTAGTTTTGTTCCGGCATTTTTTTTCTGGGGAAATTTTTGACCATTATTTCAGGTTCCGCTGTAGCTGCTCACTGTGACTGAAGGCAGGCTACTTGCTACTGATGGTCGTAGATTTCTGGATACTTAGATTTTTGGATGGCTTTGCAGGCAGTAGAAGGAGATCACTAGCCTGCAGTGACTGTCTGTTCATTCATTCATTCATTCATTCATTCATTCATTCATTCATTCATTCATTCATTCATTCATTCATTCATTCATTCATTCATTCATTCCATTCATTCATTCATTCATTCCATTCATTCATTCATTCATTCATTCATTCATTCATTCATTCATTCATTCATTCATTCATTCATTCCATTCGTTCATTCCATTCGTTCGTTCGTTCGTTCGTTCGTTCGTTCGTTCGTTCGTTCGTTCGTTCGTTCGTTCGTTCGTTCGTTCGTTCGTTCGTTCGTTCGTTCGTTCGTTCGTTCGTTCGTTCATTTCATTCCATTCCTTTATTCATACACCTGGGAACTAGTCAACCCGCTCGTGTGAAATCGATAAATTGAAGGCGTATAAATATCGAAAACAACCGCAGTCTACCATCTGAGTTCCAGTGGCTCAATGGTGAGAGCGTCCGGCTGGCATTTGGAAGGTTGTGGGTTCGAGTCCCGTCTGGAGCTCAGAGTTTTCTCTGAGTTTAACTTCCGGAGCTTGTACAGTAAAAACATACGAAAAAATTATTAATGAGTTTGAGAAGAAATTAATCGCTCGGTTAGAGTGCTTGATGACGTATGCAGTCGGACAACCATGCATCCCACGGCTTATGTCATTTGCCCTATATGTTCAATCCCAGTCTTTCCATATTTATTAACATTAGGAAGGCAACTTTGGCACTTACTATCTCGAAACGTTCTTGCCACATTTATAGAATAGTTTTTGAAATTGGTTATTTAGATTATGAGCTTCAAATTTGTTCTATTTAGCACTTTAATATTTGCTTCTAAATGAATCTGATATTACGAGATGCTTCTGCTGTTCGTAAATTTGAGCACTGTTGAACGTTTAGTTTTATTTGTTTTGTTAGAGAGTAGTTGTTGTTGAAGATGTTTTTCACCTGAAGTCATCATTGGAGGCTCACCGAAATGACTCGAGTCCAGAAACGTTAGTTGAAATTTTAGAGAGATTGAAAGTGATGAACCCTTCAACACAAGTTCTAAAACACACCAAAGTTGGACGCACTGTAAATTCTTTACGGCGATGTGATCATCAATCTGTCAGAGACTTATCCAGATTTATTATCAGAAACTGGAAAAAGCTTGTTGAAGATGAAAATACATTGAAAGAAAGTATTGATGTTAGATGTGATGCAAAAACTGAATTATTGAGGTGTAAAGCAAAGAAACTTATTGCAAGCAGTCTAGACATCAACGTAAGTATTAACAATATATTATTCTATTTTAGTTTAGTTTAATTTAGTATAAATTTACAAGTTTCTATTACAAATCCTTGAAATCAGTAGAGCCAGCGGTTGTTCTGTTGAGCAACAATGGCGCCGAAATTATAAATGGCGTGGGCAAATGACAGAAGAAATTGAACATTTACGCGAAGCAATAAGCATATAATAAAACTCGGCAAAAGTATCCTACCCTTGTTTTTTCTTTCACACAAATCTCTTCTTTGTCGCTTGGGCAGGATAATTTTGCCGTAATTTTGCCTCCCACTGGGTTAATAAGTGTTTAATAATAATTAAAATCTTATTTTGTCACAGCGTACTGTATGGTGCGTTCTCTCGTAAATTCATTTAATCAAAATTACGGAATACATGCAGTTGACTCTATTTGAACGATCATTCTCGTAAGCGACCATTTCCCTTAAGCGACCGCCTTTACAAATTCCCCTTTTATTTCTCAGTCAAACACTGTATTTAACATCTCTCGATTGATTAACATCTCTCTTACAGAGAGCCCCAACTGGGAATCGATCCCAAGGTATCTGGTTTCACGTACCAAGTGCTCTGACTGCCTCGGCCGGGAGTCCCAATAGCTCAGTGGTAGAGCACTGGTACGTGAAACCGGAGACGTTGGGTTCGATTCCCGGTTGGGGCAGTCAGAAAACTTTTCTCTACAACAGTTGTTCGACTTCATTTGAAATTGTTATTCTTCACATATACACGCTGCTGAAGGACAACTGAATAGTTAATGCAAATTAGCTTTTCTGCATTTATTAGAAACACGATTTTTTCATTTGGATAAACTTTGAGAATATAAATCTTTTCAATAATCACGACCACCGCTAGAGCTACAGCGGCACAATTTACTCACTTCCAATAATAGCGACTTTACAGTAGCTAAGGTCGATTAAGGTTACTGTGAAACAATCGAGCGCCCCGTCTATATTGAAAACAAAAAGCACCCAGAAAACAAAAACAAACCAAAAGTAGATCGTTAGAGAGCTTTTCATAATATAACTGGCTACAAAACTGTTCTAAAACATTTTTTATTTCATTGAAAAAGGATACAATTTATGAACATTTCAGTCCGCCATGAGCTTGGCCGTGTAGTCGGTTTGGGTTCTTGGGAAGACTGGGGAGAGGCTGGAAACGAGAAGACCTAGCAAAATTCGTAAAAAGGTCCTGCCAGAATCGTTTTGGCCCTTCGAGTGTTCCTAGGATCTAGTACATCTACCGTAAACTACAATGAGCGACAGTATAATTAGCATAAGGATGTCCGCGAAGATTTTACCAAAGATCTTGGCGATCGGAGCTCGGAATGAAAATTTAACTGTTTAACTTTCAACTTTTGGCGGTTGCAGATGAAGCTAGTGATAAGAAAGCTAGGCTAGTGAAACTTGGCTTGTATTATTATTTTATGCAGATGGAATAGTAAATGTCAGGAAACACTTAGGACATCATAATATCACAACTCTTCCTCAATAAACAACCAAGCTGTAAAGTGAAAGTGTTTACGAATTTTGCTAGGCCTTCCCAATCGGGTCCGTTCGGATCACTTCCGAAACGCGTTAACCGAGGAAGGCCTAGAGACTAGGCTACATTTCACCATCCAGAGGAACACCGCTGCCAAACGTTTTGCGCATGCGCGACGTCCGAGCTCGCACCTCAAAGAAAAAAAGAGCGGGAAAACACTGAAATATTCTGACTGGTCCGAGAGTCCGACACAAAAGTTTAAATTATAAACATACTACCAAAAAGATAAGGTAGATAATTTGTGCATGGCTTCTTTGTCAATATTATAACATATTCTGAAATGGCCCCTTCGTAATTTTCATTACCCTTTTTTTAAAACACAAATGAATAGTCGAGTCTTACTTAGTCTTTACTCTCTGGTTGTTGTTGCTACGGCTAGTTCTCACTTCTCTTGCAATGTTTACTGTAGCAAATTCACGCATGCGCAAACGTTTTGCAGCGGTGTTATCGGTCGGTCGGTCGTCTGTTCTCAAAAAGTGTGTCTGCATGAGATTTTCAATATTCCTTACCGAGACTTGAGCTCGTCACAGAAGTCACAGAAACTTACGGAAAAGGCTTTAAATGGTAAAATTAAAAATTAATAATTTCGAAATTCCCAGTCTATAAGGTTGCTAATTTTCAGACAGTTGTAATAAATAGGACTCGTTTTTTTAGGTTTTTTAAGGTTCTTTTTTAAACGAATGCTTAAAGAAAAACGCGAATAAAATAATGCCAAAACAAAGAACGTAGGAGTCTAACGTTTTGAGCGAAGGCCCTTCGTCAAAGAGAAAAAAATAATAAGAGAAAAAACTCCTATACGTTCTCTGTTTCGGCAGTATATCTATAACCTTTCTATATTTCGATTGTTGTTTCAATACTGCCTTACGCAGCACGCTACTTTTATTTCACCAATGTGTAGTTTGCTTCATGTGCAAAGGAGAATGCCGTTTTTACGGCTAAGAATGAAAAGTAAATGAAAAACAAATAGCACACACACAAAGTCATCCACTAAACTGCTATATTTAAAGGCACAGTGTCACCATGACGCAAACTTGAAAAACTTCGCAGACATGCAAATACAAGTTTACATGATTAAAATTATCGTGAATATCACACACGTCAAAACTTGGACTAAATTGTCCATAAGAAAACGCACTAATGACTTACTATTTTAACGTTTAGAGAATATTATTCCTTTCCTTTGCACACAAATGTAATTTTTGTCTCGCACGAACCTATTAATTAAGCGGAAATTTGATACCTGACGCTGTGCCTTTAAACCCAAAAAAATTTCGCAATTTTTACTTCGCGCGAAGATCTATATGTATAATAGCCGCTAAGGTTAATTTTTCGAAGGAAGGAAAAGCGACTGAAGAACCCCGAGAAAAACTCGGAAAGAATGGATGCAATTCCCAGTTAACCAAAAATTTCTTCGATGTATTCTATTTAATAAATCACGATTTATTTCATTTGCAAATATTGTATAATACGATTTATTTAATTCACACATCTAGCTGTTCAGGTTTATCAATAATTAAAGATAAAAAATATATTAACTGAAGAGGTCTTTTAGTCGAAACTAGTTTTTATAGCCGCCAATACGTTTTAAATCTGTGTAGAGAGCTATCATTTTAATTAAACTTATTCGAAACATTGTCTACAGTGTGTATAAAAAAAACTGAACCCTTACTCCTTAGAAAACAACCTATTGTAGTAGTTTGAAAGCCCTAAAAGCGCTGCGTTATATAAATTAATCAGCACATAAGTTAAACAGGAAGAGGAAAAGCTTTTAAATACTTTCACCATGCATACACTTCAAGTTATCTTAATTTCCCAGGTGTATAAGACCGTGTTTTTACGCATGTATGGGTTCAGCGAAGTGCTTAGGGCTTTCAAACTACTACAATAGTTTGTTTTCTAAGGGTTCAGGTTTTTTTGATACACACTGTATATATGATAGTAAAAGTTCCATTAAAGGTTTTAACATAACCAAAAATTAAATCTCAAGTGTATTTAATTCTAATGAATTTAACAATTAAGACCATGTTTACACTAGAGCAAAAGTTTCTGGATTCGTAAATGTTTCCGGATTCACTTCGTACCGAGTATTCGGATTCGTTAGGCGTTTACACTACAACAGTATTCGCAGATTCGTCCCTTTACATAGCCTGCGAGCAGACGTTCTTTATTGGGCGAGGCAAAGAGAGGACATCTGGCATGTAAACAAACTGCAAGGCGACTCGCCTCGACGTATCTACATTGGCGAAATAAACGTCTACTTACACACCATATCGTTAATTGACTGCCATTGGTCTGCAATAAACGGGATTTTTCTGCTAAACTGAACCCGTTGAAAGTTGAGCAAGACGTCTCGGCTTCACAGCAAATGACCTTCATTATTTAAAAGTGAACTGAACGATTTTGTCTCAACACAAGCGAAAATATTATTAAACGATTCCAGCCACATTCTGATAATGAAAGTGAAAGTTAACCGTTGGCCAATCATAATAGAAGCGGAAGTAGCAGAGACATTATAAGCCAATCAGAACATTAGTCCGCCACACGGACTAGAGAATTTATTTTTGAATGGATTGTCCACAGACTGCCTTCTCTTCTCCCAAAGCCACGCCCCCATAAAGACAATCTGTTTACAGGCTACCCTTTACACTAAACTTGGATTTCCTTTAATTCAGTTAATGTGTTGACCATGTTGGTTCCACCGCAACCTCACTATATGACTACGAGCGGAAGAGCATCCGAATTCATCGGCCGAATAACCGTTCACACTACGTATTATCTCAGATTCAAAAGTATTCGGATACGAAGTTTCTACATTTTTTCCGGATTCGAAATCTCCGGATACGTGATCAAACCGGAAAGTTTTTTCCGGATTCATTCTTTAGTGTGTAATCGCCAAAACGAATCCGGTACTAAAACGTTCCGGATTCGTCACGAATCCGAAAACGTTTGCTCTAGTGTATAACGGGGTCTTAGTTTACAAATCTAAAAACTTTCCCTGACAGAATTAGTACACCTACGTTTCCAATTCGCCCATGTACTATACTATTTTCGACTGGACAATTCAATTTTCCGTCAACTCGATTAACATTTCTTTGAACTGTCAACGATAGATGATATCATGAACTCTAGAATCATTTCTAAAAATGCGACGCTTTGCTTTCACGACAAATCTTTGAAATTCTGTGCTGCTGGAGAAATAAACCACAGGATCAATGACGACATTAAGCAGAATTGCCAGGTGGACTATGGTTGCGCTGCGGCGAAATGATTTAGATCGCCTTGCCTCTTTGGTTAGATACGAGCAAACAAGAATTATATAAGGAATACAGGCAGAGAAATAGATAACCGTTATTACCATCAAACGAAGATATGAGCGATATTCTTTGAATAAACTTCTGTGTTGTCCTGTCAGGACAGCGCTGTTCTGACATTTGATAATCTTGCGATGGTCAGACGCTTTCTTAATCATGCAGGCATTTAGTCCAATGATGAGTATTGTTACAGTACTGTAGTATACAACTGTCAGATATGGAATAGTTTGATAGTCAGCTGTATGGATGGAGAAGGCTGTTACGATAAACACTAACACTGCTAAAGCCCAGACAGTGAAGACCAAACTTTTGGCTCGGCCAAGAGTCATACGACGTGGGTAATTTAGCGAGTCAAAAACGGACAAAAATCTGTTCATTGTTAAAATAAAAAGATTACCGGACCTGCTTAGGGTAGTGAAAACTAGAACACTTCGAAAAACTGATAACGCAGATTCGGGCAACGTGAAGAGTCGCGGTACAGATGCAACACAGACCAAGGCGTCGGCAAAGGCAAAGCTGAGAACGAACCAGTTGGAGGGTACGTCGAGTAGAGTATCACTTGTTAAGATGACAGCGATTACTGTAATGTTTTCCACGGAACCAACGAGACTAAACAAGGCTAGGAAGAACCTCACAGCTACAGATTCACCCGTCGTATAGGCAGCGTCAAAATCCGATGTTGCATTGACAAACGTGAGATTGTTTTCAAGAGGAGCAATGTTCCATGAATGGTTTAACATCATGTAGCGCGCAAACTGACTATAAGAAACATTTCAGTACTTTATTATACCTTCTCTTTTCTGACTTTCTTTTCTTCTCCTTTCAATCTTTCTTTTCTTCTCTTTTCAATCTTGGCGACAACATGCACATCAATATTCTTTCTACTTATTTCAAAAAGCTTTTAGCGTTGGATTAAAAGACCAGCTGGAGAACTTAGTTGAGCTTTTCTGTATACTTTCCTTATCAAATTCATTAAAAATTCATGAAGAAAATTCCAAAGAAATAAATATTTAATCAATAATCTGTAAATCGCGTACAGGTTCGTCCTGATTTACATCAAACTTGTTCCTCAATTTACTTAGGTAAAATCACTCCAACTGGAAAAATAGTTTGAAAACATGGCTATTTAGATGCGTCCATTTGATAAGTACAATAAAGCATTCGCAGCCAATCAGTTGTATCTGATTTACTACGGCTCGCTTGCAGCTCGCCTTGTAAATCAGATACAGATCGCTGCTCATGCGTTATCTATTACATAAATTATTTCTAATTGCATGTACTGGTCTGTCTATTGGTCTGTTACAATCTTATAACAATTTTAATAATTCGTTAATTATCCAGGTAAACTTTTCAGTGATCCAGCATCGCCATTAGTTTCCTTCCTCTCGGCCTCTTTCCCTCCATTCTCCCTTCTATTAATGTTTTCAGCAAGTCCGGCATTTCCCCGTAGTATAACAGCAAAGTGTATGAGGGTCTTTAAACAAATGTTTTGCCAATGGTTTTTTGTTGGTAATTTGGTATACAGTAAAACCCCGCATATAAGAACCTGTATTTTTCAAGTTAGCCTAAAAAGGTTCTTATATAATTGGTGCTTACTGGAAAATTAGGCTATTTAGGTTCTTAAACAGGTTCTTATTTTCTTAAGGGAAAAAATGTGGTTGTTCCTGGAAGAATATTGGTACAGCCTATTACTTATACAAAAAATGCATATAATTATGTCTAAATGACTTCAATCTTAAAAAATACAAACCTATTCTTGGTAGTAAATTATAAAATAAGAACCTTTTCAAATTTTAGGCTAAAACAGGTTCTTATGTAAGGGGGTCTAAATGGACAATCTTAGCCTAACAGGTTCTTAAAAACCAGGTTCTTATATGCGGGGTTTTACTGTATTATATCATCGTCTCATATCGGTGTAGTTTTAAGATTCTCTAGTCTCGACAGTCTCCGCGTACAACGATGACAATTCTAAGTTCTCTACCCCCTCCCCAATGACAATGTTGAGAAACATATATGGGATACACGTGACCAGCCCTGACCAGGGTCTTTTCGTAGCGGTGGGTGGGGGCAGTGGCGAGTGGAGATAAGACCCCGGGTACAAGGTTGGTCCAACGTATCCTTAGCCTGGTACCCTAGCCCAATTTCAAAAGAAATGTGGGCCATGCAGGTAACCACTAATTTCATTCTGGCGTCATCAGGGCTAAATCCCCTGATGACGATTGCAATTTCACTCATAGCCAATTAAAACGCGCGAAAATTTTAACCAATATATATAGGAAAGCAGAAGTCTTTAGTGGTTTCCTGGCCCATATCCCTTGATTGGGCCAGAGTACCAGGCTAACGTATCCTTTCCATGCGATGCCAAAACCAAATCTCGCAACTTTCCAGTCACATAGTATCGGTCTTTCTGAGAGTCCACGTCTCCACTCCATAATAGAAGATACATTCTAAATCAATATTTTCACCATTCTTATTTGCCTATTATTAATGCTTCTTTTGCCATCGCCACTCTCACAAAAATAAAATAAATATCGTTAGAAAGCTATGAATTTGTAGAATACAATGGTGTCTCTGGTTTCGCGATAAACACAAACCGTTAATATTAAAACCAGAGGGCTTCACTCGGGGCGACTTAAGAACAAAACGTTTCATTTTGTTCAAAAAATTTTTTCGCAGTTCGATTCCGAGATAAATGTCCAGCAAAACGGTGTCAGCATTTTTTTATTTATTGCCTGGTTTCGAATGTATGAGTTATTTTGTCCGAATGTTGGTCGAAAAACAGCATTTTCAACTTTGGTCGTCAATAAAATCGGCAAAACTCGACCGTTTTGCTGGAAATTTATCTCGGAATCAAACTACAAAAAAAGATTTTGAACAAAATAAAACGCTTTTTACTCGAGTCGCCCCGAGTGAAGCCGTCTGGTTTTAATTAAAAAATTCACAACTATTAACGGTTTGTGTTTATCACGAAACTAAAGACACCATTGTATTCTACAAATTAATAATAGCTTTCTAACGATATCTATTTTATTTTTGTGGCATAAATTCTGACGAATTGAGGGCGCTTTACAGAAATGATCCTGAAAACCTATACGAAGACCTTAATTATATTTATTTCCCTCCCGTAATAACCATCTCCAGAAATCCAGTTGCCTAGATACTTGTTGTAGAACGTTCCTTCCAATCATGATGTTCATTTTTGTTCTTTCGCTTCTTGAAATTCTCATCATTCTGCTCTCTTTGGTGCCCATTCTCATCCCATAACCTTTCACAACATCGTTTAACCCCTTGACTACTAGGGGTCTTCCCTTGACGGGTAAAATACTCTGGCGTTAGCCAGGTCAAATACTAGAGGTGCGTCTACATGCGCGCTTACGACTCAAAGGGTAATTTGTATAGGTAATAGCATGGTTTCGAGTTCAATTTGGAAAAAACATGCACGAGTGAATTTTTCAAAGACTATCAAAATTGCACGAGTCCGAAGGACGAGTGCTATTTGAGGTCTTTGAAAAACTCACGAGTGCGTGTTTTTTCAAAATTGCACTCGAAACCATGCTATTACTTATTAATGATATACATGAAAATGTTAGACAAAATGTTCTTCCAGCTACGAAGTTACATACCACTCATTGCTCCACTTCTCGAAGCTTTAATGGTTGAAAACTGCTTCATTTTGTTCACTAAATACGTCAAACGTTTTACTCATAGCATCTAACCTCTTCTAGTCTTCTTACAGGGACTTTTATGACAATATTAAAGCAAAATCCACTCTGTATTTCATCGAAATGTTCTTCGACAACTTTATGTTTTGGTCGCCATATTGGATTTTCCCGTGAAGGAAAAACCATCCTTCAAAATCCACATAGGCATTTCATTGGCTTTCCGGTAGATTCCGGTTTATTACCCAATGAGAATGCTTAATACTCATTGAAATTTGCACTATATTTCATTTTTTTGCACTGTATTACATTGAAATTGCACTCCTCTCGACCAATCAGGATGCAGCAATTTTGTCATGTATATTATTAACCCCATTATCGCCTGCTGCTGTTCTGTGTTTGAAACCATGGGCTGATCATCTGCAAACCGTACTGGTTTTATGAGATGCCCTCCTACTTTCACACCATATAATCCACTCCAGCAAGTGCATCCAACATTGCGTCAGCATATACAGTCAAAACTCGCATAAAAGAAACTGCAGATAAAGGAGTGTTTATACGTCAGGTCGGCCTGAATTTTGAGCGTCGTTTACACGACACGACACCACACGACACTTTCCTTAAAACGACCTGCTTCGTTTACACAACAAATTTTTGGCGGACCCGAAGCACGTCTAACTTTCTGACTGGCACTCCTGATCACAATAGGGTCTCTTAAAAGTTGAGCCATCGGAACAATTTTAAGCGGTAATAGGTATTTTTAAACATGGCGGACAAATTCACTATAACTTGGTATCTTTACATAAAGAAAAGAGTATGTTATGCAGACACAATTTAAAGACAGCTCTTCTCCACGAATATCTGTTCACAAGATAAAAAAACCCCCGCAGAATTGGATTTATTGGAGCTGTCTTAGCTTGTTTTCATTTCTTAGCTGGTTTTACACGTTTGTAACGAAACTTGAATTGCATGCAACCTCTGCCCACAAATGTATAAGCGTTCTAGTTGCTTCATCTGATCATATGTTGTCCCTACTTTTAGTTGTAGACGCCATATTGCCTTTGTTTTGAAGAATGTGTGCATGCGTATAAGTTGCTTTTGGTCTTAGGCGGGCCGAGACTACCTCTTGAGGTGATCTCGGCACCCCAAAATTTTATGGCACGCGGACCTCTAATTTTGCGTTTGCACAACGAAAATCAGGAGTGACGTGCCAAAAAACATTGGTAAGCGTGCCGAAATTTAAGAGTGCCGTACCAAAAACTTGTGTCGTGTAAACGGGGCTTTGCATTTCGATTTTTGTTTACATGAGGCCGGCTTTGAAACTATATACTTAAATGTATCTTTGAGAAAACATATGTTTGATGAAAGGAAATCTTCGATAAAAAAATATTCTCGGTGAAATACAATTTCGAGCTAGAAACCAAACTTCTGAAGAAATGGAGGATCCCTTTTGTAGTGTGATTTCACGTTTGAGATAGAGCTGCATGTAGACACAATGTAAATTTTCTGTTTTATCTAAATCTCTCTCTTCTGTAGTTACCAAATGACTGGACAGAAGCTCTTGAAAAACGGCTGTTTCAGCAGTGTCAACGAAGAGTTGATAATAAATACAAGAGAACTGTTCGTTCTCTAGTTTTCTTAATTAAAAGCGATACTGTCACGAAAGCTAACGCGAAAAACGGGACAGTCTCCCCACAAGAAGTTCTCTCAAAATGTATATCGATAAAGAAATAGTTATTTGTTACAATATTTTTTGATTCGTATTTTCAATGTACATATATGTTATGCTAATTTTAATTTTAATAAATTGTATATACAGGATATTTGCCTCATAGGTAATCCGCCACTGGTTTTAGGTCAACGTTTTATAGCTCGTAGCGCAATAGGTATAGATTTAGATCGTTTTAGTAACTACTATACTAAACATAATTTAAAACAACTGTAATATGTTTAAAACAGAAAGAGAAAGGGATTATAAGCAATATTGAAATGTGCAGTGTGACAATGTTTTATATATTTTCATACAGTAAAAGTATAGATTTTAAATTTAATTTTAATATTTCATTACCCCATCAATGTTATTTAAATTTCGTGCCTCATGAAATGAGGCAAATTTTTAATACCTTTTCAAAATATTCTCTGACACTGTCTCTGGATTGTAGAAACTTTATGACTAATCACTAAATACGCCAAATAAGTGTTGCATTATAGACACGGACGTAGCCAGGATTGGAAAGGGGAGCGCCGAAATCAAAAGAAATTTTTAAGGGGGTCCAGGGGCATGTTCCCCAGGAAATTTTGAAATTGAGAGTCGCTGGCTCGCTGCATGAAATGCCATTTCCTGGCTTTTGGAGGAAGATTTTACAGACTCTAAAGCGGACTAAAGGTTAATAAATGTCATATATAAATACTCAAAAACACGTAAACATCACATAGATACTCAAAACGCATACAATCAGTAGATTCATTGAATACACTGTTTACAGTTTATTTCCGGATTTTTTGTAGTTACATGTCTGTTGTTTTATATGTAAAGGAGTGGGGGGGGGGGGGGAGCCGCGTCTCCCCTGGCTACGTCCCTGAATTTCTAGAAGCAAATCCAATACATGATTATTTTATTCTTTGGGGGTACAGGAAATTAAGCCAATTGATAAAACCTCCATGATTGACATTAATTAAGCCAATTCTTGTGATTGTTAAAAGAACGCTTTGTTTGGTTTGGTTTCACTGTTTGATTTTCAAACCACAACTTGTGGTTTGAAGATCAAACAGTCAAACCAAACCAAACAAAGCGTTCTTTTCGTAGTTAGCTCAGTATTTGTAAAAACACTGAACGCATATAGGCGCTAGGAGGTGGGAAGAAAAGACCCCGGAAATTCATGAACGTTCCATTGGAAATTTTGGGCAATTTCGATATTTATTGCTGTGCATGTTCAAGCAAAATTCGTATACGTTAATTGTTGTGGAACAACTTAATTTTTTTAGTCTGTCTTTAGAATGCCATATGTGTATAAAAGGATTTAACACACTGTTGAATAACCCTTTCATTTGCTTTGTTGACTTGTTGTGAAACAACTTTATCTTTGTACTCTATGCATCTAACGCCAGACGATTTTATTCGCTAAGGAGAGACGTCTTGTAAAGCCTTGCATGAAAGGGTTATTATACTAAGACTGAAAAATAGACTTAAAAATAAATATGCTACCCTTGATTTTTCGGGCAAAAATCTTTGTTGCCATGTATGTTTCTATGCGATGCAGATCAACTCTGCAGATCCGTTGACTTCGATAATTAGATTTATCGGCCTAGTTCACACATCACGGTTCACAGAGAATAGAATGCCTAATGTGGCTTAGTGTATCTTTCCGGTCAGTTTATATCTTTCTTGGGTGACATAAGAAAAATAATAAGTTCAGAGGTTAATCCACTCTCACAAGCCTGGGAAACCGGCGTCGTGGCGACTCCGAAGTTTTAGGATTGGCCAGGAGTTCACAAAACGTCTGACAAACAAGTCGAAATAATATTTTTATGACGTAAGTAGAACACCTACGTAAAATTTGATTATTATTTTCTCGTGCGTTCGCTAATTAATTTGTTGCTATAATAATCATAATGGTATTGTTCGTGATCTCAAAAAATTCGACAAAGGTAGTACAGCCGTTTGTACATTACATGAAAATTTACAATCCGAGTTATCCGACACTTTCAAAGTTTTGGGCTGTTTCCATTCTCGGTTTTCACATGAGTCTATATGCATGCCCTAGTTATGGCTATACTATAGTCTTACTGTATTTCGTGCTAGGGTGATGCATGTAAACTGATACTATCGACATGGCTTCAGCGCTTATCAGATATTTTTTACACCTGGTGAAATATTTTGAAAGTTCTAGCATACACACATAGTGACATACATACATATAGGGACCTTGTATACGACGACAGCGTTTAAAAAGCGACACGAATTTTGCAACTTAAAGAAGTTATGGTTAACTGCATGACTTTATTTTTTTTTTTTTTTTTTTTTTTATTTAATATTTGAAGTCCAACACGCCCCACCACTGCTGAAATGATTGCAGGGTCTGTAATGTATTGAAGTCAATCTTGAGCAACAGTTGTCCGTTGGTGAGTTGGCGTGGCGTCCTGAAGACCGAAGACGTGAAATATATACGTTGTATACATACATGATACATGTATATATATATATATATATATATATATATATATATATATATATATATATATATATATATATATATATATATATATATATATATATATATATATATATATATATATATATATATATATATATATATATATATAACAGTTTAAATCCTAAAATATAGTTGTTGCTACTCTGAGTTTCACGCCTCACGTCTTGAGACGATCTTCAGGCAACTGTATGTGATTGACTCAGTTCATTGTGTGATGACGCTAACTCGTTAACGGTTCGCTGACGTGCGACGTTCATCCATCACGTTATTCCGCTCTACCAAACTCCTGGTATTGAGCACTCTTCAATCTACTACAAACGTAACACACTGGTAAAAAAAAATATATATATATATATATATATATTCGGTAGTGGCCTGGTTTCCTCTCCATGTGGCTCACCTCACTGGGCTGGCACTATTAGCTCTGTACACGTGATAAAATTTGTTTTGATCAGCTTTTTCTGACATATTTTAAACTCACAAGTTCTGCTTTGTTCGTGTATAGTTCATATTTAATTGAACAATGAGATTTCGTGTCTTGTCAGAACTGATAAATTACCCAGTTAGCATAACAAGAAATTAGAAGCCACGCTAGGCCTTCAACTAGCCTACGTGTTGACCCCCTATTATCTCGGCCTATGCTTTGCCAGTATTCTTACCGTCCAGTCCTTTCGCGGCTTTTCCAAAATATGTCGACAAATATGTTTTCTCAAAAGTCATCGTGCAAATGGCTTATTATCAGTCAATAGCATAACACCGGAGCTTTTGCTGTGTGTTTGCATGTAACCTGGATACAGTCCAGCCATGTGTCTCAAACACAGGAAAGATCCTAAAGTGAGTTAATTCAGTGTGGGAGTCTTATAAGATTTTTAAGCTAAGCTTTTCCTTCCTAGTGCATGTAAGCCAAGGGCATGCAGGTAATCTGACTAATCTCTATAAACCTCTGAATAGTCAACCCTGCATGACTAATAAGCCTTTTTAACATTTATAGAGGGAGTCTATATATTTGCTATATTAAAATTGAGTGGAACTTTTAGGATAATATTCAGAATCCATAGAGAATTAGGCAATTATAATTAAATGACGTATAAGAACGACCTAATATAGAACTGAAATATTTACTGTCGCGGCAATAGAAGTGTTCCCAAAAAATATTGTTGCAATTCATTTGTTCGTCCTAACTAATTCATTGTATGGCCATGGGGCCTTTATTTAGTAACTTTCTGTTTTTAATTTGCTCCAGCAAATGGGAGCCCGAGTCACAAAATTCAAAACAGAAAATCGTCCAACGAGTAAATCAAGCAAAACTTGTCAGGACGGGCAAATGAATTGCAACAATATTTTGGGAACACTTCTTTTGCCACGACAGTAACAATACTTTATCTGTGATTCACACTGCCAGGTCTAATTATTATTTACAGATCTTTATACGAAACGTTTGTCCGCGACCACCTAATCCGATTACCACGTGAAATTTGCGTATAAACGAAAGCGTAACAATTAAACTAAACAAAGTATCTATTTATAACGTTTTAGAACAACGCACTGCAGTCTTAATTAACACATAAAGGAACTTCATAGCCAAGTCTCTACGTAAAAACCCAATGATTATTGTTGGCACTGAGTACACTGATTCTTTATTGACCGCTATTATATTTCCTGTCCTATACAGGGGCGCCACATTTGGGGGGGGGGGGGGCAGAATATGTCCCCCCCCCCACACACACACACACACACACTTTTTAACAATTGGCCAGTAATAAAGTTATGATTAACAAAATCACTAACCCTAGCTAACACGCAACTTTGAATAAAGATATAATAAAGAAATTTGATTAGAATTCTGTAAGTCCTTGTCCTAAAATGCAGGAAATGGCATTTCAGAGACTCTAGATTTCAAAATTTCCCGGGGGAGCATGCCCACGGACCCCCCTAAAAATTTTGGGCCCCCTTTTAGTGTCGCTCCGACGCCCCTGGCTCTATATACGTACAATTAAATACTGATTAAGTGTCACTATTTTTTTGACTAAAAACTAAAAAACTGTCATCTTTACTAGTGAAGACATGCAATAAATGATCGTCACTCGTGAAAATATATCGATGACGCATCAGATGAATTTTTGTATTCAATCTACATAATTAAAAGCCAGAAAATGACTTGAAGATAAGCGAATATTATTTTTCGTTCAATACTTTAAATATGAATTTGCTACGCCCAATCGTAAAATATTATTTTTACGGTTTAACCACTCGAAGATAAAAATATAATTTATTTCTTTGCACCATGTATATAACGTTCGTGTGTAGCTATAAGTTGGAATTTGTCTTCGAGTGTTGACTATTTGAGCTGGCAGACTCAACTGAATCGGAGAAAATAATAGATTCTATATCTCCAAGCGTCCATGTACTATATATTCTATTTATTTCATAAAAAAAACAACTTAACACAAACAATCTAAATGATATATATATATAAGCTTCATTTTTTCTGCACTAACTCAAAGTCAAGCTAAACAATTACAATTCTTAGGCCATCTCTATTTTTAGTTTTGTTTCCCGTCGCCCAACCGACCCCAATTTTACAATATCAGTGAAAAAAAAATAAAAAATTTAATATTCACAATTTTATTAACAAATAACGGCGAAAATAACAAATAACGGCGAAAATAACAAAATGCTGCACCACGGTCACATAACTATACCTAATGATGGTTAAGTTAATTAGGATAATCGTTACAGGTAAAATACGTCAAGTGTTCCTTCTTTTAGTTGCAAATTTGATTGCAATTTTTATTTACTTCCTTTGCAAATTAGCAAATTTCCAATCAAATTTGCAATATTCCTATAGGAAATTCACTTCCTGTTAAATTTTCCTAAGTTCCTGTTTAATTTTCCTAAGTTCCTGTTTTAATTTCCTAACCTCCTGTTTTGTGTAGTAGTCTTTTATTATGTTTTTACTTTCAAAAGGTTGCTCAAAAATAAAAAATTATATATATGAAGGCCATATATACATATTATTTCGTATTCGAAGAAGCAAATTCAAAACTAAAACACATTACTTGGTTTGACAAGCCGTTAGGTTCGAATCACCGCCACACCCCCAAATAACGTAAACAAAGGCGCCTGGTTTTAAAATTTAAGAGTCCGTTGGTGTTTTTATTGTAGCTTCAAATTTTAAAAACCTTGCTGGTCGCTAGCTTGATTTATGTAATATTTGTAAGATGTTACGCACTAAAAGATTGATTTGCAAACCCGAGTTAATCGACATGTATCATGCAGCAGGCATTTTGCAAAATATTTTGAAGTGAATCACGAGTACTTTGCTCGGGTTTGCAAGTCGGTTGGTCGACCAGGAAAATATCACCAGTTGCATGATTTAGTTCACAACATCGTAGAAGTATTTTAAGTGTAGCGAGCGACCAGCAAGGTTTTGAAAATTTGAAAGTACAATGAACACTAACGGACTCTTACGTGAATATATTTATACGTCTCGTTAGTTGGGGATGTGGCGGCGATCCGAACGAAACGGTTTATCAAACCAAGTAGAATATAATGCGTTTGAGTTTTGGATTTGTTTCTTCGAACAAGAAATTATAAGGCCTGTTCCAAACCCCGCTCTTCTCATGCGCCGAACGTAATAGGTACGGCAGATTGTATTTGGAGCGACAGCGGCATTAAATTCGACAGAGCCCGTCGCATTATGCGACTCTGGAGCGGTGTCACAGTGAAATGTGTTACCCCGTGAAATCTGTTACCACGGAACAAAGTTCCTACCGGCTACATGCAATGTCTTAGTCTTCTTATTATGTGTATCGCAATGGTAAAATCATGATAAATCAAATGTGTTCTTTTAGTCATCCAAGATCAAATAGAAGCTAGGAACTATCTACATTACTCGCCAATGTGAACAACTTCTTAATTTTTCAAGACAGATATAAAGCGCCGAAATGCCGAATCGAACAATGCCAGAATGCCTCAAGACGAATGACACTTGGTTTGCTCTTCATGATTTAATATATTATTTCTTGTCTAGGGAAATAATGGAATAATGATTGAAAGACTGGAGTCTATAGGAAATTATACCAATGGAACTGGAATATATCCAGGGTAACACATTTCACGGGTAACACATTTCACTGTGATAGCGCAGTGAAATCTGTTACCCGTGAAATCTGTTACCCCGGAGTTGCTCCCTGGGTATAATTTCCCTGTAGAATCCAGTCTTTCACTCTTTCGATTCCCAGATCCAAACCACAAACAGACAACCGAACAACCGAGTATTATACTATTATTTTAATAGTGAACTACAGTATTAAACTTTTTTTTACCGATGGAGGACTGGATTAAATATATTTAAAGAACTGTGATGTACAAGGTGAATTTCCCGAGTTGTTGTATTTAATAAACAATAGAAGACATACAGTATATATAAATATAAGAGTTATTTATGATGTTGGAATTTCTTCATAATAAAATAAATATTAGGTTTTTAGACGTTCTCTGGTTTAAAATATTTATTTAAGTTAAGCCCTGGTCAAACGAGGATGAGAGTTGGTGAGAGTTGGCAAGCGAGAGTTTGTATGAGAGTTGATGAGTAGGATTTAATTGGATTTACCGCGCGTAGCAGGGAGACTAGGAACGAATTTCGAGGTAAACAAAGTGCTAAACTCTCATCAACTCTCATATGCCAACTCTCATGACCGGTGAAACGAGCAAAAAATCTCATCAACTCTCATTAAAATTTGAACCAGCTCAAAGTTGATGAGAGTTGATAAGAGTGCATGAGAGTCGAGAGTTGGTGGTCAAACACGACTGAGAGTTGCAACTCTCATCGACTCTCATCAACTCTCATCCTTGTTTGACTGGGCCTTTACAAGCTTTCAACTGCCAGTCTGCAGTCTTCGACGGGTGAATTACAATGCATTGTAATTCACCTGTCAAAGACTGCCACTGGCAGTCAAAAGCTTGTAACTTAAATAAATATTTTAAACCAGAGAACGTCTAAAAACCTATAAATATGAATAATCCTGGTTTCACTTCAAACATCTTTAACAAATATATTAAGCTTATAGACAGTAAAAATCTGTGTGTAAGAATCATAAATCATCCTAAAAATGTTTTATGTAGGTTCTTAAATCAGGTTGATATAATATTGGCCGGGGTCTATCAAAAATGCCAAATTTCAGCCTCCAGGTTCTTAATAATCCACTAGGTTCTTACATGAAGGTTTTACTGTATGTGTGCTTAAGATCTCAAATTTATAACAAGTAAATATAAATATAATTATATACTAATTATAATAATAATTAAATAATAATTATAACTGTATACTGTACATACATACATACATAATAAATATATATATATATATACATATATATATAATTATTGTATAATACTGTACAGTATGTGCAGCCTGCATAGCCCATAGCCTTGTTTATGTCTTGAAAAACACTAAAATCCTTTACACCTTATAATAAAATATTAAAGAAAATTAATTTACAACCACAACAAGTGAGTGTTACCAATAGTTCACACTGTGTCAGTTTACTGTGTCTTCATACATGATTTGCAAAACCATTTACAATCTACATTTTGAAACACTTCTTCAGGTATCTCTTGGCATGATCGGTGGTACCACTTGTTACATCTGGTGCATTCTGCCATTGGCTGGTTGTTGTTATGGCTGTATGGACGACGACAGCTGCAGTAGACTCTAATTTGTACCTTACTGGGATGCCCTTGAATACTTATTCTGGTTGAAGGAAATGGAGTAAGCTTTCCACCCAAAATACATTGCCACAGATGTTGCCGGATATTTCTTCGGTTGAACTTTAGATGACATGGGTCATCACCAAAGCATAAACTTGTTGCATAACCAATAGCATATACTCCACAATCAACTGAGTTAGTTTGTGGAACAACTGGCTGAATCAAGACATCTATTTTCTTACCTTCCTGTACATGTAAAAGATCAACTATTTGTAGCTTGGTTAGTGGTGTTAAAGTAGTATAAAGGCTGTCATACACCTTCACTGAACCAGGAGTGCAGTTAATGTTGGTGACACATATCCAGTGCATTTGACCAGTAAACAAAATCTGTATAAATTTATTGTTAGTCATCACATCAAACTGACGTATTGGGCCAAGTGTAGTAGACATAAAGCCATTTATATTTGGAAACTGTTTATACAGTAATTTTTGACCCATCATGATGTGTGTATCTGTCAGCATGCCATTCCCAGTAATAGTGACTTTATCTACTTTCTGTATCTTGAATTCTGGTCGTTTTAGGTCATTGTTTTTGCATGCATCAGTATCACATTGCTTCACAAACTTGATTTCGCAGTTTTCTGCTAAGTTGGAATGATTTTGTTGCTGTTTTCTCTTTCTAGTGTTTAATTTTGCATCATTTCTGTATTTTGCTTTTTTTGGAACAAAATCATTGTTACATGCAGGCTTTTGCTTTCTCTTTGTTTTCTTTATTTTTTCGTTTAATTCAGATATGATTTCATCAACTTCCTCCCAGTTTGGTGCTTGCAAGTATTCCTCTGCCTCACTGTAACCAATGCCAAGTTTGTCTCTGCACATACGTATGATTGTTTCAGGAAGAATAACATTGCAAAGTTCATCAGAACGTATCCCTGGGAAAATGTTGATGATTTTTTCACTGATCCAGTCTACTTGCTCATCATTAAGAACTCCGAAGTAGACGTTGAATGGTAAATCTTTTTTCTTTAGCCCTGGCATGCTCTTAGTCTTTCCAGTTGTGTAAAGCTCATAATACCAACTATTTTCAGTGCCAGATCTGACATTCTCAAGTTCAGGACGCAATGAATCTACTGCTTGGTCTACATCTGCTTTCTTGAGGCCCTTGATAACTGTGTTGTATATATCATGCTTTTGTAGAGGTGGAACTGGATGTTCATCTATTGGTGGTGTAGCTGGTGAAGGGACAGCAATGGAAGGTACAGCTCTTAAAGGTGCATCAGTGGAAGGTGCAGCTCTTGAAGGTGCATCAGTGGAAGGTGCAGCTTGTGAAGGTGCAGCAGTGGAAGGTGCAGCTCTTGAAGGTGCATCAGTGGAAGGTGCAGCTTGTGAAGGTGCAGCAGTGGAAGGTGCAGCTTGTGAAGGTGCAGCAGTGGAAGGTGCAGCTCTTGAAGGTGCATCAGTGGAAGGTGCAGCTTGTGAAGGTGCAGCAGTGGAAGGTGCAGCTTGTGAAGGTGCAGCAGTGGAAGGTGCAGCTCTTGAAGGTGCATCAGTGGAAGGTGCAGCTTGTGAAGGTGCATCAGTGGAAGGTGCAGCAGTGGAAGGTGCAGCAGTGGAAGGTGCAGCTTGTGAAGGTGCAGCAGTGGAAGGTGCAGCAGTGGAAGGTGCAGCTCTTGAAGGTGCAGCAGTGGAAGGTGCAGCTTGTGAAGGTGCATCAGTGGAAGGTGCAGCAGTGGAAGGTGCAGCTCTTGTAGGTGCAGCAGTGGGAGGTGTAGCTCTTGAAGGTGCATCAGTGGAAGGTGCAGCTTGTGAAGGTGCAGCAGTGGAAGGTGCAGCTCTTGAAGGTGCATCAGTGGAAGGTGCAGCTTGTGAAGGTGCAGCAGTGGAAGGTGCAGCTCTTGAAGGTGCATCAGTGGAAGGTGCAGCTTGTGAAGGTGCAGCAGTGGAAGGTGCAGCAGTGGAAGGTGCAGCTTGTGAAGGTGCATCAGTGGAAGGTGCAGCTTGTGAAGGTGCAGCAGTGGAAGGTGCAGCTTGTGAAGGTGCAGCAGTGGAAGGTGCAGCTCTTGAAGGTGCAGCAGTGGAAGGTGTAGCTCTTGCAGGTGCAGCAGTGGAAGGTTCAGCTCTTGAAGGTGCAGCAGTGGAAGGTGCAGCTCTTGAAGTTACAACAGTGGGAGGTGCAGGTGGTGGTGCTGATGGGGGTGCAGCAGGTGGTACAGCTGATGGAGGTGCAGTAGATGGTGAAGTTGGGGCATAAATTTTTAGCTGCTTCAGGGTGATCTGTCGCTTTAGTTCCATACCACTTTTCAGATCTTGTAAGTAGCAAATACCTTTTTCACAATCCACTTTTATAGCCTTATACGGACCAAGCCAGCGATCTTGGGTCTTGTAACCTTTTTTAGTTTTCTGGAGCATGTTTCTTTTTAAGACAAGATCACCATCTTTTATAACAGTTCCAGGAAGCCCTTTACGTTTTAAGTACTGCTTCTTCTGCTTCTCTTGTGCATGTTCAATATTCTTCATTGCTGTTGGGAATATTTCTTGTTGTATTCTCAGAATGTTTTCTGTATGATCAGTGATTCCTTTATCATAGGGTTGGCATTCTTCAACAAAGCTTTCTACCTGTTCCTCTTGCGGAGTGACATCCTTCTCTAGCACATCTACTTCAAATGGGAATCGTGCTTGTCTGCCATACATGAGATAAAAGGGACTAAACCCTGTAGTTGCACTCTTGCATGTATTTATAGAGAATACAACAGACTGTAAATAGTCATCCCACTGCAGGTTGTTGTCATTCATCAGCTTCCTGAGGCGCCTACAAAATATTAGTGCAAAAATTAATCTATTTCTTGGGTTCAGCTATGGGTGTGTGGCTATACTGTACAGTAACTCATGAGTTTTATTAATAACAGTATTTTTATACTGAAATACTGAAATGTGAGTATTTGGTGTATATTGTTCTATTTTTTTAGCATGCTCAGTATATGAATGTTGGGTATTTTGAATATTTTAGATCATTTTTATCAGGTACATATATTTGGTATTAACCACTATATTAAAAAACTTCTCTTGACTGACCCTAATTCCTGCCTAGACATCCTTCCCTAGCCAGAGTAAATTGTAGAAGGCTGTTCTGCAGGCAAGAATGGATGAATAAAATGGTTTCTTAACCAACTCTTGCCCAGTTTGCCTCCCTTTGGCAAGTAAAATTGTCTGGCATTAGGGTGGAGTACAATTATGGCTATCCAGGCAGGAATGTTCAGTAATACAATGAAAAACAAATTTCCCATTATTTTAATAACCTAAATGTAATATGGTTAGAATTGCTGTACATACTGTTTTACTGTTTGATTAGTCCTTTCATCTAACCCATTAGACTGTGGGTGGTAAGCAGATGTTATTCGATGTCTAATGTCAAATTTAGTGAACAGCAGTTCTGATATCTATAAAAACACAAAACACCAGATTAGGCTTCAATAAAATCTTTCACTTTGAGGAGTGCCAGCAATATTGTTTGAAGTTATTTTAGTATAAAATTAGCTATGTTCCTATGATGAAAAATGTTTTTAATTTGTTTAATAATTGTATAGAATTAAACTTTAATCAATATGTTTTCATTTCAGAAATTCAACATGAGCATTTCATACAAAATAATACTGACCTTGTTGACAAATTCCCTACCCTGATCTGATATCACATGTGCTGGTGCCCCATGGCGGCAATAGGTAGCATAAAGCGCTTGTGCAACAGCTTCAGCACTTTTGGATGGTATGGCAACAGCTTCGACATATTTGGTAAAATAATCAGTTTGGGTTAGGATGTATCTGTTTCCCTTTGTAGTAGAGTTGTGGGCATCAATTAGGTCAATACCAACTAAGTACCACACTTTGTCCACAACCTTTACTGGGTGTAGAACATCAGGGATATCCTTTTCAGCAGCATTTCTTTGACACCTGTCACATTGCTTAACCTGTAAGAAATGAAATGTACAAAGCAATATAAAATATTATATAATTCATGTTATGCCTTATATTTTATCCTTTATCACTTGTAATCATCTATGCTCACACATATATAATTATAAAGTAAGTAATTTACCCTGATGACTCATTAAAGAGAGTCAGCTACCCACCAGTTACCTTTTCTGAAAAAAAAACTAGTGGTCCTAGTCAGATGGTCAAATTTGCTGACACAGCATGTGACACACTTTAATATTTTACAGTAGTTCTCCAGTAAGTCTAGTTCTTCATATATTGAAAAATGCACATGGGGTTGAGTCCAGACTGTCAACTTAAGGGCATGGACTAAAACTTATAATTTTCTGGGGAGTTAGGTGCATGTTCTTAAGGAAGCATTGTATTTTTTGAAAGAGAATATCTATTAAAAAGAGAAAAAATAGCAATGTTCACTGAAACAATTTTGCATAAAGGTAGGTGAGGGGGGTATGGTTATACATCCACTGCTCACCATTCACCCCTGTATACAAGTATTTTAGTTTGCTGTTAGTATTAATAGCATGCATCAGTTGTATGTCTATACAATGAAAAAAAAAATACATAAAGGATAACTATCATGATATCTTACCATTGCGACGGTGTCTGAGTAGAAACCTGGCCAGTAGTATCGTTCCTTAATTTTAAATACAGTGTTGTCCCTGCCTGCATGTCCACCACATGGTGAATTGTGACATTCTGCAAAAATACGTTTTTTTTCTTCCTCTCCATTTATGACAATACGTCGTTTGGAATACTGGTTCACTTCTTTCCCAATATAATAAAGTGTGTTAGAGACCTGGTCGACTTCAAATTCTTTCGCCAGTCGTCTTAAGCTATACCTCTCTTGTTTCGTAGCCTCAGTGCGATATTTCCTTTCCTTTAGAAAATCTAACAATTCGTTGTATTTTTGTTCATTCATATTTAATATTTTAATTATCATTCCATGTTTATCATCTATACTGTTTCGGATTTAAAGTTCGCGGGAAATTAATTTAAGCGCGCGTTGCTCCGGAAAATTTATTCCGGTATTGAGACATTTCCGGTAGCCGGTAGGAACTTTGTTCCGCTGGTAACAGATTTCACGGGGTAACAGATTTCACTGCGCTATCACAGTGAAATGTGTTACCCGTGAAATCTGTTACCCTGGATATATTCCAGCTCCATTGGTTTAATTTCCTATAGACTCCAGTCTTTCAATCATTATTCCATTATTTCCCTAGACAAGAAATAATATATTAAATCATGAAGAGCAAACCAAGTGTCATTCGTCTTGAGGCATTCTGGCATTGTTCGATGTTTATTACAATTTCGACTGATTCGGCATTTCGGCGCTTTATATCTGTCTTGAAAAGTTAAGAAGTTGTTCATATTGGCGAGTAATGTAGATAGTTCCTAGCTTCTATTTGACCTTGGATGACTAAAAGAACACATTTGATTTATCATGATTTTATGCATGTAGCCGGTAGGAACTTTGTTCCGTGGTAACAGATTTCACGGGGTAACAGATTTCACTGTGACAGCGGCATTGATTCATACGGTGCTCTATTCATGTGCCGAACCCAACACATAATTAATTTAATTTATTATAATATACTACACATGCGCATTTAACGATTGATTGCCAAAATGGCGGGTGATTTTGACGATGAGTGCATTGTTTGCCTTCGAGAAACTAAATATTCTTGCATGAAATGCGACTTACCAATTTGCAATGTGTGTGGAGTGGAAGAAATGAACGACGATGCTCCAGGCTGGATGGCTGGACGAAAAGTTGGGTACTGCCCTGACTGTTATAGTACACATCTAACTGGATGCAATAGAAAGGAATTAATTGAGGAGAACAAACTACATGATGTACGTACACCGAGAGATAGAAGGTGCGTATACTGTATAACAAAATAATTTTAAAGGATGACAGCTTAGATTTCCTCATTAATATTATGTTTTTTTCTACTATATTGCATGCAATATTGTATTTTAGTATATGGCTTGGGAACTTGGCCCTTGGGTTTATATTCAAATTATATTACCCTCCATTGAATCTATAACTCTACTCAGGATTTTTCTCTTATTATAAATTTTTAAGATACATAGTTACTTGTAAAGATTTATCTTTAACGATTCTTCATAACTGAATTTTCAGATTGTAGTGGATGAACAGGGTAGGGTCAACCCCCCCCCCCCCCCTTGTTAAAATTTCTATTATTAATTCAGAGTGTGTAGCCAAGCCCCACTATATTTTATTACACCATGATGCCATGCATCAGGGAGAGTATATGAGTAAGCTACTTATTCAGAACCAGGGTGCATTCCATGTAAACTAGTGTACACACCAGATATACACCAGTTGTATACTGAGTCTTGCAATAATTATACTGTATCTGTATACTTATTGCAAGTATTGCATTATAAGTGATTTTCATAAGTCCATGCTGGAGATCTCCATTGTGGAGTACATGGAATGCAAACTGGATTCAGAACAATGTACTGGTGAGCCCCAATTGTCAATATATTTTCAAATGTTATTAACTCTTTCACTGCCAAAGTCGACTTTTAATATTCTACCCTGGCTAATACCAGATGATATTACTTTTCAAAGGGAGAAATATGGCAGTGAAAGAGTTATAATCAATTTAATATAAAATTAAAATTTGTATTTCATTGCCTTAACTCATTTAGTGGTGATGGTGGAGATACATCTATTTCCAGTGGCCAGTCTTTTTCAAGTGATCATGAATTATGTGAGAGTGATAACAGTGATATAGAAACTTCAGGTGGTTTGAGATTGGCTAGACAAAAGAAGAAATGTGGTAGAAGGGCCAAATGGAGCAACAACTTGTTAAATGATTTGGTTGATGTAGTAATAAACAGTGATTACTACAAACAAAAGTTGCTGTTTACAAATACCAAGAACCAAAAAAATGGTGAAATTTATTCAAAAATCCTCACTGAACTTAAAGATCGAGCCAACAAAAGGGGAGAAGAAGTACCATTCACCTACATTCAGCTACGCACTAAGTTTAAGAAATGCATATCAGAGTGCAAAAGAGTTGCCCTTACTATTAAAACTGCCACAGGAATAAAAAAAATAGAAGAAGAAAAAGAATATGGGCCGTGGTTTCATAATCTACTGGCACTTGTGAAAACAAGGGACTCGTGCAAACCAGAACTAGCAGTTGAACCATCGGTTTTTGGCAACAGTTCATCAGGTGGTAAAACAGATAGTAATAGTTCAACAAGTGCATCTTCAACTGATGTAATAAAGCTTTCCATTCCTAAAACTGGTAAGAGAAAGAAAGATGACAATGTAACCGAAGCAATTACTCTGATCAAGAAAGTAATTGACAATGATCCTATGAAAGACATGGTTGCATATCTGAGGGAGGAGGCTGAAAAGACTCGCCAGCATGAAATTGAACTTATGCAGATGATGCAAGCAGTTCCACCACAGATGCAAGCTCCACCACAGATGCAAGTTCCACCACAGATGCAAGTTCCACCACAGATGCAAGTTCACCAACAGATGCCATTTCAACAAGCAAAACAACCTAATACATATTTCATGAATTGGCAAGGTAGCAGTAGGTATGATCCACAATGCCAAGATAACCTACATTACTCAGGATATGAACCGCAGTATCAGAAATTGTAATTTCTACCAGTTTACAAAAGTATACAATGTACTGTATACATTGTTGAGTTTATTATTATGTTCATTGGTGTACATTTGCACGGACATCTTAAAGATTACAACAGTACTTGTTATTCAATAATAACAGTTTATATTGCATGATGTTAATAAGAACAATAAGAAACTACATTTTATGTGTACATCAAAGTTGATACAGTATTTAATTAAACAACCAGTTATTTAATGCTTAAGAATATCAACATATTTTAATTAACATACAGATAAGATAACCGATAAGATACTGATAAGAATCCTAGAGTGCATGTGTATATAACTAATATCTATTTCTCTCTCCAAAGTTTTGTACACAGAGCATCTCTGATTTTACTTGCTTGGACACAAGTGTCCCTAACCTTCTGACAGCTTGTCATTTGTAATACATCTCTAATTTTTTGCCAGCCCTGCATCTCATTTGTGGATGGATCAATGGCAAGGTCTAGATTATTTGAAATTCTCTCTCCCTTTTCAATACAAATGTTGTGTAATACCATGCATGCTAATGTTGCCATTTTAACTTCTGAGGGACTGCTTTCATTTTTTCTCATAAGAACTCTCCATCTTCCTTTTAGGTGCCCAAAAGCTCCTTCTACGACCATTCTTGCCCTGCTCAACCTGTAGTTAAAATATCTTTGTTCGGTAGTTAAAACTGCATGGGTGTAGGGTTTTAGTAACCATGGTTGCATTGAAAATGCTGAATCAGCAATAAGTAGTGGGGGTACATTAACATTCCCAACTTTTTCACCAATGTTTGGAATATAGCCATTGTCTTTAAGGTTAGCCCAGATGCTTGTTGACTCCAAAATAATTGCATCGTGAGAATTGCCTGGGAAGCCACAACTACCCCAGACAAATCTATATTTGGAATCTACCATGGCCATTAATATGACTGAATAAAAGTGTTTATAGTTATAGTATTCTTTACGAGCTTCAGCTCCTCCGGGGGGACACTTGATGGGGATGTGACACCCATCCACTGCAGCCCAGCAGAAGGGAAACTGCCACATATCATACATTTCTTGCATTTTAGATTTAAAACTTTCAGGATCTTGTGGCATATATGTCATAATATGTTCTTGCCATAGATTCTCAACCATTACATGGCATACCTACAAATACAGAAGGTTTATCAGTATAATTGTATAGGTAATAGCATGGTTTCAAGTGCCATTTTGAAAAAAAACACGCACAAGTGAGTTTTTCAAAGACTAATTAAAATTGGATGAGTGCTATTGAAGGTCTTTGGAAAACTCACAAGTGCATGTTTTTTCCAAATTGCATGATAAATCATACTATTACTTCTTAATTGTTTACATGAACATGATAACCCGCAGGAATTTTTCTTAGTAGCCCAAAATGATTTTTGCACAAATTTAAATAATTAAAAAATTTGAACTGTATTTCATCAAAGTTGCATTACTCTCAACCAATCAGAATTCAGAATTTTTTTTCATGTATATCGCGAACCTGTACATTTACAAAAATTAGATGGAAATAATTATAAATGATGATTAAATGATCGACTAAGCAAATAACAATAATTTAATACTATCTATTTACCTCGGTAACAATAGCGTGGACTGTGGATACACCCAGTCCAACCATTTCAGCAATGGTATAATAGTAGTCACCTCTTGCAAGTCTATAGAGGCAAATACCAAGTCTACATTCAGGGGATACTGGGTCTTCATTTACTGTACAGCGTTCCAAGTGTTTTCGAATTCGGCTCAGGATAAAGTTGAAGGTGTCTTTCGATATTCGAAACGTTTTCTTGAATTGTTCATCAGTGTACGAGGTCCATACACGCTCCCACCACCCGTTATGCGCGGATCAAATCGAAATGTCAACATCCCCCCCTCGGGCATACATGGGGAATTTGATCGTTCGGCATTTTAGGGTGGCGGGAATTTGACGCTCTAACCCAGTGGAGGGTGGGGAATTTGAACAGATTCTGTTCAAAATGGCGGCGGCGAATTTGTCAGATTTTTCTGGTCAAAATATTTCTTTTGTTTGTGAGTGGCTGGAAGAAAACGGTCTGGTCAGGTTAAAACAAATCTTTGAAAGTAAGAAACTTTCTTACTGTTCACTGAAATGTTCACTGTCCATGTCTATACTCAGTGACAATAACCAAAATGTTTTGCCACGATAGCGGCGATTTCTGATTTCACTCGAAACTTTTAAAAGCATTGCCACACGTTTATTTATTTAAATATGGACAAATGCACAAATGTGCACAAATGCACAACAAAGGGGAGTTAGTAAGAGCATTGCCACCAAGTCAGATCATAAAAAGTGAATTTGAGAAGCCATTAATAGACATTCCAGCTCTTGCAAAGAGATGTCTACTATCAGAAGTAGAAGTGACCATCTGGGTGGAACATTTAAAGAAAAAGCTTATCACAAAAGAGCTTGGTACGCAGAAAGCACGGGAAACAAGAAGGGAAAACAAACAGAAAAGCAAGGACTAAGACATTTTCAACTCTGGAAACTGATATGTACAATGATTTTGATGTTTAAGTTTATGTTCACAGAGTTCGCATTAAACGAATATTTGTTTCAATTTTTTGTATAGAATCGTTGAGGGTGGGGCATTTGATCTCCAATTTTTCCAAAACATGGTATATTTGAACGGGAGAAAAGAACATAGGTGGGGAATTTGACCAATATAAAATAAAAAAATCCAAATTCCCCATGTGTGCCCGGGGGGGGGGGGATGTTGACATTTCGATTTGATCCGCGCATTATTCCTTTGCAATCTTCTGCATGAACGTTGATAAACTTGATTTTTGCGACTGGATAGCAATAAAAATCCCAACAAACCAACTAAAAGCAATACGCGTTTTCTTCTAGCCGCAAGGCACGCCAATAAAGCTTGATTTAACATCCTACGTCTTCTGTTTGCACGAAATATCCCTGTCAACAGAACTAATCGTCGGTTATACGCCATTATTATGATATTTAGATTTCCCGCGCGAACCCGAACTTCCTACTCGGCCCAGGCTATTTTCGTTCGATTACATTAATATTAGCGCCTTAAGTTCGCCGTTTGAATCAGTGCCGTTCTACAGTCGCTCCAATGTCGCACCTAATACAGTTAGGTTCGGCGCATGAGAAGAGCGGCGTTTGGAACAGGCCTAAGTATAGTATAAGTATAGTTTTTTATATAGTATAGCCTATATAAATTTTCCTAAGTTCCTGTTAAATTTTCCTAAGTTCCTGTTTAATTTTCCTAAGTTCCTGTTTTGTTTTTGCTTTCAAAAGCTTGCTCAAAAATAAAAATTATATGTATGAAGGCTATATACATATAATTTCGTATTTGAAGAGAAGCAAATCCAAAACCAAAACACACTACTGCACCCCAAATAACGACGTAAACAAAGACCCCTATTTTCAATATATGGAGACTTCAAATTTTATAAACTTTGCTGTTCGCTCGCTACACTAACTGAAAAATTGTGCAAATGGTATATATCTTCCTGGTCGACTTGCAAACCCGAATAAAAGTATTACAAAGTGCAACAAGCGACTAATAATTCTTGCGAACGTCGGGAAATAAATATGCCATCAAATAAGAGTCCAGACAGTATACGTGTCACACCGCTCACACGATACCGCCAAGCGTCAAAAGGTTGCTCAAAAATATAAATTACTTAATTACATATGAATTATACTTATAATTTCTTGTTCGAAGAAACAAATCCAAAACTCAAACACATTATATTCTACTTGGCTCGGTTTGATAAATCGTTTAATACATGTAACGAACGAGACGTATAAATATATTCACGTAAACAAAGAGTTCGTTGGTGTTCATTGTACTTTCAAATTTTCAAAACCTTGCTGGTTGCTCGGTGCGTGGGCGTTTCGTTCATTCAAAAATTGAATTCACAAAAATTGTAAATAATTGATTTCGCGCTCTGATTTTAGTTTTTTGAAAATTGAATTCACAAAATTTTCCTGAATTCAATTTTCAATTTCAGCTAGAATTTTATTTAAGGATTTTATTTTGATCATCCAAGATTTAATCTTACATATGAAGTTAGTTTCGCGTGCATTCAACAGCTCATGTACTCATTGCAAATAAACAAATTCGAGAATCAAGCCCAGACAAATTTCGTGCCGCCTGCAAATGCCAGGGGGGGGGGGGGGGGGCTTATCGTACACATCTGCCAAAAGTTGTGCTGACGATGCGGAAGTGAATTGAAGTCTTTCGACTGCATTGGCGCCATCTTTTGGCGCCATTTTTCGCCACGTGGTTTACTTGGCATTGTATATTGCGTCGAGCTGGTTTACATGTAATAGTCTGTACTGAATTTTATAAGATCGTCTAATGGCAGAAAATACTGTTGGAAGTGGTGATGTAAACTATAACTTTTTGCATAATGGAAAAGAAATCATGATGAGAAGATCGATGGTTACGGCAGAACGATTAGGACGCTATTTCAATGTGAGTATATAAAATTACATGCATGCATGTTTGTATAATTTATAGCGTGCATGGCTGAGTGGGTTTCTTCATTTATTCTAATATTTCTTTGTTTCTCTTGTGTGATTAGTTCATGCCAAGCTCCATTTGCATCAAAGAAGAGTTCGGGAACCGAGTGGAATTTCCCAACGAAAACGGGAAGTTTAATTTTGTCGCCTTCGACGATGGAGCAAGCTTTGAAGTTGTGGGCGAAGAACCATCTAGTTCAGCCGGTCATGCTTCCCTCTTTGATTCACCTGGCACAAATAACGCGTTTTCAACGATCGCGAGTAGACCGTGGGCTTTGAACGCCTCACGAATGAGTGGCGGTGCAGGACCTAGCGGCCAAAATAATAAGGGAAGTCTGAAGGCAAAAGCAACAATAAAGGTGGTCTTTGCAGAGCTGTCTCCTACTGGTAAACCGGTGGTCAACCATTCTAGAACAAAGCAAACTTTTGTGCCAATATACAACGAAGACAACGCCAACGCTCATTATTTATTGTCAACCGTGGAGGCCAACCTTAAGGAGACCAACCTAATGTTGGTAACAAATAATGGTTATGAATATACTGACGAACCCGGAACCCGAGGTAGGCTATTATAGTAAACAATCTGATCAGAAAGTCAATAAAATTGAATGAGACGCACTTACCTGCAATCCTGGCACTGGCAGATATTTGGTTGGTTTTCTGTATATATCTGATGCGGCCACTGAATTAAAACTTTTTAGCCTTGAAAGTTCATCTCTGCCTCACTGCATGCATGCTTGTCTATGGTACATGTCTGATGTGGCAATTCAAATTTGAAGCTTGAAATTAAAGGACATTTCTTGTATAAATTGCGAATGAAAACAATCACAATATAATGTATTTCTGTGTAAATGCAGTTTTATTACCAATTGTTGCAATCAGCAACAATCCTTCGTATATAATTGACCCATTTTTTATGAATTTACAATTTTAAGGTATAAAATACATCACATTGTTTAAGTTAATGAAGCTAGAAAAGAATATATTTCAAAAAAAGTTAATACTATGTTTGAACCTAAAGGGCTGAGTGAACAGAAAGGTTAGCTATTAAACTGTGACATTCGAGGGGCAAATCACTGATTTAAATCACGTACACCTTCAGAAAAATCACAAAAAAATAAAAAAATCATGGAAAAATCAAAACATCATGCATGAAAGAAATCACGAAAAAATTAAAAAAAAAGATTTTTTGATCACGTACACTTTTTCAGGAGTGATTCGCTCCTCGATGACATTGTTCTTTGAACTTCAGCAGAAAGTATATGGGTCTGTCTTAATATTTATTTATATAATTGATTTATACGATATATAACAAACGGCGCGTAGTTTTCTGTTGAGTTTATATACGGCGTATTTAATAGGTCGAACTTTATTAATTCTAAAGCCGTAGTTTGTTTTTCTTTAATAAAATTTATTATAAAACGTCTGGTTCCCAGGGTAGTAAAATTAAATAAATGTTTCTTGTCTGTTTTTATTCGCCACATGAAAAACACGCCGGTTTATATAAACACGACCAGGTTCATCGCATTTGATGGCCGTTGAATTTAATGCAAATTGCCGTATTTATATGGTTACAGACAGCGTATTTTCATAAACTTAATTCTTGTATTTAATACAACGCATCAAAATACGGCGTTTGTCACAGGCCACTATTTTCATTATAGGTGTCGCTTTTTGGAAAACGGGATCAAGAAAAATTTTTGCTGTTAAAAAACCATCAAGAGTGAAAAAACACAGATCTAGTGCCGATAGTGTCAACGTTATTAGCAGTTCTGATGAGTATGCAAGTGACGACCAAGAACGTAGTCGAAAGCAGAGAAAAACTGGCGCCACCGCCAAACTGTCGAAGATCGAGGGTAAGCTGACAGAGCTACAAGATGTCGTGAACGAAAACAAATCAGAACTATTGAAAGTTCTTACGTTTAGTAAGGACAACAAAGTTCCTTTGGCTCTGAAAAACATCGTTAAAGAATCGTTTTCCTGCAAGATTTGTCACAAGGCCCCTATGGATACGCCCATTTTGGCATCAAGATGTTGTGGTACTATAATTGGATGTGAGGCTTGCGTGCAAACTTGGTACGGAACGGGAAACAGCGTATTTGATAAATGCTGTCCTAACTGTCGAGCAGAGCGCGGTTATTCAAACACATTCCGACTACTCGGAATTGACGAGTTTTTGGTCAAACTCCGCCAACTTGTACAAGATAATGAGAGTCATGAGTGAGTTAATATGAACACAAATATGCCAAACTGAGTTTGGCACTTTGAGTAATACATGTTTATATAATGAGTTGATATTTATGTTATATATATCATGACAGCTTTTCTAGTTTAAACTTGAACTTCCGGTTTCGTTTTTGTTTATCATGTACTTTAAAGTACAGGTGAAAGCTGCCTTGTAATGTCAATAAAACTCCGAATAGACTGAACTAGTGGTTTATGGTCATTGTTTACAACTGCATTGAAGATAGCACAGAAAGGAGGATTGTGACTTTTGAACTCATGCTCTCTGATTTCCTGAAGAGCTTTATAGCCTAGTAGCGGATCCGTACCAAAATTTCCAAAATTCTTCAGTTTACCACCGCTCCTTTCGTATTGATAATTGGCAATTTCGGGGGAAGGAATTATACTCTCTGGAAGACGTACTGCCTGGTAATTGTTCATCATCATGTCTACAGGCTTTCCTTTTCCTTTAAACAAATAATGATAACTTATTAAAAATTAAAAGTAAGACGTATATAGATACCACTTATAAATCCTGGTCCCTGGGCTTAAACAACTTTCTGTAAGGGATTTGAGTGGGCTTATAACCGGCGGGTCAAACACAGGGGCTTACAAAACCAGGTAGAAAAAATTGTTTCGAAACACATAAAGTATAAAACAAACTGCGTTTAGTGCTTTATTACTTGTCTTCGTTGCACTTTTTACTATCCACAAAGCTTTTTTAGGTAGATGGACTTATTATTCAGTAAGGGCAATTAAAAAACGTACCAGTATATCCGCAGCACGGGGGGGAAAAACACGTCATAAATTTCGTTCAAAACATCAATGAATCTGTCTGCACTCTGCAACACGAGGCATTGAAATTGACACGGTGAGATAAAGTGATATGATTGGTTCATTTCCCACTTTATTTATATTAGAGTTCTGATCCACTGTGTAAATTTCAAAGGCTTATAGAAATGAAGAGCCGTCAATGTTTTTGCTGTAAATCATGACGTGTTTTTCTCGCTCCATGATGTAGTTCAACGGTTTTCGAAAAAGGCTTTATAACTTAAGCTGGTTCTCATACATAGCAGTAACTGCTAGAAATATAGAGCTGTGGTTACAAACCTGGAATACTATGGTGATTCCATGCCGGAAGCAGTTCTTGTACTCCAGCCTGGACAACTTGAATTGTGATTGTTGAAACACAAAACTGGTCCAGATCATTCGTCATGTCAATCAGTTCTTCTTGAACCATCCTATTTAGCTGTGTTTTGATGGGGTAATTAATACGACTGTTTACTTCCACCCAGTGTCTTTCAGCCATGTGGTTCTTAAAAATAGATGTCTCCGCCAAATTAATTAAATTTATTGAGTTATAACAAAATTAATTACCAAATTCGCTATTATAACCTAATGTCAAAGAACATTTTTTATAAAATATTCACCTAGTTATTTATATGTGCCAAACGGCACCGATGGCAATGACTGAAGGGTTAATAAAGAGTTTGAGCGCACCATAGTGCCGTGGTTATTTTACCTTGGTTGAGGGGGTCTGTTTATAAGATGCTCGGAGGGTATTCCTTCTGTATCCGGATAAACTTTGTTGAATAAACAAAATAAGATAAAACTCTTTTCCACAATCAACGCGAACTTGGTCCCATAAGCCATACTGTAGGACAATGGGCCTAAGTGTAAAAGAGTAAACTTTGTTTACAAACGGTTCCATCGATTACCAATTCAAATTGGCCAAGATAACAACACGCAAGGAAAATGTAACGTGTTATTGAAAAGTAAAATAGAACAAGTCTAGAATTATAAAGTTATCAAAAAATTTACACTATAGTCTGTAGTCCACTAGTCACTATAGAGCTATAATTAGTACCTGAAAACAGAACGATAAATTTCAATGTTATTCTTTACAGGCATAGAGGCGACTGCCAAAACGGTACTGCTGTATCCATCAGTTGCTAGCACCGTTGTGCAGCCATACATAACCAACTTTTCGTTTTGGTCTAGATGTATCTTGTGGCCAAAATAGTCTGCCTTGTACGGCACTGGGTTCAACAATTTTGCAGTGTTCTGTTCCCTTTGTTGATAATATTCCGGAGCCACTCTCTGAAGAGACTTTGAAATTCTTTTGTCATGTACTTTTATGTCCTCTGCTTCAAGCTTGCCCTTCATCATCTTTCGCCCATATGTAGGCCCAACCTACACATTTAACAAAAAATAATTATAAAATAAAATTAAGTCTAACAATAGAATGTATAAATACTAATATTGTAATGTATAAAATAAAATGTATCAGTTTATATTGCACGCACAAGTTTCATATATGACAATGTATAAATAATCTGATTATTAGTGTCATCAGACAAGCAAGCCTGTATATAATTCCATTTAATCGTACAAGTGTTAATCTGAAATCGATGAACATGAATTATCAAACTGACCTGTGACACAGCTTTTAATACAGCACAATCCAGTTCTCCGTCAGATATTTGCGTTGTTCGGTGAATATTATGCTCAGAGCAATAGCGTCGAACACTCATCTCGCTAAGACCGCGAACACCGGGAATTTGTCGTTGCAGCTCTTCGCTAATCTGTTTGTGGGTCAATTTCCCTCTCAACAAAAGGTCCTTCACCAACTCAACACTCACATGCTCTTCCATTTTTAGCGATGTTGAGTCTTTCAAGTCTTAAGTACACCTCCAACTTTTGGCAGATGTGTACGATAAGCCCCCCCCCCCTGGCATTTGCAGGCGGCACGAAATTTGTCTGGGCTTGATTCTCGAATTTGTTTATTTGCAATGAGTACATGAGCTGTTGAATGCACGCGAAACTAACTTCATATGTAAGATTAAATCTTGGATGATCAAAATAAAATCCTTAAATAAAATTCTAGCTGAAATTGAAAATTGAATTCAGGAAAATTTTGTGAATTCAATTTTCAAAAAATTAAAATCAGAGCGCGAAATCAATTATTTACAATTTTTGTGAATTCAATTTTTGAATGAACGAAACGCCCACGCACCTTGCTCGCTACACTTCTAAGATGTTGCGAACTAAAATAAATCATGCAACTGGTGATATTGTCCTGGTCGACCAACCGACTTGCAAACCCAAGCAATATTTATAGTACTCGTGATTCACTTTAAAATATTTTGCAAAATGCCTGCTGCATGATACATGTCGGATACTATAAATTTCACTCGGGTTTGCAAATCAATCTTTTAGTGCGTAACATCTTACAAATATTACATAAATCAAGCTAGCGACCAGCAAGGTTTTTAAAATTTGAAGCTACAATAAAAACACCAACGGACTCTTAAATTTTAAAACCAGGCGCCTTTGTTTACGTTATTTGGGGGTGTGGCGGTGATTCGAACCTAACGGCTTGTCAAACCAAGTAATGTGTTTTAGTTTTGAATTTGCTTCTTCGAATACGAAATAATATGTATATATGGCCCTTCATATATATAATTTTTATTTTTGAGCAACGTTTTGAAAGTAAAAACATAATAAAAGACTACTACACAAAACAGGAAGTTAGGAAATTAAAACAGGAACTTAGGAAAATTAAACAGGAACTTAGGAAAATTTAACAGGAAGTGAATTTCCTATAGGAATATTGCAAATTTGATTGGAAATTTGCAAATTTGCAAAGGAAGTAAATAAAAATTGCAATCAAATTTGCAACTAAAAGAAGGAACACTTGACGTATTTTACCTGTAACAACAACTTTCACTGACAGCGTTTCAGTGTTTCTAATTAGATGTTTCATTTAGATGTTTCATTTAGATGTTTCATTATGTTTCTTAAATAACTTAGTAACCACGCCTTCCTTGGTAACCAAGCCTCCTAGACTGTTATTATTTTTTACTCGGGCTACTGTGGTAGAACGAGTCTAGGTTTCGGTCTGGTTTTTTTGTCTGTCGCGATATGGCCCCAACAGGCTTTGCGAAACTGTGCGGCATGTGACACTTCGACGTCACAGTTCAAATGCTGATGTTCATGGCGGATTTTCATACCAGGAATGGCGAGTTTTTTCTTCTCCTGACGCCTTTCGTTGTGTTGTTCGAAACTTGTGAATTTGTGTTTTAATGATAAACAGGCTCGCAATGCTTTTATACTATAGTAGACCTGGTTTGGTCCGCGATCTCGATAACCGTACGCTGAAAGTGTGTTACTCGATCAACTCTCGATCAATGACAATGTGTTCTCCCTCAATTTTATACATGTGTTATTAATTAAATTGTACTAATAAATGTTGCTGTAAATCAAAGAAAGTTGATAAAGCCAACTTGCAAGTGAAAGGTAAACATGCTGTGTTTTACATCTTCTTTACATCATATGTCTTACACCGAACTGACTTGTGTCTGTGAATGCCGTATGTAAATGTATTGAGGTTTAAACTGTATTAATATTTGTGGTTTGTTTCAGTTTTGCTTGTATTGTTTATTATTGATTTATTGTACTGATGTCTTGCAAATAAAAGTCGATGCTATTCAACAGTTTATACATTACTTTCATCAAGTGTGTATTATTGTTTGGGTACACCAGTATGGCCACCATTTCAATGTTTAGTTTTAATACACCAGTATGGCTGCCATTTCATTGTTTTGGTACACCAATATGGCTACTATTTCATTGTTTTGGTACACCAATATGGCCACTATTTCATTGTTTTGTACACCAATATGGCTACTATTTCATTGTTTTGGTACACCAGTATGGCCACCATTTCATTGTTTTGGTACACCAATATGCGCACTATTTCATTGTTTTGGTACACCAGTATGGCCACCATTTCATTGTTTTGGTACACCAATATGCGCACTATTTCATTGTTTTGGCACACCAATATGGCCACCATTTCATTGTTTTGGTACACCAGTATGGCCACACTATTTCATTGTTTTGGTACACCAATATGCCCACTATTTCATTGTTTTGGTACACCAGTATGGCCACACTATTTCATTGTTTTGGTACACCAATATGCCCACTATTTCATTGTTTTGGTACACCAGTATTGCCACTATTTCATTGTTTTGGTACACCAGTATGGCCACCATTTCATTGTTTTGGTACACCAATATGGCCACTATTTCATTGTTTTGGTACACCAGTATTGCCACTATTTCATTGTTTTGGTACACCAGTATTGCCACTATTTCATTGTTTTGGTACACCAGTATGGCCACCATTTCATTGTTTTGGTACACCAATATGGCCACTATTTCATTGTTTTGGTACACCAGTATGGCCACTATTTCATTGTTTTGGTACACCAGTATGGCCACCATTTCAATGTTTTGGCAGACCAGTATAGCTGCCAAATCAATGTTTTGGTACACCAGTATACCCACCATGATTTTCTCTATGATGAATATTCCACTACTACAGTCAATTGACTGAAAGTTGCATCAAATTCAACCATTAACTCCAAACAGCACTGCTGCTGTTCTATTGTTTTGCAAGGCACCAGCCCACAGTAGCCCGAGTTCACGCCTAGCGGGCGTCTTGTTTTCTATGATTTGATTTTATTTTTTCCGACCGACCGACCCACTCTGGAATGTCTTGCCAGACGGGAAACAAAACTAAAAATAGAGATGGCCTTATTGGATTGTTGAACTGATATTTTTATACACGTAAAACTGAATAAATGTAGTATTTTTTACACGTGTTTAAATACGAGTTCAGTTCGGGTCATTCAAATAATACAGCTGACCGAAAACTCTGTATATCACGCCAACGTTTGTATGATCAATTGATCATGAAAAATGGATGCCCTGTTAGTATAAAATAACCTGATGACAAACCCTCGCCTACGGCCCGGGCTCACATAAACTTTCGAATTCTCCCTGAACTCACTCTCGTGTTTGCATCAGCCATCAGGCTATATAATAAACACGGGCAGCCATTTTCTATTTCTTCAGTAGACCCCGTTTACACGATGCCAGTACAATTTGAAAACGGAACAAAATCATACCGTTTAGGACTTGCGTTTACACGATACCGGCACAAAAATAACATGAAATGTTATACTCCGTGCTGTATTTGCATACCGGCATGATTTTTTGTTCCGTTTTCAAATTGTACCGGCATCGTGTAAACGGGTCTTAATACATTGAGTGTGTAAATGCAAAAAATTCTTTGCAGCGTTGACGACAGCGTTGCTGCGAATGAAATCAATCGGCTACCTAATAAAAGTAGAGCAGTGTCGACGGTTCCACTTACAGGTAAACTACGTCAAGTGTTCCTTCTTTTAGTTGCAAATTTGATTGCAATTTTTATTTACTTCCTTTGCAAATTTGCAAATTTCCAATCAAATTTGCAATATTCCTATAGGAAATTCACTTCCTGTTTAATTTTCCTAAGTTCCTGTTTAATTTTCCTAAGTTCCTGTTTGATGTAGTAGTCTTTTATTATGGTTTTACTTTCAAAAGGTTGCTCAAAAATAAAAATTATATATATGAAGGCCATATATATATGTTATTTACCGGCTGGGAGGTCCGTATAGAGAAATATTTCCCGAGGTCTCAAAAACTGCCCGAGGCCGCAGGCCGAGGGTCGTTTTTGAGACCGAGGGAAATATTTCTCTATACGGACCGACCAAAACGGTAAATAACATATTTATTTTTTTTATTAATCACGTACGATTTATAATTTACATAATTAAGTAAATTAACATAATTAATTGCGTAATCGACGTGACATTCACGTGATATTCAAAAGTCCAAAGTTTATCGTTCGACAGTAAACAACTGCCGACATGCAGTCTGACAGGGAAGCTTGGAACGTCTTTTGTGATAAAAAAACAGTCAAAACTTGAAGATCCAGTGCTTTTAAAGTTTAGTTGATAAAGATTCTTCGCCTTCTTCGTCGCTTGCTCGTTTTTGGCTGTTCGTTTGAAAAATCGTTTTCAATACTCGGCTGACTGCATGGAAATTGAAAGGAGTGGGTCGTTCGAGTTTGAAGACGAAAATGCTTGTAGGAAGCCATTTGAAACTTTTTTCAAAGACATGACACGATACGAGGTTGGCATGTGGAAAATATTTGACTAAAGGGTAAAGACTTGTAGCGGTTTTGTTGTTGGACAACAGAAGAATGACAGTTTAGTATCAAGGTTTCAGCTTTTCTGTCCTCTCGTGGTATGTTTTTTTAATATATACTTCTATATAGTTTCATTTAGTGATTCAAAATACTGTGTTCACAAGTTTATGTATGTTTTGCCTATTGTTTTAAACTGTTTTCATACGTCGTTGAGCAATAATACTTTAAAACTTTATAAATGTCGCTGGCTGAAATTTTGCTTTTTCACGGCATTCTCGCTTTCTTTTAAAATTCGCTGTTTTCACACGAAGTTGTCAAAGCGATTTGGATAATAAAACTCATTTGTATCCCCGTAGCTCTCTGTTGAATATATTTTTTTCTGTGGCAAGCGAAATAGTTATGAAAATCGATAAATTTTACGGCCTATAAAACACATTAAAAAATTATCTCGAGCGGTCCGTACGGGCTCATACGGACCGCTCGTTAACCAATCAGAAAGCAGGATTTGGTAGGATACGGACCGAAAAAAAATAAATACATATTATTTCGTATTCGAAGAAGCAAATTCAAAACTAAAACACATTACTTGGTTTGACAAGCCGTTAGGCTCGAATCGCCGCCACACCCCCAAATAACGTAAACAAAGGCGCCTGGTTTTAAAATTTAAGAGTCCGTTGGTGTTTTTATCGTAGCTTCAAATTTTAAAAACCTTGCTGGTCGCTAGCTTGATTTATGTAATATTTGTAAGATGTTACGCACTAAAAGATTGATTTGCAAACCCGAGTGAAATTTATAGTATTCGACATGTATCATGCAGCAGGCATTTTGCAAAATATTTTAAAGTGAATCACGAGAACTATAAATATTGCATCGGTTGATCGGCCAGGAAAATGTCACCAGTTGCATGATTTATTTTAATTCGCAACATCTTAGAAGTGTAGCGAGCAAGCAGCAAGGTTTTGAAAATTTGAAAGTACAATGAACACTAAATCGAGCCTAAATGAACACCAACGAACTCTTTGTTTACGTGAATATATTTATACGTCTCGTTCGTTGCAGAGGCGGAGATCCGAACGTACATGTATTAAACGATTTATCAAACCGAGCCAAGTAGAATATAAGGTGTTTGAGTTTTGGATTTGTTTCTTCGAACAAGAAGTAATTTATATTTTTGAGTGTTTTTGAGCAACCTTTTGACGCTTGGCGGTATCGTGTGACACGTCTACTGTCTAGACTCTTATTTTATGGCTTATTTATTTCCCGACGTTCGCAAGAATTATTAGTCGCTTGTTGCACTTTGTAATACTTTTGTTCGGGTTTGCAAGTCGACCATGAAGATATATACCATTTGCACAATTTTTCAGTTAGTGTAGCGAGCGAACAGCAAAGTTTATAAAATTTGAAGTATCTACATATTGAAAATAGGGGTCTTTGTTTACGTCGTTATTTGGGGTGCAGTAGTGTGTTTTAGTTTTGGATTTGCTTCTCTTCGAATACGAAATTATATGTATATATAGCCTTCATATATATAATTTTTATTTTTGAGCAAGTTTTTGAAAGCAAAAACAAAACAGGAACTTAGGAAAATTTAACAGGAACTTAGGAAAATTTATATACTATATAAAAAACTATACTTCTACTATACTTATAATTTCTTGTTCGAAGAAACAAATCCAAAACTCAAACGCATTATATTCTACTTGGTTTGATAAACCGTTTCGTTCGGATCGCCGCCACATCCCCAACTAACGAGACGTATAAATATATTCACGTAAGAGTCCGTTGGTGTTCATTGTACTTTCAAATTTTCAAAACCTTGCTGGTCGCTCGTTACACTTAAAATACTTCTACGATGTTGTGAACTAAATCATGCAACTGGTGATATTTTCCTGGTCGACCAACCGACTTGCAAACCCGAGCAAAGTACTCGTGATTCACTTTAAAATATTTTGCAAAATGCCTGCTGCATGATACATGTCGAATACTATAAATTTCACTCGGGTTTGCAAGTCAATCTTTTAGTGCGTAACATCTTACAAATATTACATAAATCAAGCTAGCGACCAGCAAGGTTTTTAAAATTTGAAGCTACAATAAAAACACCAACGGACTCTTAAATTTTAAAACCAGGCGCCTTTGTTTACGTTATTTGGGGGTGTGGCGGCGATTCGAACCTAACGGCTTGTCAAACCAAGTAATGTGTTTTAGTTTTGAATTTGCTTCTTCGAATACGAAATAATATGTATATATGGCCTTCATATATATAATTTTTATTTTTGAGCAACCTTTCTTTTGAAAGTAAAACCATAATAAAAGACTACTACACCAAACAGGAACTTAGGAAAATTAAACAGGAACTTAGGAAAATTAAACAGGAAGTGAATTTCCTATAGGAATATTGCAAATTTGATTGGAAATTTGCAAATTTGCAAAGGAAGTAAATAAAAATTGCAATCAAATTTGCAACTAAAAGAAGGAACACTTGACGTAGTTTACCTGTAATTCATGCAACCAACCAACCATATATGCATAGGCGTTTGCATGCAAAAGGTCGCATGACATGCATAACTTTAAAACTGAAACGCAATTCCAGGCAATTTCTCTTGCAAATCGCCAGGCACAAACACAAAACCTTGCATGCGAATTCGAAGGCCGTTCCGGGCGAGGGGCGATATATAAGAGGCGGTTTACACGCACCTTTTCTTACATAACACGCAAACTGACCGTCTGTGCGCCGTTTTGAAAACGCCACGGCTTGTTTATTTTTGAATTTTGAGATGCAAACACAAGTCATTGCATCTTTTACACGAGTGTTTTGCATCTCATCTGTTCTCGTATAAACAGCTCTAGAAAACTGATTGTTGCAAACGTTCACTGCCGTGATCGGATCGATGTACATTTCAGTGACATTTCAGCGTCAACGCTTTGAGTTCAACGACCAATGACATTTTTTTATTGGGTCACGTGCCATTCGCATTGTGTATAATTATAGTGACTTGCTGTGATATTTTACTGCATGCTGTAACAGGATAGCAAAACACCATGTTTCTTGTGCTACCGCTGTCATGATATAGACTTTGATTATGCTTTGATACTTCGTATCCACTTCTAACGAACAGAATAGTATATATCCGTAATTGCTGTATGAAATCGTCATCAACTTGGCTTGGTAGAGCTGTGGACTAGACCGACAAGTTTTGGATACCGAGTGCCTGAAACTATTATAATAGGCGCCCAACCAAGATGATAATATTCAACGTCCTTGAGTCATTATTAATCGTGGGAATCCTCGTTCCTTGTTTGGTCGTACCCATATATTCTAAAGGTAAGTGTAGTTTTTGTTTGCCATTTGATTCACACTGCGAAGTATCTCGAAGACTTGAAGATCTAGCGTACTTGTAAATATAAAAGCCCTTACATCGCTACCGTCTTAAATTTTTGATGTTGTTGATAAATTATATTGTATACGAATTCTAAACTCTTCTTTTGTGAAGAATATGTCGTAAAGAAATAGGGTTTTTTGGCAGTGCTACGTGTGCTATGTAGAAAAGCGTGTCAGCTTATTAATCGAGGTCAGAAGATTTTTGGGGATTACATTATATTAAATTCACTTCGGGAGGCCAATCTTCATTATTAAATTTGTTTGATTTTTCGCACCCCAATTTTATTACCATTGCCGTGGCTTATCATGGGGATAGGACTGTTCTTGAACTGTATCATTTTGTTGTTATATACTAAAATTCTCTTATTCAACTGACTTTGTCTTCTGAAGAACTCGCGGCGCCGGCATTAGATATATAATTAAACCGTCTTCGTTTGCTCGTCGTTTTACTGTAATACGGATATAATTTCACTTTCGCTGTTTAATTTAATAAGGGGAGCTGTAAATGAAAGAGTACTACATTGTCTCGCATAAAGAAAGAAATCGTATGTACGAACTGTGCCTGTGTTTATACATTGCGTTGAATCAACGAAACGATTTTCGTGTCACAACAAAGGTGATTTGACTTGCGTGTCATATATCTAGTATGTGATCGTATTACAGAGCCATTTGATAGTCCTATTTTAATATATCTATTCTCAAATTTCTCATTTCGAATAACGCTACCTAAAAGCCATCGTAGATTTTAAATTCTCACGAGTGACGGGGGACAATTATAAACTGAGTATATTTCAGATAAAATTATTGTTTTTGGTCCCCCGTGTGGCGTCCATGCTTGGAAGGACGCCAGACTTTCGGCGGCGAACAATGCATCATGCGATGCCTGTGGCTATTTCCACCTGCAACCGCTCCGTGCCAACCTCCTATTTGCATCCTAGTAGCAATTGCCAAAAGACAGACCTCTATTTTAACGGTAAATACCGTGGTAGTTTATAGTCGCCGTCGCTAAACGCTCCACGTGCTTTCTCGAAGTGTCTGCCTGTTTGCATTCCCGCTGTGAATAGCCCTCAAGATGTTTGATTTTGCTTGCGGGTTTTTGGTTAGCTCTTTCCCGTTGTGGCTGTCTACATGTCACTAATTTACACGCAACTTCAACGTGTTAAGATTGGTAGGGGGGAAATAGAGACCATTTCAAAAGAATTAAATTGATATGCTCTAGTGTGGTACTCTTTAATATAAAACCCGGATGCGCAAACGTCAAACGGTTCCACCAGTATTGTTTATAAAATTTAATACCGTTTATTATTCCCCAGTTTATAGTTTATATACCCTTGTCCCTTGCCATAGTTTATGTTATGTACTATGGATTTATAGTTAAGCTCGATTGCCTTGCTGAGTTGCTGTGTCCAGCAGAGGTGGCAAGCTGTGAATGGGGTTCAGTTAATGGTTAATCCAATTTTCGTTCTGGACACTTGAGGTCTAATCAAGCTGTATATATAAATATAGTCCATCTAATAGCCTAACAGCTATGATATAGTCAAGATAGCTGCGAGACGGGCTTTAGCTGTTAAAAACAATGTTGTTATTTTTATACTGGTATAAAATATGCAATACCAACAGGTTTGACCTTCAAGGAACATATAAACAAAAGCACTTAAAAACTGGTAGTGTGGATGGCTTGAGCGGCTATTATGTGAGATGTGATGATAATGCAGTGGAGATTAAGTCATTTGCTAAATTTATCATGCTTCACTGTGGAATATGTAAATTAGTTAGTATCACCTGGCATCAGACTCAGTGCAATGCCAGTATCCAGTTGCGTAGTTATACAGTATATGACTTGTTGTGACTCAATTTATATAGGTGGATGGAGAGGATAAACTTGTAAAATTCAAGGCAATGTACAAAATGGGGGTTGAAAAACAGGGTTTCATAGTGGTTTTAGAAATCTTTGAAAGTCTTTGTATTTGAATGTAGTTCTTCAAGGTCTTTGATGAATTTTCTTTAAATTGTACGAAGAAAAAAAATCTATAAAGTCTTTAACAGGTTCTGTACAATTGTTTATTTCATATTATGTTCTTGATATATTTACAATTCTGGGATGATCAGTAAACCAATATTCCATGCATGATTATTCTACAAAAAGGTTTGTGCACTTGACAAAATCTGAGCATTTTTGAAAAACCATTTAGAAAATTTGCCCTACATCAGAGTAAATCATGAAGTGACACTAAGTAAAGTAAAGTAAACTAATAAAATAGTCATGTGGTAATAACCAAACAGATGCAAATTTTATGCAGTATGACAAATGGTAATGGGGAAAAGTCATAGCTATTTTTAGCATTTAAATTTTACTATTAGCAAATTATAGGAAGCCTGAGTTATGCCAGAGCTTTGGCATTTTTTTGGTTAAGTACAGTAAGCCAGAGCCTGGGGTGTTTCTTTTTTCTTTTTTTTCTTTTTCTGTAGCTGTGGCTCTGTTTTTTTGTTTAATACTGCAGTAAATTTTTATTTCTCATCAGTATAGATCTGTCTGTGTAACATGAAATTAGGCAAATAAATCTATAAATAAACATGACAGTCCATGTTTTTGTCTTAGGGCCTGTTCATATGCCTGGCTAACCAGGCCAGCCTGGCTAGCCGGGATCCACACATTCTTATGAATTATGTTCATATGGGATGTGAACTAGCCCGACTAGGTGAGATCGCACTTGAGCTAGGTGGGATCCCGGTGAAGTGGGATGGAAATTTTCCATATGAACACAAACTTGCTGGGCTGGCCCAGTGAACTGGGATGGTTTGTGTCATGAGAATCTTCCCTGGGCTGCAAAACAAGATTTCAATCAACTTTAAGAAGCTATTACATCTAAACTAAACTAATTCTTTGTAGCAAATTTATTTTATGCAAGTTTTAAAACCACGTTTTAAAAGGTCTTAACAAAATGAGCCAGCCCGGTTAGCCGGACTAACCCAGCTCATATGAACAGCCCCTAAAAGACCTGGCTAGCCTGTGTACAGCCGCTCTCCCGGCTCATATGAACAGGCCCTTAGATGTGCACATGGGAGAATGAATACTCAATTATTTCTTCAAAAGAGTAGGCCAGGGTATTGTCCTGTGAGTAGTTTTGTGTGGTTGTTGGCTTCATTTGTTGATGTTGTGTGCAGGCATTGAATTTCATCAAGGACATGTCCACTAATAATTGATATTTGGCCTCCAATATGGGTTTTTTCCTGATAAAATCTGTAGGACACTTTTGTCGACCAATGCAATTTTTATCTGAATTGAATGTATTGTAAGAAATGTTTGATGACAGAATGTCAGCCAATGTTTGAATTATCAGCATGTAAATTTCAGAACTTTGTACGGTGCACAACTAAGTAGCAAATTGCAGCTAATTGCTTTGATACGAGCCCAGAAATTCAGGTCAATTGCAGGCACATGCACTGTGCTTACCGTATTTACTTGTTTAAGCGCCTCCCCCGATTAAGCGCCCTCCCCAATTAAGCGCCCTCCCCAATTAAGCGCCGTATATGAGAGCAAAAAATATTACAGAGCACCCCCCTCGAGTAAACGCCGCACTTATTTACAACAATGCAGCGCTTAATCGAAGCACCGTCAGACAGAATTTTTGAGAAGCCAAACTAAAAAACAACTACAGTAACATCTCAACCTTAAATCAGCCTCGGAAATTTATTCTCCTGTATTACAGTGTTTTTAAGTTCAAAGTGAGTATATTTCAATGCTCTCCCATTTAACTCTCTCTTGAAACATGTTTATTTTGTTGTTAACATTTCTTGTTATTATTTACAAATAAAATATTTTTTAAAGAGCGCCGCCTTCAAATAATAAGCGCTACCCTCAAATAAGCGCCGCATCCGAAACACTAAAAATTTAAAGAGCGCCGCGGCGCTTAAATACGGTAACCACGCTACTCAGAGGACTTTGTTCAGTGTTGGGGTGAAGCGATCAGACTGTATCAACATCTCCAAGTCCAAGACAATGCTGAGAAACGTCCTGCTCCTGAATCTAGTCAATTGTTGATTTTCTATTTTGTTTAATAGCATAAGCTACAAAAGTTAAAATATCATTTGAACGTTTATCTACAAAATGGTTTTAGTGATCATCATGTCTGAATTGGTGTTTTTCTTGTATCATAATGCTATATTAATATCATGAATTTAGTAATTTCGTTACTGTATCTAGGATAGGATAATTTAAAGTTTTATCCTAGCTGAGAGAAAAATGTCCTTGGGTAGTGAGTAATGGAAACTCATTATATTGGAGGACATTTTTGTCTTTGGATGCAAAAAATATAATCCAAGGCTTCATTGTGTGCCAAGAGCCTAAAGTTGAGTGGCTTTGGAAGTTCACTTCAATAATGTCAATAATCATCCCCGAGGAGCCAAAACATATCATTTTGGCTGCTCTACTGGAGTCAAAGGGTTAAAGCTTCAGACAATTTTACCCATCACGTGACAACTAGCTCTTGTAATCGAAGATTTAACTGGGCCTATATATGTCTACCCATCCTTCTATAAAATCTATTTCATAACTCTTTGGCTTTTTTAAGACTGACCAAAACCACCCCCTTTGTTATTCTACTCTGTACTGAACACCAGATGGTTAATTTTATATTTGTCAAATTAGAACCAATTAGTAGTCAAAGGGTTAATCATAGTCAATAAATGTGATCATTAGCCCAGCCTGGTTCTAGCCATTTGAAAAACACACAAATGGCAGTCTAATATTGGCAACCATGCCTACAGGGCTCATGATCACAACAAGTTGCAAAAGATTTACAACTTTTGCAGTACAGTATGCTACAATTATTGACTACAATTATGCTATGTACGGTGTAGCAACTGCCCCTGCTTGGGCTACGTTTACACGGTAACGTTTCCGAGCGTTTTTGTATTTACTGTTCTCAAGGGAATCGAGAACAATCAGCGAAATCCGCCGAATTAAATTTTTTTTATATTTTATTTTATTTTATTTATTAAATTCGCCATACATACATAACTACATAATTACAAATAACATACATATAAGGTTACAAAACGTAAACCATACATTAAAGAAAAAAAGTGGCAGGAACATCGCAACAGCACGTAGCCAATTACTGCGGGCCTATATACATATAAATTAGCCCTTATGAACTCGTTTTCATGTATGAAATCAAAAGAATTTTTATTTTAAACGAGGTCATAAGGGCTAATTTATATGGACATAAAAAAAATTCTAATTCGGCGGCCATTTTTGAATAAGGTCTACACGAAAACGGTCGGAAACGTTACCGTGTGCACATAGTCTTAGTTTGTAGTTGTATGTACTCATTGTACTGTAGTCGTAATTGTATAGTTGATGTGTGTGTGTGTGTTTGTATAAATAACGTAAGCACTGTCGAGATATGGCAGTTGTTGTTGAGTCGTACAGTAAAATACACCTTTTACAACCAGCGTCCGTGTCTTTCTATCCTGGCTTGGGTGGCTCATTGCAGTCACTGTAACAACTAGCCTCACTATCGGCAAAAACGTTACACACATGTACGGTAACAGTAATGTATAGTCATGTTGAATTTACAAAGAAAACATGTGATGACCAATTCAAGGGCCTACGTATACCTAGAGTGGAATACCTAGAGGTTTTGACCATGTTGCCAGGATATATGCGAATTGTAAATTAATCTGATCCACCACAGGCACTGGTTAACCCATCAGTGCTGTCTAGGATGTAAGGGTTCTTCCTTTGATATGTAAAATTGTCTCAGGCATTAGACAGTAAAACGAAACTAGGAGCTGTTTTTGTCCGGCTCCGGCAATTACTTGTTAACTCATTGCTGCCATTTGGATGTCTGAGGGTTCAGCTCCCTTTGATGAGTAAAATCGTATGGCATTAGACAGAGTAAAACAATAGATGGGTTGTTTTTGCCGGCTCAGCCAGAATGGGTTAGCCTGTTCATCAATAATGCTTAGGTTGGCTGAGGGATGCCCATTGCTTAGGATTGTACTGTGTCGGAGTAAAAGAATATAACGTTTTTTTGGGCCAACTTTTACAATAAGTGCATGGTTATAGACCTGTTACTGTAACTAAATTGTGTCTGAGGGGGGCGATTACATGGACCATAGATAATGGAAGGGAAACTGGATAGGAAACTTACGAAACCGGAAACGATGTTTGCAGAACACGCTATGGTATATAATTATACCCTTATAAGCACCTAACGGGTGGTCCCACACGGCTAAAATCAGACACTGCTGAACTTAAATGATATTACACTATTGTTCAATTTCAGCAATAGCTGATCGTGGCCATGTGGGACAACCCGTTAGGTGCATTAATCGTTTCGTAAACTCATCCCGGTTAACCGGGCTATCCCGGTTCATCTAATCGCCCCCTAAGCTAACTAAGGGGGTGATTACATGGACCGGGCTGGCTCGGTTAACCGGGCTAGCCTGCCTTAATATATAAAACGCATGTTGTTTTAACATTTCGATTACATGGCAAGCGGGCTAGCCCGGTTTGCCGGGATCCCGGTTGTCGCAGCCGGGCTAGCCTGGTTAACCGGGATGAAAATGTCCATGTAATCGTTTTCATCCCGGCAAACCGGGCTGAAAAACTGTTGAACTCGCTTCGATACGCGTTCGTTTGCTTGACTGTGTGAATAAATAGTGCTGAAAGGAACTGAAATGGAACAACGTTGTTTGTGTGTTAATTCGTGATCAAAGCGAAGATTTAATACATTAATTAGCCTTCGTGAAGACGCTTTCTTGGGTTAGCTAAGACTTTAACGATCTTTTTATTAACGATGGGCTTACAAAATAGATAATAGACTAATTAGTGTGATACTGAAGTAAAACTAACGTAACTTTGCCCTTATTTACTTGATAATTGCGAATTTCGGCCTGAAATCATCCCAGCTTACCGGGCTAGCCCGCTCCATGTAATCGTTTCGTAATCTCATTTCGGTTAACCGGGCCAGCCCGGTCCATGTAATCGCCCCCTAAATGGTTTCCCTTTGACAAGTAAAACTTTCTGGTATAACAGCGAGAGTAAAATAAAACGTAAGGATAATTTGTTTAGTTTTACGTACGTTAGGTCTCTGACTGTTTAACACGTTGAAGGTTGAGATCACTGAGATGGTCAAAAACGGCTTTTTAATATTTTACTGCCTGTACTGGCCTAATGCCAGACAATTTTACTTATCAAAGAAAGAATTTTCATATTCATTTTCAAGGGGTTAAATGTATTTAAAATATTTAACTGTGACAACTACAGTACAGTTCACACTATACTATAGTCTATAGCATGGGCAGAACCGTAAATTTTCCCTATCTAATTTTCCTTTTCTTGGAATTTATTTGAAGATTTGACTGCGAGGATCTCGCCAAAGAACAGTGTCCTATATTGGAATGATTATGGGATCTTTAAATGCTATGTGACCGGAGATCCTGCCCCCAGAGTGACTTGGTATAATAATGTAAGGGACATCACTCATAACGAAAGGACTAAAATCCACAAGATTTCTGGAGGCTACATGATTAGGTTTGGAAAACTTCATCCTCGTCTTCATAATGGAACGATATCTTGTAAAGCAAGTAATGGTGTGGATCAACCAGTCACAGACCAAGCCACACTTCGCGTACTCACTAAAAAGTTTAGTAAGTGAACCAATATAAATAATCTTAGGCAGTTTCGTGAAATATAAGTGCTGCGCAAAAGTCTTCTTTAACGTTGGGTCATATTTTTGCCAAACTTAAGGGTCAAATTGCGAAAGAACCAAGAAAAGATGCTATTTATTCCATTCCGTGCAATGACTGTGGTCAGGAGTACATCGGCCAGACTATAAGCGTCAGTTTGGTACGCGATTAAAAGAGCTTCTTAAAAAAAGAAAATTTCGCTTTGTCGAAGTACTGTACGCGTGCCAAACTAGCCATGAGATCACAATAGAAAAGTCACAATAGAAAAGAAATATTGAGGGGAATATTAGAGATGAATATTAGAGGGGAATATTAATCTATTGTTTTGCCGGGGCTATTGGATATATGTTGTTTTATTTTATAGACCCTCTAGACCCAAGCTTACCAGCTGGATTTCCAAAAATCATGGCAAGATACAACCCACATATTTATGTAACGGTGGGCACAAGTATTACCTTGGTTGCAAATGTAACTGGAAATCCAACACCGAAGATAACTTGGTTTCGAGATGGTTATATTATTGACTTGAGTAATCCAAGACTTACCCCGTTGGCTAATAACAGTTTGCGTATAGCCAATGCTCAGGTAGTTGATAAAGGAAAGTATGATTATATGGCTGAAAACAATAAAGGAAGAATATTTTCAACGACCTGGAGTGTAGTAACGTACAGTAAGTAAAAATAGGCCCCGTCCACCTGTATACGTTTATATGTTCGTAAACGCATTGAACGGTTTTCTATACACGTGTACTATTATTATTACTCACGGACGTACAGTACGCGCTCTAGGACTGGACACAAATTCTCTATGTATGGTCTTATATGAAGTACTTGGTTCCATCTATTCTGTACAAACCTTGTTAGCAACATTACTGATCAACTACTGATGAATTCACCAATACCGTGGAAATCACCTCAACCTAACTCGATCAAAGTCAAAGCTGTCGAAAAGAAAGAACTCGAAAAATCGAAAATTTGAGCACGCAACATGCCTTAACAGTTTTGCAAGGCCTGACGGGATGATGCAATAATGCCATTTTGTGGAACCCCCCAAAAAAGGAAAAAAAAATCCAAAACCTAGACTCGGCCTACCACAGGTCGCCCGAGTAATTATACTGAGTATGAACTATTTAGTAGCAACAAATAATGGAAGGAAATTTGACGGAAATAACAATGGATAAACATTTTTGCGATATAAGAATGTCCACATTCTTTCTTGTTACATGATTTTTTGAAGCCGCAGGAATGAAAAACGTACGATATTTAACAATTATTCACCTCAGTGTCGGTGAATAGTGCTGAATATCCACACTATTCACCGACACTGAGGTGAATAATTGTTTTAGCATATACCTCATAAATGAAATAACAAGTTTAACATTCTTATAATTTTCGGTATTTTGCAAGCAACTTGATAGCGTACTCGATATTTGTCGACAAAACAGTTTTTACAACTTTTGAATAAATGAATGGCTGAAAATTGTAAAGAAACATACCTGTGGACACTCTTCTACTTAATTTTCTTGACTTTTCTCGTTATTCTACTAAATCAGCCTTGTTTATGAACAAAATATCCTGCTTCGGTAAACCGTGGGTAAACAAAGCAAAACTGGCCGCCATTTTGTTTTGCCCGCAAGTGAATAGTGCCTATCATTTCATCTATATACGAAACCACTCAACAAATTTTTAATTTTTTTTTAAAAACCAAAAATTAAGTTAGTATATCTTCTTGTCAAAATTGTAACAAGCTGATTTAGGTTCCTTAAGTGACATTTTTATGTGTTTTCAACACTAACACTTGGATACATCTTGAATTTAATAGTATTGCAGAATTATGCGCAGGAAGCTACGCAATGCAAAACTGATAAATCACCTTAAATACATATGTGTGTTAACATTGTCGTTACTGTTATCATTATACAGTAGTTGTATTATGAAAAGTAGTGGTGTTATCTTTGCTATTCTTTTGCAGTTCCTAAGACCAAACCGGTGATTGCAAAAGGACTAAAAGACCAGTTTGTTGATCCGCAGACAGACGTTAAGTTAAACTGTACAGCAACCGGCTACCCCGAACCGATTGTCACGTGGAAATACAGCACGGTGAACCACGTTGTCGGACAGGGTAATATTCTTGTTATCCGCAAAATCTTATATACAGAAACGTACACATGCATTGCTCAGAATGACATGGGCATCGAGAACGTCGCTGTGAAAATCACTGTAAGCGAAGTGCCGTTTGCCCCGGTCAATGTAGTCGCAAAGACCAAAACTGGTTCCACTCTCACAGTAATATGGCAAGAAGGTAACACCAGCAGAACCGTTGACTCACACATTGTCAGATATCGGAAGAAAGGCGATATATATTGGAATTCCATTCCTGTTGGCGGTCAATTAACAAGCTGGACAATCGACAACCTAGATACATTTTCTGATTACGAAGTGCAAATCTTTTCAAAGAACAGTCTTGGCACAAGTCAGGGAAGTGACATGGTTACTCTACAGACTGACGAAACAGGTTAGCTAAATATAGGCCGTTCTCAACCGGGGGTGCCTTCTTTGGAACAATTGCGGGTTGGTAAAACCCGAGCATCATAAAACCAAACCAACATAAACCTTAGACATAAACTTTAGGCCACGTCCACACTAATCCGTTTTCAAACGAAAACGGAGACTTTTTGATACGGTTAGGCCTTTCGTCCACACTAACCCGGCGTCTTCCCTGACCGAAAACGGAGCGTTTCGAAAACACTCTCCAGAGTGGAGACAGTCGAAGACGGCGTTTTTCTGCACCAGTGTGAACGGCGAAAACGAAGATTTTCGAAAACGCTGACGTCACGACGATCATGTGAACTGGGTTCCAGTCACCCACGGCCTTTGTTCAGGGTCGTTTCGGCATTTTAATGTTGGATGGCAAAAACAATTCGAAAACGATAGTGTGGATGGAAAACTTTTGATACGTTTGCGATACGAGATCTCCGTTTTCGATTAAAAACGGATTACTGTGGACATGGCCTTAATTAAACCTAAACATAGACTTTAATCATCGCTCCGGATCATGTTTAGCTAGTTGAACGAACAAACGAACGAACAAACGAACGAACGAACGAACGAACGAACGAACGAACGAACGAACGAACGAACGAACGAACGAACGAACGAACGAACGAACGAACGAACGAACGAACGAACGAACGAACGAACGAACGAACGAACGAACGAACGAACGAACGAACGAACGAACGAACGAACGAACGAACGAACGAACGAACGAACGAACGAACGAACGGGTGGGCGGGCGGGCGGGCGGGCTATCTGGCTGGCTGGCTGGCTGGCTGGCTGGCTGGCAGGCAGGCAGGCAGGCAGGCAGGCAGGCAGGCAGGCAGGCAGGCAGGCAGGCAGGCAGACAGACAGACAGACAGACAGACAGACAGACAGACAGACCAGTCAACAAACAAACAAACAAACAAACAAACAAACAAACAAACAAACAAACAAACAAACAAACAAACAAACAAACAAACAAACAAACAAACAAACAAACAAACAAACAAACAAACAAACCCACTCACCAAACAACTCACCGACCTACTCACCAACTCACCAACCAACCAACCAACCAACCAACCAACCAACCAACCAACCAACCAACCAACCAACTAACTAACCAACCAACCAACCCACCTGACAACCCACCAGCCAACCGGCAATCCAGCCAACCGACAATCCAGCCAACCGACAAACCAGCCAACCGACCGACCGACCAACTAACTAACTAACTAACTAACTAACTAACTAACTAACTAACTAACTAACTAACTAACTAACTAACTAACTAACTAACTAACTAGACAACCAATCAATCAACCAATCCACCACCAATTAACCAACAGAGCCTCTAAACAGCCAATTAACCCCCAGACCAATCAATTAACGAACCAAATGACCAAAAGATCAGTCGACTATTACCCAACCAACTAACCTTTGCATTCAATTTTGCAGCTCCTGGATCTTCACCTCGTAACATAGTTGTCAAAGCAACTGGACCTCAATCATTTGAAGCATCATGGGATCCACCTGAATATCCCAATGGTGTCCTGTTACCATATATTGTGTACTACACAGACAAGCCTAAAGACGAGTACGACAAGTGGCGGACTGATATTTCTCAGAAGTCTCCACACGAAATCCAGTTTGGCCTGAAACGAAATCATCGCTATGCTGTGGTGATCTCGGCACGTACTGCACTTGGTGCTGGTCCTGTCTCAAAAATATATCTTGTTCAAACCCTCAAAGGAGGTCAGTAGTTGAGTGCCTAAATTAAATGCTATTACTAGCAATACTTAACAATTATTCGCCGAAGGCGAGGCGAATATCGGTGTATAATCATCGATATTCACTGAGCCTGAGGCGAATAATTGTTTTAGTATAAATACACATTTTCGTACTTTGGAAACAACATTTTCTTTAAAATTGTTAATTTCTTCGTCTGTCGCATTGACAAATTGGCTGGCGGCCATTTTGAATAAACGCTGTAGGTGATTACACAGGGAGCCCAAATACGACGCTTGTGTTTTTCTTCCGGTAATGTTTTGGTTCTTTTATTAAGGCGGCGCTTCTCGTATTGCAGCGTTTTATTTAAACGCGATTAATGCTTAACAACGATAAATGGAGCTGTGGCGTAATCTGTGTTTATTGTTTCTCTTTTACCCGAAGAATCACCCCATAAAATCTTAGCAAGCCACTTTAACTTAACGAATGTTTTTAGAGCTTATAATAATATATAATAAACTTTATTAACTACCTTTGGCAATAGAAATACAGTAGTTTTACATTGTTTGATAAAAAAGGAAATACAAGGAAATCAGTATAAAACTGGGACACAGTTAAAATTACTTATGATTTGACTTATTTAAAATTTTTACAGCCCTAGGAATAAAAGAGTTTTCATGTCTTATAGTAAGTGAAATAGCGCGAGCTTCTATGGTGTTCAGTTCCGACCTAAGATTATAACCATGTTCTACAGGGTTGGTAAGAAACCGTTTACAAGGATGATTTTCACAGTCAAAAATTCGTTGCAGCTCATTCTTAGTTTGAACTTCTCGTCTTAATGCGAGGGGTTGCAGGGTATTTCTGGGCAAGCCAATAATGTCAAGGCTCCTGTCTTGAACATGTTGTAGCTCATCCGCAAGATATTTCGGAAGACCACCCCAAATTGGTGCAGCGTATTCGGGTACAGGTCTTATTCTAGAACAAAACATAGTTAATCCGACATCAGTTGGAAGGTTTGCTTTCCTGCATGCCCTGAGATGACATAACCTCTTGTTGGCTTTGCTGACGGTGTTTTCAGCATGACAGTTCACTTTAGGTTATTTTGTACCCACACTCCTTCCTAGTAACTTAAATTCAGAGACTCTTTCCAGGGTGGTATTAGAAAGTCTCAAAGGAGCAGGTGCATGTGGAATTGATTTACCACGATATATCCACATCTCCTTAGTCTTTTTAGCATTAAGTTCCATCATATTTTCATCAGCCCACACTTCAAGGTTGTTCATCACCTCTTGCATATGACTGCTTTCTACGATCGAGATGATTTCATACTGAGTACAATCTTTACAAGAATGCGCGAGTCCAGAAACGGCAATGGCAATTTGGAGGCTATGAAACGCCAGATCATTTTACTGTAGATCATTTTACTGTAGATCATTTTACTGTAGATCATTTTACTGTAGATCGTTTTACTGTAGATCATTTTACTGTAGATCATTTTACTGTAGATCATTTTACTGTGTCTAACACCAGACGATTTTAATGGTCAATGGAAGACGTCTCGAAAAGCCATACGGTTAATTGGGTGAAGTGCAAAATATTACTTTTGTCAGGATAACTTTTGCTAAGTTTCAAAGCGACCAATCACATGCAAGTGCTGCTGATCAAGTAACCAATTACATGCAAGTAATTTGGCCTTGAATTAAGGAAAAAATACCCCATAGATCGTTTTCACTCACGTGATCGGTGGCCGCATTAGGGTGGTGAAACAATACGAAATTGGTGAAACAATACGAAATATTTGAATAAGAAAGAGCTAATTCCCATACCGTACACCAATATGGCCGCCATTTCATTGTTTTGGTACACCAATATGGCCGCCGTGACGTCAGATGAAAACGATCTATACTCACTAGCCAATCGTATTCGAATAATTATTGCTGATGCGGGAATTTAGAAATTAAATTATTAACAATTTCTTTTACTTTTGCATGCCTGATCTAGCTCCAAGCGAACCACAAAATATGCAAACTAAAGTTATATCACCCACTTCCATTCAAGTCTCGTGGTCTAAACCAATCTTTAACGGTGGTGGACAGGGCGTCATCGGTTACGAGGTCCACTACAATGTTTCATCAGACACGCTTAATAGAAAGGCCATAGTTGATTCACCTGACGGTTATTCCATTACCATTACTGGCCTTACTCCGTATACAACGTATAGGTTTGCTGTTGCTGCCAAGACCGACGCTGGTACTGGCCCAATAACGTTGGATAAAATGGTTAAAACCAAAGAAGACGGTGGGTTGATTGTTTTTCTATTAAGGTAGCAATAGGGTTATCCGGTATCGTTTCGTAAAACAGCTGGCATCGCGCCGCTATTAACGTGATCCTAGCCTTTCTCAAAGTCCTTTTCAAACATTTTTGACCTTTCGACATTTTTGACCTTTCGGTTTCTCGTTGAAAAAGACTTTTCCCACCTGCAGCGCGCCAAAATTCGCCGGTGAATTTTTCGACCGGTGACGTAATTCGGGAAGTAATTATATTCAGGCTAAATTGCTATGCAAGTGCTATCTTTGGAAGTTGGAGTTAAATAGGCTCTTGAAAACGTTTTAGTAGGGGTAGAACCACTTTCCATTGTATGTACGACAACCCGAAACGCGTCAAAACAGGGCGATGTACATTTCAGCGATTTCCCGCCAGAATATTTAATTAGATTGAAAAACCTGCAAGCGAAACAAGTCCGCCTCTTTCCTCCCGCTTTTCCGCTCTCCCGCCTTTCCGCTCTCCCGCAAAAACTAGTGCTAAGAGGCGGACTTGGAGCAAGTCTAACGTGATCCCAACGTATCGTATACCAATTTAAAGCCAACTAACCATGGAAGACGATTATAAAATCTGAAATTATGGAAAATATAATGGTTATCCGTTGTATTTACCGAAAGAAAAATAAGGTTGTTGGCTTCAAGACTTTAAAGTTCTTTGGAATTTAATTTATAGTTTTGAAATTTATATCGTTGTAATCACTAATAAATTATCTACAAAATGATGTCGGCGATTTTTGAAATTCTGTTTTGTTCGGTTTTTATTAACGATTTACGTTGTAGTCACAATTTATTTCACAACTTGTTAATTCAAAATGCGATAAAATTATGCAACTAATAAAAAATCACCGACACGTTTTTGTGGAAGAGTATGTACTTAGTAACCGCCAAACGTTTCAGCGAAAAATATTGAAACGCTGCGAAGTTCTAACTGTTGAAAAAAACAAATTTTGGCGAAAAATTGAGCGGAGAAAAAGCGTCTGGAAGGTTTCCGTGTTGAGTAATTAGTCCCGCCTCTTGTTAGTAATGTTTTTGCGTAATCTTAAAGATATTATAATTGTACAAACTTAAGTTTCATTTCGAAATTCTCAAAAGCAAAGTTGTATTTTACGTGCGCAGTTTGTATTTTAGAGCGCCGCCATTAAATTGGCTGCGTTTGAGAAGAATGAGTTGAGAGAACTTATGATGTCATAGACTCAACAAAAACCAAAGGCCCTTGTTGTTGTCAACAAAAGGGTCGTTGTTGTTATTGAGAACCACTTTAATTATCATTCATTTCGTTTCTATCCTGCATTCTGATTGGCTAATTTACCTGCAAATAACTGTGTGCAAATAATTTTCTGCTGCAAATAATTTTATGAGCATGCGCACTAGCGATAACGCTGCTGACGGCAAATAATTTTCGTAAACATGGCGGCTAGTTCTTCAGCTATCCGAGGAAATAATCGAGAGTATTTGGAAGCATCCATAACGACAATGTACTTCAGAAAAGAAACAGTGGAAAAGGAAGTTTTAGTGAGATAAAAAGCAAGTCTCGTGCCAACAAAAAGTAAGTTTTACGAAGATTTTAGTATGCCGAAGACAGAGAGATGAGTGGCGATCTCTTACTTCAGGCATTTCAAATTTTTAACTATTTTATGAATGATAAATCAATTATTGAACTCGTCTATCGCAAAATATGATTTGTCAGTGGCGAGCTGCTAGTTATTTGCCGATGCCGAAGGCAGATATCCAATAACTGATAATTATTCGCTCTGAAACTTTCACAATCGCAAGAAGTTAATGCTATTTTCTCCAACTTGAAAATTTTGTTGCATGCGCACTCGGCTGGTTTTTGTGATCTTATTTAATAGGTCATTTAAAAACTCGTTACTATCTTTATTGTTTTCTACCAATCTTCCAGGCTGCAGCTTTCGCCAAGCCATCTGTTTTAATATTTCAGCTAGCTGATCTAGTTTCTTGCTTTTCGAACAATGTTACTTTTGATACAAATATGTCATACTTAACGTTTTTCTATATTGATTGCTTGTAGTTCCATCGGCGGCTCCTGTTAATTTGAGTTGTGTCGCAGTCGATGCATTCACTGTTAGTTGCATGTGGAGCCCTCCACCGTTCGAGTCCAGAAACGGCAAGATTATCGGTTACAAGATGAGATACAAGATCCTAAGTCAAGGATATTCCTCAGAGGACGTCGCTGGTTCCGTTTTATCTTTTAGTCTTCGTTACTTACAAGCTTACACCAAGTACTATATTGATATTGCTGCCAAGACAAGCTTGGGAGTAGGTCCTTTCTCTAAACAATCTACACCAACTACGAAAGAGACAAGTAAGCAATTGATTTATATTTATAGCACAAACCCGTGAGACGCTTACTGCAGCCAAATATAGCGTTGGGTTTCCCAGCTTCGAGACAGAGCGACTGCATGCAACTTGGCGCAGGGATTTCAGTTTTTTTGTAAAGCTATGGCTAAGCGTGACTAAGCAATGGCAAACGACGCAGGTCATGCTACCCGGAAAGATTTGAAAATTTGATGCTCTAGGTAGGATACATTGAACTATTTTCCTATTAAGAATCAAAAAAAGGAAGAAAACTGAAATTATGGCGAATTTAGGCGCCATTCGACGAAAAGATTCGACCAAGTTGTCGACAAAACAGTTTTTATAACTTTTGTATATATTAATGGCTAGAAAAGACTGAAGAAACATACCTGTGCTTACTTTTCTACTCAATTTCGTCGACTTTTTTCGTTATTCTAATGCATCAGCCTTGTTTATCAACAAAATATTCTGTTATAGTAAACGAAGCAAAACTGGGCGCCATTTTGTTTTGTCCGCCATTTTGTTTTGTCCGCGGGTGAACAGTGGATATTTCCCGAGATCGAAGAGCAATTAGATCGCGTCAAAAGCGCTGTTTACCTCACCTTTTCAACATCAACTTGTGCGCTTCAAAAATAGCTGTAATGAGCCTAATGAGCCTCCCTTGGAATCATGGTCTTAGACTTCGGCAGCCAGCCGTCTTTTTGAACGGCCTTGGTAAATTTTTGGACGTCATAGCCGGCTATGTCATAGCCTCAAGTGACGTATTGAACAGTATTGAACTTCGAGTCCAAAATCCATCAATCCTATACACAGTGAAATAAAAGTAGTGTTGCTGCGTAGGCAGTGTTGAAATACTACTACTACTCGGTCGACCGCAATCGGAGGAGCCAGAAGGCCCCTCTTTCATTAACTGCTACCCTAAGGCAGGGGTGGGCGCCACTCCTATCCCAGATGGTGTTGGTTTTGCGGAGGGAGGAAAACCGGAGAACCCGGCGAAAAACCCTCGAAGCACAGGAGAGACCAACTAAACTCTACTCACATGGTCCAAGCTCGAGAACGGGGCTGTTCCCAGATGGTCACCCATCCAAGTACTAACCCCGTCTAACCGGGCTTAACTATTGGTGGGAGGCAGCGCCCTAACAGCACACGCCACCCGTGCTCCCCTTGAAATACAAATCGAAATATAGTAAGGTTTGACTACTGCCGAAAATATTGAACGTTTCTAACGAGTTTCCAACGTTTCGAGCGAAGGCCCTTCGTCAGAGAGAAACGTGGGGCCTTTGACGAAGGGCCTTTGCTCGAAACGTTAGAAACTATGTTCAATATTTTCGGCACTACTCAAAGCTTAATATTTCAATCTTATACACAGCCGCCCAAACGCCGTGTTTGGAAGAGAGAATCTCGTTCTCAGTCGTTTAGTGCTTTCCAAAAACGATCCTTGCCTCAAAGTTTGACTACTTGGACATAATCTCTTAGGAATGGTCAAAATGCGTTTTGAGGACTCACTGAATTAAACATTTTCTTTGTGAGCATGTCCCAAGACCTTGCCAAGATGGTACGTTTTTCGCCGCGAACATACACTGCGCCAAGTTTACACTTTGGACATCCAAGTTATAATTTTTATTACTCACTGCTTGGAATATATACATTAGCATATACCTCGCAGATGAATAGTGCTTTTCACGCAATCTAATTGGTTCCTCTAGCTCGGGACATCCTGCACTATTCACCTGCGGACAAAACAAAATGGCGGCAAGTTTTGCTTTATGTTTGCCAAAGCAGGATATTTTGTTGATAAACAACAGTGATGTAGTAGAATAACGAGAAAAGTCAACAAAATTAGGTATCCAGCACTATTTACCTCCACTTCGGTGAATAATTGTTAACTATAATGAAACATGTTACGAGGTAGTTCGTGCACTAATTTAATCTTGTCATTTTGTTTATAGAACCTACCAAGGCTCCTGAGAATTTTAAAGCCAAAGCTATAGGTTCTACGCAAATCGAAATGACGTGGCAGGCTCCCACACCACCATTTGGTGCTAAACTGAAGGGCTATATCATTTACTACAGACAAATTCCAAAATACTCTGTATATAAAACATTGAAAATTTGGGGCGATAAAACGGTGAGGAGATACGGAATTGTGTTATACGAAAAAGCGACCCCTGTACTGCGTGCGTGGCACGTCCAGTCATTCAATCTGAAATACCGGACTAGCAGTGACCAATAAGCCATTTGCACGATGACGTGAGAATGCTTTGCTAGTATTCTAGGGTTTCAGCTAAAACGGATGACTCGAAAGGACTCGTCCAGTCCTTTCGCGGCTTTTCCAAAATATGTCATCAAATTTGTTTTTTCCCGATTGTCGTCAAGTTTCAGTGAGTCTCAAACGGTCAATTTAATGGCGGCGCTCCAAGATGCAAACTTCGCTCGTAAAATACAACTTTGTTTTGTGGAATTTCGAAATGAAACTTTGCACAATTATCAAGTACTATAATATCTTTAGAATTATGCAGAAACATTATCCACAATATTTTCATAAGAGAACCAGAGTACTTAAATTATGATCGAAATATAGTAAGGTTAGATATACTGCCGAAACAGAGAACGTAGGAGTCTAACGTTTCGAGCGAAGGCCCTTCGCTCGAAACGTTAGACTCCTACGTTCTCTGTTTCGGCAGTATATCTAACCTTACAATATTTCGATTGTTGTTTCTACACTGCCTACGCAGCACGCTATTTTTATTACTTAAATTATGTCTGATTCCTCACTTGACTGCGTTGAGAATGTATTTGTTATGTATTTACCTTTTTTCTATGTGTTCCAGAAATTTGAACTTAAAGGATTAGAACCGGAGAAAGATTACGAGCTGCGAGTGGCGGTGTTTTCGGAAAAGGGAAGTAAATTATCGGATGTGTTGGTCGTTAAAACGAAACAGTCGAAACCTCTTCCTCCCATTTTAAGAACGAGAAAACTCCCAGCTCCACAGCTTGGTGCAGATGTGTCGTGGACAAGCCAAGCTAGAGATATTCAAGCGTTTAGACTGAGATATGCCAAAGAAGTTGAGAAAATAGTGAACGTTACTCACCTGCAAGAGTTACCTTACGTCGAGATGAACTTCTCCCGATCTGTTACCTTCTATAATTTTACAAATTTTGGTACGTACTACGATAGTAAGGACTTATTAACCGAGTGCGAGGTCTACGGGAAAGTATTTGCCTGAAGTTTTCGTACAGACCGAGTGACGAAGGAGCGAGGTTTGTGCGATAAAACCGAGGGCAAATACTTTCCCGTACAGACCCAGCAAACGAGGTTAATAAGGAATTTATTATATGGCTATTGTCATTTTATTATTAAGTTTCGAGCGTTATTTTCGCCTTCGCAGCATGCTGTTTACCTTAATACCTGTTAACTTTTGTACGTGTTGCTTCTTGGCCTTCTTGTTTACACCAGTTCGGCTTTATTTGTCGTATTTTTAGATAAACAGCTTTAAAGAAAACCAGCAGTAATGTTCCAACACATTTTATTGTTCAGAATATTTGAATAAAGATACCCAGTACTCTTATTTGTACTCAAATCAACTCAGAAATCTTCTCGCCAAAACTTACAGGGCCGAGAAAAAAGCGTATTGACCCCGAGGTCAATATCGTAAAATCCCGACCTCTCGGGAACCAATCAGCGTGCGTCGTCTTGCGTACGGACCGGAAGTCAAACCCAGCCATATAATAAAGCATTATAAAAACGTTAAAGCATTATTTGAAAACGTTCAAAGAATTAATAATAAAGCATTGTTATACAGCTGGGGTTTTGCTGGATATTACTCGCACCATTATATTTACTTATGTATGTAATGTAATGTATGTATTGATATTAATTTTTATAACTTTATGTATCGTTTAATTTACGCAGGACCGCCGTGAAAATCACTCTGGTGAGCGGAGCTTTCCTGCATAAATATTGCTATATTAATAATAATAATAATAATAATAATAATAATAATAATAATAATAAACCGTGAAAGTGCAAAAATTTCCGTAAACCTGAACAAAAACATAAAACAATGACTTTTGTTGAGCTTCCAAACCATGTATATTTTCTATTAACTATACTCGATGTTAGGTTCATTTCTATGTTAAACAAGACGCCTGGTCAGGCGTTCACTCGGGCTACTGCAAAACCACAGTGCTATAGTATGTGATGGTGTTGTTTTGGGTAAAAGGTGCTGAAGCGTTATCGAATGCAGTGCTAAGATCTAAAGTCTAAACACATTGGTCACAGACAAACACAATCCAATTCTCCGATAGAAAACACAATTTGCAATACACAAAACACGATTGCCTGTATTTAACGTATTTCCACGCATGTAGACAGCGTTCATATGTCGAGTCTCTTCTGGTATTTATCAACACAACTATTAATTAACGGCGTGTGCGATTGTAAGCGTATACAATATCAAGATACTTGCCAGCGACATTACTGACCAATAACTATGTCTGTGAACACACAAAACACATCCGAGACGAGAAAAACTTGATCAGACATCAGGAAAGCAAAGAAAGAAAGCATTTGGCATGCACGCATCAGTTCCGCAAAGCCTGATGGGATGACGTAATAATTGCCATTTCGCGACATAGACAAAAAACAAACAAAAAACCGGAGTCGAAACCTAGACTCGGTCTACCACAGGTAGCCCAAGTGGTCTACCACAGGTAGCCCAAGTAAGAAGTAAACCGTTCACATGAGACCGAGGTAACTCGGGGATAGGAATAACTCGTTCTCAGCGATAGAGTAACCGTAGGGCCAAAGTTAACCCTACCTCCAATTGAACGCTTTCACCCAAGTTATCTCCGGTCAACTTTTGTATAATTACACATGCGCAATTATGTTGTTGGCCGGGATAACTCGGGATGAAGCGTTCGCATGAAGCTATAAGATTATCTCGGGGGTCAGGGATAAGTCCGTAGTTGCGTTTTATCATGTGAAACAACAGGCAGGGTCAACTTTGACCCTAGCCCCTGAGTTATTCCTACTTAGACATATAAAATGTTTCCCGCGCGGGCAATAAGTGCAACCGTTGTGTTGCCTGCTCGGACTACAACTGCTAAGTGAAAATGCAGTCGAACTGCCTAAAACTGGCAAATAAATCCAGCGAAAACCATGTGATCTACATAGAGAATATTACATCCATATGTCTAAGCGGTGATTATTTAACAGACGCTTGGTGGACGTTCGTCAAGCTCAATTACTCGGAAAAGATTTCTGAGCCTCAGACAGGACGCTAACTACATCTCAATGACCTCATATGTAAACGCTACCGCTTAGGAGCACATATGACTATGAATTTGCAACTTTAGCTCTCCATCTGAGCCTAAGTGGCTCAATAGTTTGAGCGTCTAACCAGTCATTAGAAGGTTGCAGGTTCGAACCCCCTCAGTGAACTCGAGCCGTAGGCGAGTACTTGTATGGTTATATTAAAATAGCGCGTTTTCTATTTTTAAAAACTTTTCTTGCATTTTTTTTTATCTAGAACCTGGCTTGTGGTATGTTATTAAAATATCAGTTAGGAATGCTGGGGGCTGGTCTGAGGAACGGAAAGCGTGGCTCGACATGGATGCTGCCAAACCATCTGGAGCGCCACTGAGCCTTCGAGTGGAGCCCGCGTCTTCAACATCTCTACAACTGTCATGGGGTTTGCCAAGTAAGTGGAAACGTAACGGGAAAATCATTGGATATAAGGTGAGCTACCATCGTGTTGGGACAATTGGAAATGTGACAGAAAAAGTGCTTGACAGCAAAAAGACATTACGTTTGAGTGGGTTGAGTACATTTTCGACGTATAAAATTTGGATCCGAGCAAGAACAGTTGCTGGAGATGGACCTGCTGCCAAAATCAAAGGAACAACCAAAGAAGGCGGTAGGTAATCTATAATGTTGGGTACACCACTAGCAATAGTATTTGTAATAGTGATGGTATCCATATAGTAATGGTACATAATGGTATAATGGTAATGGTCAAGGTAACGGTAAACACGAAGGTGTTGGTGGTTGCAATTGCGATGCTAATGATGTCATTGTGCTGGTAACGGTACTGCTGATGATAATGGTCACAGTCATGGTAATGATAAAGACAGTTACAGAAAAGAAAGAAGGAATAAATGAGTGGATGAATGAATGATTGAATAAAAAAAAGAACGAACGAACTAAAGAACCCAAAAAAGAGAGAATGGAAGAGTGAGTGAGTGAGTGAGTGAGTGAGTGAGTGAGTGAGTGAGTGAGTGAGTGAGTGAGTGAGTGAGTGAGTGAGTGAGTGAGTGAGTGAGTGAGTGAGTGAGTGAGTGAGTGAGTGAGTGAGTGAGTGAGTGAGTGAGTGAGTGAGTGAGTGAGTGAGTGAGTGAGTGAGTGAATAAGCAAAACAGAAAAGACAAAAACAAAAAAAACCCAACAAAAAGAGGCATATTAACCCTTTGATTACCACTAGATTTGGGTGGGTTTTTTTTGTGTTGAACAAAATTGTCTGTTGGCAGATACTGGGTCAGTAAACGGAGAGCACTGACATGACCAACCTAAACTATGTGTATACCTCTATTTTCTGATTTTTTTATTTTTTCAGCGCCCAGTGACCCACCAACTGTTATTGAGGCCAAGGGAATGGGTACCGATGTTGTGCTATTGAGGTTTAAGCCTCCTTTGATACCCAATGGTAAAATCGTTGGTTACAAGGCCATCATTTACCTCGACAACCCGAATACAGGAGCCGGGTTTTGGAAAGATGATGAAGAAACGGATGAAACTACGGGCGAATGGTATATAGGCAATCTTATCCCAAAACATAACCCTCATTATTGGTTTAAAGTTGCTGCGAAAACAAGCGCTGGCTATGGTCCTTTTTCTCCCGTCGTTTTAGTACAGACATTGACCTATGATCGTAAGTTGTATATTTTTGTTAATTACCAAGAATTAAACAAAAATGCCAGTAAACGTTGAGAAGAGCGCCCAAATAGTCTAACCAACATATTAATTTTCACATGCCTCGGTTTCCTTTGTTCTTTTGGGGGAATATAGTCAATAGCCCCGGGAAAACAATAGATTAATATTCCCCTCTAATATTCCCCTCTAATATTCCCTCAATATTTCTTTTCTATTGTGACTCCTGTCAACCTCGCCATGTGAAAAATAAGTACGTTATTTTGAGGCCCCTTGGGGATATGTGTTTATTCACCTCGGGCTTCGCCATCGGTGAATAAATCACATATCCCCTCGTGGCCTCAAAATAACTATACTTAGAATAAAGCTTCTAGGACAGCGTCGGCCACGGTTGAAATCCAAATATTACCAGGGTTAAGTCACGTTGGCCTGAAAAACAGAGAAAAATCTTCTCGAAGTTTCGAGCGAAGGCCCTTCGTCAGGAGAAATTAGTAAACAACTCACATGTGGTCACGCGTATTTATAGCAGAGCTACAATGGGAATCACGTGGACACATGTAAGCCAATAAAAACAAAGTAAACAAATAAATCAATATGTAATTTTAGCCTGTGTGCAGGTGCTGACCCAATTTGTGGGTCAGCTACCTGCAAATAGGCAAAGAAACAGGTTATAAATTACTATTTAAATCATCAGAAAAATGTTAACGAAAAGGTGTGGAATATGGTGGTGGAGTGAGCTAAATGAAAGAGAATCGCTCATTGAGGCCGTGAGGGTGAATGGTACCAAGTTTGTAAATGAGACGCATTTCTTGTTTACGACGAGTACCGTTACAACCTGTAATGCGCCATTCAGCCCATTACAGGTTGTAACGATACTCGTCGTAAACAAGAAATGCGTCTCATTTACAAACTTGGTACCATTCACCCTCAGTTTAACCCTTCGGCTCGGGCTAAAATGAGCGTGAGTCGGGGCAAAAACATATTTATGCCCGGGGACCGGGGGATGCTAAAAGCAAAAAATGTTGCTTTTCAATCGAAGTACCAGCACTTTTGTCACTAAGTGTACAATGTACAATGTACAATCAAACATTTTTTCGTTATTTAGGTTTTAGATGTTGAGTTGCTCCTCTTTTATTATCCTGTATGTCGTTTGTTTTCCTCGTTTGTCTTGCCGTTACCTCACAAACGGTTTTTTATATCTCGTTTTAGTTCCACTGCCTGTCCGTAAATTGTCCACAGGCGTTGCCAGTTCCAACGCCGTCAAATTAACGTGGAATGCCCCTGTTTCAACAGCTGCTATTAGAACCTATCAGGTAAGCGGTCTATAAGGGTGGTCTATACCCTAAAAACAAGACGCCTGCCCGGGTCAGGCGTTCACTCGGGCAACTGGCAGAGTGCGGAAGTCGGCTTGGGTAAAAGATACTGATTGATCGAATGCTGAATGTGGTGCATACTTCACACTGGTGAACGTATATACGAACAAGTGAAGTGAAGTTAATTTTATGAGAGTTTATAATAATTTATATAAGAAGTTACAGTAGTTTACACAATGGCTATCTAATAAGTACTAGTTTACATAGTGAGAGAGAAACAGCATTAAGTTTAACTTACCTACATAGCTCTACAGCAGTGATTCGACTTCATTTGAAATTATTATTCTTCACATATATACGCTGCTGAAGGACAACTGAATATTTATAACTTACCTATTACAGTATTATTCTTTTGTACTGTGGCCGTAAACGATTGTGTGTGCTAGTTGCTGGGAGACAAATGGAATAAACGTTTCTAAATGCGCTTGTGAAATTCATTACTAATTCATGAGTTTTGCAGCCAATCCAATTTCAGAAATTACGTCACATGTATACCCCTGTAAACCCCATACAAACTAAACCAATGATGCTAATTAGTTACAACCACTAGTGGATGTATACTCTTCTGATACAACCACTAGTGCTTGTAACTAATTAGCATCTCAATATCCCAAAGGGATTTTTACTATTCATTCATTTCACAAGTTGTTTACAACACTCGCGTCCTTGTTGTATTGAATATTACAATCACGAGCCGAAGGCGAGTGATTGTAATATTCAATACAACACGGCCGCTCGTGTTGTAAACATTACTTATTTTATATTTTCCAGCATATTTTCCTGCAAAAAAGGTAAAGATATGCTTAAGGTGGCTCCCTAGGGTTTTAGTTTTTATGGCTTATTGCATTTAGTCATATAGTCTCTGGTTATTGCTGTCTTCAAAATAACTATTACATAATTATTCTGTATACTGAACTGCAGAAGGAGAACCACACTTATAAAGTATTTGTTGAATAGTGTGAATATCTGCTGTTACCATGGTAATAATGACGTATGAAATTTGTCAATTTTTTATGGTTATCTCCAGTTTTTGTCGGTCAAAATTTCTAAAAATTGTCATCTGGTCAGTTTTTTCCACATAGAACACTACAGCAAAATAAGTTGTCAAGACAGATTTTTCACTATACATGTAAACTTTATGGATTAAAAAAGTTCTGTCTTATGAAATTTTTTTTATGCACAGGTTTTCTTTATGCACAAAATAATAAAGAATTTTAGAGAAGCAAATTTGTGATATTTGAGCATTTGTATCGCTCGGACGGCTGCTGACGTGACAGAATATCAACTCGACAAGATTGCTATTTACGCATGTGCCGACACCATACTCGTTACCAGTCCCTTTTCAAAATTACCGCAGGGAGCCACCTAGAGAAATATTTAATTATTATTGTATTAATTATAATAATTGTTCTCCACAGGTTACTTATCGTGGCGAGAAAACCTATCGTGCACCAAATAATAAACTGAAGACCATTATCGTTAAAAAAACAAAAAAGTTCGGGTGCTGTGCTGCTATTTTGGAAGACTTGGAGCCACATATGAAATATGTCGTAACTGTCCTGTCTGTTGGTGTGTCGCATGTAAGCGAGATGAAGGAGATTAATGTGACAACGAAGATTGCATCTTCGCCATCATTCAACAAACCAAACTATACCAAGAGTGCCATTACTGAAGATTATCTTCCCATTTATCTGTCACGTGCTTCAGAGAGGAATGGCCCTATCAGGTGATTGTTTTAGTGTGATATGAAAACAGGAAAAGGAAGGGAATGAAAAGGGGTTGCACAGTAGGGGTACGCCTGTAGTGACCAGCTCTTTGTGTCTATACTGTGTCGCAACGCTATTGGGAGACCGGTTTCAAGACAGATTGCGACGTGTAACACCCCGTGTTGTATGAATTTGTATCGCTTTCCATTGCGAGACAGGTTTCACAAACTGTTGCGTGAAGTTGAAGTGCATCCTACTTTGGCAATGCAAAGCAACGCAGGTTCATAAACAAGAGGGTGTTACTGTGTTACACGTTGCAATCTGTCTTGAAACCAGTCTCGCATAGGTTTCACAAAAAATTACATGGTGTAACAGCGGCTTTAAACAGGTTCACAAATATTCAAAGTGGTGGTCTCTTTCGGTTAATCTAAAGGAAACCTTAATTTTGATATGGATTTGACCGCTCAAGAGAGGATTTGCCCACTGGAACCCAAGATAGGTGTCCGTTTCTGCTTAAAGAGGGGTGTCCGCTTAAAAGGGGTTGTAACTATAGTGTTTAATTAAAGAAATGACTGGGACCTCACTTAGGCTTTGGTGAAGTGTTTCCTTCACCAAAAATCTCTAGAACATAGGTTATAATTATGTGTGGACACAGTGCTAAATAGCGGTGCTCTGTTTATCGTTGTAAACGTTGCGAACGAACGAGCGAACGAACGAAGTCAAAATTAAAATTCTGGTTATGTTTTAGTTTAAAAATGTCATGTCAAAGCAAATCTATAGTTTGTGTAAGAGGGCTCTCAATATGTAAGAAATGACATGTCAGAGATTCAGGATTAAAAACAAATTGAGAGGAAGGGTTCCACAAACCATATACAGTGGAACCTCTAATTAACGGACACTTGGCGAAGTTCCCAAACGACACATTACTATATTCCCAACCTCCATCCAGCGGACACTTCTAATTTACGAACACTTGGTGAAGTTCCCAAACGACACATTACTACTGTATATTCCCAACCTCTATCCAGCGGACACCTCTAATTAACGAACACTTGATGAAGTTCCCAAACGACACATTACTATATTCCCAACCTCCATCCAGCGGACACCTCTAATTAACGAACACTTGATGAAGTTCCCAAACGACACATTACTATATTCCCAACCTCCATCCAGTGGACACCTCTAATTAACAGACGTATGAAACGTTCCCTTCAATGTCCGCTAATTAGAGGTTCCACTGTAATCATTGTCGGTAGCGCTGCATCGTACAATCATGATAAGTGTCACATGTTATGAGCATTGTTTTATAATTGACTATAAGACTATTACTAATCTAAAATAACTTTAGAGTAACTCGGATACGACTAGAGCCATTCCATTACTACTCATTCCCTCTCTTACCTTTATACTCCCTTTTAGCGTAAATTAATCATCTTTTTACTTTTTCTATCCAGCTATTACTTGGTGTACGTTGCATCTCTTGGAGCTACGTTGACCGAAGCAAGTGACAAGCTACGAGAAATTTCAGAAAGAGCTACTAGAGACAGTCGGCCTCGCCGCGAGGCAAAGAGTGACGATACTGAAGATGTGTACATCACCGCCAAGCTAAACGCGAACGAAGTTCCTGTGAACTTCAAAGTTGGGAAAGGCGATGATGTCAATGGTTATAAAAACAAACCGTTAACAGTGGGGAATTTTTACGCTTTTGAGGTGAAATCTTGCGTGGTCGACGAAAATTTGGTACGTTGACAACAGATAACTGTCTTATTCTCTTTTAAATTTCGGATTTTTGAAGAAATTCGTTTCAATTACATGGCGTCATGTAACCATAGGGAATGAAGAAGATATTATATATACTATTCTAAAACCCAAACATTTCATCGCCATTTAGGTGATGTGCGACCATTCCCCTGAGATTCAAAAGACAAAAAATATTTCCGCCATTTATTATATGGCTTATTACGGTATATGCATGACAAAATTACTACATTCTGATGGTTGAGAGGAGTACAATTATTTTATTAAAAATTAGTAAAAATAGAGAAGGCCCTGGGAGCGATGTTGACAATAAAATTCAAAGTGGCGGCCAATTCTGCAATGGAAAGTTTGCGCATTTCCAACGACTTGTACACTATGAACTAGAAATGAGTACAAGGAACACCCAGAGTGAAAATGTTTCTTGTCAAGTAATGAAACAAGATGTTAAAGGCGTGAGTGAGTACCAAGCGTACGTGTCGTAATTTTGTCATACATGTAATAAATGAGTAATCATATGATTTTGCTCGTACAATTAAGGATTTACACTACTCGTGATGTTTGAAAATTATGCCAAATTTCACTCGCCTAGCGGCTCGTACAATTTTGGCAAAATTTTCAAATATCACTTGTAGTGTAAATCCTTAATTGTACTCGCTATCATGTGATTACCTATACTTATTGAAACAACATACCTTACATGACACGTACTTATAGCCTGACTTCGAGCGTGACAGACTCATCGTTTTCTATGTTGTTGTTCTTGTTATCGCTTTTGGAATCCTAAAACTCACTTCCAGATTGCTCATCGTCCGACTCATACATGATTTAGTCCTTAGGTTATTGAAGTCACAAAATTTTTGCTGTTTTCTTCCGTTGTTTTTTTTTTGTAAACAAAATGGCTGGAAAATAAAAAAAATCGACCGGTCGATTAGGGAAAATAATTGACCAGCGCGTCTCATCAGCCAATGAGAACACCAGATTTCAACGGAAGTAACATGCCATATATAATAATTCATAAGAAAAACATAAGGGAAAATCATCATTACGACCGGTCTGGATTAACGTAGTAAAGACCGTTAACGCGACTTTAACACTCATCCCCTCTTTACATACTGATTGTTTGAGAAGCTACAGTAAAAACCCGCTAACAAGAACCTACGTTTTACCTGGGTTATGTTCTTATATTCTTATATAAATAAACTCTTAATTTCAGCCTGAGGTTCTTATAGTGTAAGGTCGTTGTTAGCGGGTTTTTACCGTATATCAAGAACTTGAAATTGATTCTTTTTTTGTTTTTTCAACAGGTCTGTCTTGCTACAACAACTGGTTTTACTGATCCTGTCGCGTTCACTACTGGTAAATGGTTTACACGTAATTTTAAAGTGTATATATGTTCGAATATTTTTCTTTATTATGTTTAATATCTAGTTTCGGTGCTGTAAAGATGGTTAGTAGATCTTATTCAAAAATGACCTCGTTTTAAAGTAAAAATTCTTTTCAAATTTCTGCATGAAACTGAGTTCATAAGGGCTAATTTGTATCTATATAAATTTTTTCTTTTAATTCGGCGGCCATTTTTGAATAAGGTCTGTAGCGGTTAAAAATATCAAATTTACCGCGCGGCCAAACACTCAACCCGTAAGAACCCTGACACTGCGCTGTGACACTCATCAAGCTCTTGGACTATTAAAGTGCCGATGTCCGACAGCGGGATTTCAACAATCTTTGACATTGGAACCATTGGAATTGGCGTACGATATATACTCTAGACTTTGGGGTATCTACGGAATAACCTCCTTTTAAAAGCCTGTTTTATATTTGTTTGTTGGTATCGATTTGGAAGAAGCATTCGTTATATTATGATTAAATTCCATGAAAGCTAAATTATACTTTTCACATTTTTCGACAAAAAATTTTCCTCGCGCTTCGTTAGCCACTGCAGAAATACAGTAATACACAACAAAGTACAGAAGCGGAAGTGGGAAGGTATTTCCATTTTGACGTAAGATCATGCACATTTACCAGGCAAAGGGCTCCCCTCCCAACGTTAGTATTTCGTTGCAAAAAATCTTGTCAGTTTACTACCTTTTTACTTTGCTCTTCAGGACGTTTTTGGACGACAATGGACATTTTTCTATAAAAATACTAAGATGTAATTTCCAGGACTACAAAAGTTTTTTTAATTCTAGTTTTGTGTAAAGTTTTGAATGCTACTATTTCTGAATCCATGTACAAACAAGTTTATAAACTTTGTAGCGATTAATTTTTTACTGAGCATATTTTGCCATTTATCTCATGACACACCTACATTTCATTGTTCTAACAGACCGGTTAAATCCTTTTAACTGGTTATATTCTCGCTTGTATTACTGTTTGTCACCATGCAAACTTTCAAAGAATTATATATTTTACACTTTGTCTTAAGGCTAGTTTCCACTCGGAAAATTGTCCGCAGGATAGGAACGGACAGGAAAGTTTCTTTTGTGTTAAGGTCATTAGTTCCAACCAAGAGCTCACAAGACAAAGAAAACTTTCCTGTCCGTTCCTGTCCTGAGGAAAATTTTCCTGAGTGGAAACTAGCCTCGACGTCAGACGATTTACCCATCAAGTAGAGATCTCCTGGTAGTCTTCCCGGGAAAGGTTAAAGCCCAGATCAAACGAGAACGCAAGTCCTGACAGTTGGTAGTCACGAATTTCTGTGGCGGTCATTCCATATTTGATAGAGGGAGATGATCAGGAAACCAAATATATTGAACAAAGAACCCACTTGGAGGTTGAACGGGGTTTGACCGTGCACAAAGTTTTTTAAAGCTCATTTGATATGGACAAACGACTGAACACAAACGTTTTCTATTGGAAGCACGGCTCGAAATATGTCATTATTTGTAATAAGTACTGGAATACCTCGAACCAGAAGCCAAAACAAACACGTAGTGCCCAATCTCTTTTACAGTGCTATCTTAGTTCGCAATGGTAAAACAATAGAATTTTCAACCGTGACCGTGCACAAGGTCCACAAACACCTAGAACAATGGATTTTATGAAGTTTCCCAACCATCTCCCTCTATCAACTATGGTCGTTAGAACTCCCCAAATTAATAAAATAAAGTTTTCGTGAGTGTTTTAAACAAGTTTTCTCAAATTCATTAATAATTCATGAACCGAAAGCAAAGGAAATCAGTACCGAGACGGAAATTTTGATATCGGAGGAAGAAATTACATAAATTAAGCCAACTTTCGCCTCGATTTTCTCTTAAAATACTGATTTGTTTGAGAAGCTATATCATACACTCGGAAGAGTGTTTCATCAGGATTCCAAACACCTCGAAATTTGTTCAAAAACCTCGGCTTGTCCTCGGTTTTCAACAAAAGTCTCGGTGTTTGGAAATCCTGATGAAACCCTCCTCCTCGTGTATGAATGTATGATATATAACTTAACTTTGCCACGGTACATGATATTTTCGGAAAATTATTCAGAGCGGCTGGCTGAGATAGCGTGACTGCCAACTTGCGATGACTTGTGTTCGCGTTTGATTACAGCTTAAGACCCTGGCTACTCATGCAGCAACAGCTGATTGTAAAGAATGGCGGTTAGAATCGTGCCGCATTTAGCTTGTTTAGAGTAACTTATGAGTACCTGTCCCGGCTTAAAGAATAGAGTGCCGCGCGTAGGCAGTGTTTTGGATAGAGCAAAGTGTAAAGGTGGTGAACTGCCGAAATTTATAGTAACGAAATGCTGACGTTGCGAGCGCATGCTTTCATCAGAGAAAAATGGGTTACGCAGCTTGATGCATTAAATGATGAATTTCACGATGTTTGAGATAAAAGCGTGCTGCATGGCGCGGTGTTGAACGAATTACCCAGAGTGTCAGGCGCAGACAATTTGTACGAGGTGGCCCAGCGCCACTCAACATACTGCACTCTACTTTTCCCGTTTAGAGATTCCCCTTGTAGGGGTTTTTTCGTGAATTATTAAGAAGAGAATTTTTTCTATGTCACGTATTTTCGGTTAAAAGCGCTCAAAACCCTAGAACTTTTTGGCGTACCACTCAAAATCTTCTTATTTTAACATTATTGTGCAGCTTATAGAATCAACAAACTTTTTATAAGCATTTGGGGGTTGAGAAACATATTAAACGATAAAAAATCATAATTATGATGGTAGGTATGCTACAAAAATGTTGAATCCACCATATTTATACAGTAATCAATGCAAAATTTATTTTTGTTCAACCAACATTTTGTTTTTGGGGTATCCCTCACAATCTCTTTATTTTAGCATTATTGTGTAGGTCATACAGTCAACAAGCTTTTTAAGTACATGCAGGTGCATGGGGGTTGAGAAACATATCAATAGTTAAATTTTGAACGCATATTACGCGACATAGGAAAAAATTCTCCTCTTAATGAATTTGAGAATAGTATCTCCTTCTCCATTCTTACAAGTTGTTTTTGTGTTGAGATTTTGTTGTTGTGTTTTTTTTTTGATAGAATCTACGAGTGCCGTTGTTTCAAAGGCTAGCACTGATCCACTTGGTGGTAAACTCTGGTTGGTTGGTCCAGTGGCGGCCATCTTGGTTTTGCTCATTGTAATCGTTGTTGTATGCTTACTTTGGAGACGGTAAGGCGAATTGCTAATTTTGCAACACACCAACTCATTCCTGCTTGCATGAGCTGACCAAAAAGCCCCGTTCTCTTATTATTTTTCTATGTCTATTAAACGCTAAATTGCGGTTCCCTATTACCGTCCAGCGGTAGGTGACACTCGTGAAAGGGAGAACCACCACTCAGGCAGACTGGAGCGCTTGGGAAAGTTAATTAGCGGCGAGTTCACACAAGTGTTACAGACAGTCGCTACTGGCGACCAGAAGCCTTTCAATTATTCAGCGCTGCTTCGAGTATATTCACTTTCTCAAAGCTTAAATTTTTAGTTACATTTGTATATATATTTATTTTTGAAAACCTTGTAAATCTAAAGTTGTGCTCGTGTGCTCGAGAGCAGGGTTTCGGATAAAGCCATTGTTGCTTAACAGAACAACCGCTGGCTAACAACCGCTGGCTCTACAGATCATTGCTCGTGACATACAACGTATTTTGTAATTGGCCCGTCTGTCCCTATACTCGCTACTACGGTCCACACTGCACAGTAGAACCTCGTTATTTCGAACTCGGTTATCTCGAACAGGAGTTGATTTGTCTTCCACATACTGTTTTCTTCATTGTTATAGCTTGCTAAATGTGGCTGGGTTGTTATTGTATGTTTTATTTTATATAATAAAAATTATGTTGATGTTGATGTTGTTTTACGGGTCGGATAGCGTGGTTCCACTGTAATTGTGATTGCATGCAATAACGCGTTGGAATGTTGTTTGGTTTAACCCTTTAACAGACAATCGTACATTTTGTCTCTACTTATATATTTTACTCTGCCTAACGCCAGACGATTTTACTCGTGGGGTCTCTTGCAGGCAGGGAAAGAAATATTTAAAATTTTCAACAGGACAGATGTCCTTTGAGGCAAAACATTTGCCGGACTAAGTTTTCTGCAGGAGAAATTTTGTTGCAAGTAGTGAAATCAGAGAGCTCGAGAAACAAGATCTGCGAATGAATAAGATAATATGTCTTAATTTAGACTCAAACCACAGCCACTGTTTACAGTTCCACGCTAAACTCCAAACGCACGCGTCAGTTTAAACTAATTCTTATTTCTTACAAAAGCATTCATATGAAGGATATGGCGCATACAAATAGGACTTATGCTTACTGTCGGACACTGTGTCTACAATCATGGAATAGAGCCGGACATTACAATTTTTTAGCGGACTTGTCCGGCACTTTATAGTAAATTTCGACCCCTGCTGCTTGCAGGAACTTGCCTGCTAAATTGTTAGTAAATGATCTCTTAACCATTTAGCAATCGTACATTTAACGCTAGAGACGATTTTACTTGTCGACTGGCAGAAATTTGCCTGCTAAAGGGTTAACCAATCTCATCATAATTTGTGTTTTTATTTTTATTTTTAGAAGAGTAAGATTGAGGAAACGAAAGCCAGCGCACTTGAATAAATTGACGCACGAGGAACACGTACCTATAATGCCGTCGCCAGGAGATCCTGTGGAAATGCAAAGAATGAATCTTGAAACGGAAGGTATTGCCCACTTTGTTAATGTTATGAGTTTGTGTACCAATAATGGGTACTTTCCCCCAAGAAAAAAAAAGGGAAACTGGGTGCCAGAGAGGTCTAAAACACTCTGAAGTGTGCAGGCTAGGCAAGTTCTAAGAATTAAAGGGCACATGACTCGAAAATTAAGTTTGTCTTATTGAAAAGAATATTTAAAATGATAAAGTAACATCTTTTGCAGTTTTTGGTTTCCTTGCTTCGTTTTTGAGATATTCCAGCTTGTTTAATATACAAATGACACAACTTCTTACGTCACATGTGCATAATGAGTTATCAGAAAAGGTTATATCTTTGCTATTATGAAAACATGGGCTTAATAACTCAAATGAAGCATGTGCGTGTTTCAACCCACAACACTAAACATGTAGAATTCCAAGTGATTCCGTTTCACAATAGCAAAGATATGTAGCCTTCTCTCGGTAACTCATAATACTCATTATGCACGTGTGACGTAAAAAGTTGTGTCAGTTGCATATCAAACAAACTGGAATATCTCAAAAACGAAGCAAGGAAACCAAAAACTGCACAAGATGTTATTTTATCATTTTAAATGTTCTTTTCAAAAGACAAACTTAATTTTTACGCAGAATGAAATATGGCCACCGAAATCTGGGATAAGATCGCCCAATTCTGGCTAACTGGACCTTAGCGCCTTATATAATTGACTTCTTGATGTTTAGGCCCTAGCTGTTTACATGCTTGAAGTGGATTGAGTGTTCAAGTCAAATTTCGCATGTTGTTTCTACTTGTTGTGTTTACATGAAGTGGATTGAAACTTTTCGATCTGATCGAAACGGATAGCTGAAGTCAATCCACGCATTGGAGTGGATTGACTTGAGATTTAAAGTGTATATGAAACTAAAATGAAGTTTGTCTTATTTGAAAGAATTCTTAAAGTAATGGGGAATATCAATTTAACGCTTTTTCATATTTTACTTAGTTCTTGAGATATTTAGACTTATGTGATATTCAAATGAGATAACTTATGGTTCGTTTTTTCACTAATTAACCTATTCGAAAATCGCGAATATTTTTAAGATTATTGAACAAAATCACTTGAAACTTTGCATATTGCTACAGTTCATGCAACTAAACATGAAAGACAAGTTACAAGTGATTTTGATCAATAATCTTAAAAATATTCACGATTTTCGAATATGTTAATTAGAAAAAAACGAACCATAAGTTATCTCATTTGAATATCACATAAGTCTAAATATCTCAAGAAATAAGTAAAATATGAAAAAGCTGTAAATTGATATTCCCCATTATTTTAAGTGTTCTTTCGAATAAGGCAAACTTAATTTTCGTTTCATATACACTTTAAGCTTGAGTCGGCTTGAATGTTTCCAACCTGATACATCTAAACACGGTTTCACTTGAAAATGACTTGATAAACATGCGTGACATTGGCGCGTGTCATACAGCATGGCGGACATTGAGGAAAGTACAGAGAATAGTGTTCCAAACAGATCGGATTCTCGATGTAAACATCTGCCGGATTGATTTAACTGGCGTTTTTCAGGCGTGGATTTCCACTAGGCATAAATGTCGCGCGCTCGACTTTTTTCGTTTGTCTTGTGAGTTTCCATGTGGATCGAAATAGAAAACTATTCAAACAAAGGCAACATTGACATCTTTTGACCTCTCATACAGCAACGTTTATCCCCGTCCCCCTTAACGATGTTGTACCACTACAAAACGTTAGCACTTTGTTCTCGATGGCTTTTCATAACATTTTCGTTTATTGTTTAGGGGGAGGGGGGGGGGGGGGGGGGGGCAACGATATTGGGAAATTGCATTTTTTTTGACGCTGTTAGAACTAATTTTGTCAATACTTTTAGTGGAAATTCAGCTTTAGTCTCACTTTAATGTCTTTTATTTTGACCTGAGTTTTGGCCCTTCCTTTTTTTACTGAAACATGGTTGTGTGGTGTTTATTTTTTTCAGGAATGAGAGAACACCCTCCTATCCACATTTCACAGCTTGGTTTCCACATTGAGGATCTGCAGGCTAGGAACAATGATTTGTTTACAAGAGAATACGAGGTTTGTTGAACAATGTAGCATTCTTACTAGATCTTTCCTGGCTAATTGACAAGGGGAGACGGTTAGTGGTGTTATAATGTAACTACGGCTGCTGTGCACATGTGCATTACTAAATTGTTACATTAACTTTGGCTAACGTACATGTAAAATACACAGTCTGCTGTACTTCAGAGCTTGTCTTTTTTACCTTTGTGTCATCTGCCTAACACAATTTTCAGCTTACAGTCAAACCGGATGTTCTTTCCCGCGTATTGACAGTGACATTGCAATGTTGACTTGCAAACGGTCCACGGCGATTTCTTAGCAAGTTCCAAAAAATTCCCATTTTAAATATCGAACTTCACATAATATAAAGTTCTATTGAAAGTCAGAACAATTAACTCTAAGTAAACTTCATGTTATGTGAAATTCGATATTTAAATAGCGAATTTTTAGCAACTTGCCAAGAAATCGACGTGTGTCAATATTGCAAGGTCGCGCTGTAAAGAACATCCGGCTTGACTGTAAAGACAGTCCGTGGTTTACGGGAATGGCAGAAGTGTTGAATATTTTCACTCGAAGAAATATTCATTTTTATATGGCTCAAATTAAGAAAACGGCGGTCGCCATCTTTTTAAGTGATTTGTCAATTTTCGACGCGCTTGTCAATTTTCGGCTGGTTTGTCAATCGTTCGTTCGTTCGTTCGTTCGTTCGTTCGTTCGTTCGTTCGTTCGTTCGTTCGTTCGTTCGTTCGTTCGTTCGTTCGTTCGTTCGTTCGTTCGTTCGTTCGTTCGTTCGTTCGTTCGTTCGTTCGTTCGTTCGTTCGTTCGTTCGTTCGTTCGTTCGTTCGTTCGTTCGTTCGTTCGTTCGTTCGTTCGTTCGTTCGTTCGTTCGTTCGTTCGTTCGTTCGTTCGTTCGTTCGTTCGTTCGTTCGTTCGTTCGTTCGTTCGTTCGTTCGTTCGTTCGTTCGTTCGTGCTGGATTAATAGCCACGACATCGCCCTTTAGGACTGGGCTTGGTTGTTGCGTTTACAAGACAGCAAAATCGTCACTCTGAAACACGTTTGTTTTTTTGTTGTTGTTTTTTTAGTCGATAGATCCGGGTATGACATTCATTTCTGAAGCCTCAGCTCGTCATTTGAACCAGTCGAAGAATCGTTATCCAAACATCGTACCATGTGAGTAGATTATTATTGCTTGAACAGGCGAACCGAGGCCATGATGATTACAAACTGAATGAGCATTTTCAAATTATCTCACGCTTTAATAAAAAATAAAAAATTAACAGATCCTTTACCATGATCTTAATTTGCTGCAAGTCTAAGAACTGTCAAAGATGATTGGTCAGTTCAAATTTAGAAATGTATTAGCTTTGTAAGTGACCCTTTGTAAGTGGCCTCGGTTCACCAGTTTTAGTAGTAATTGGTTAAAATGTTCTTTTCAACTTTGCGAGATTTAATTCAAGTTTTCTTTCACCGTTCTTAGACGACCACACACGAGTTGTTCTTCAAGAGACAAGCGGGTTCCTCGATTCCGACTACATCAATGCAAACTTTATGGCTGTAAGTACTTTATCTTTGGCCACAGGAATGTAGCATAAACGCAATTCTTTTGTTTGAGGGGTATTGTATATAACCTTTATTTAATAATTAGATTATGAGGTCGAAATTTCTCTGAGGGAATGCTTGACGAGAGAAGAAGCTTTGGTTTGAACAGTTGTTTGATTAATTTATCTTTTAAACTTATTTACAAACTATTATATAACGTTAATAATTGACGTCAAACTCAAAGCCATCCTCGTTCCCAGGGTCTCCTCGGTACACTGGGAAATCGGAGGCCCTGGTCAGATGAAAACGATTGAAGCGTGTGATTGGCTGGACGAAGGCTATTGTCGAAAACAGGAAGTGGGCAAATATATTTTCAACTGTCAAACAACGGTGTGAATAGAGTGAAGATTATCGCTCACATAACACCGGAAAAGTCTACAAATAAAGCCAACAAAGTACGATTCATAAAGCGAGTCGGAAGTGCGATGAGTTTCATCATTTAACTCTCAAAATCGAACGATTTTAGACATAGCGTGACTCGGTGACTCATTCGTCGGCGACGGCAAATTATTATGTTCGTAAACAACCTACCTTTAAATAGCATTTCGGTACGCGAAATTGTATTATTTTGTCCAGCGGGAAGAACAGTAAACACCAAACCTTTCGGACGTCATAATAAAGCAACTGTTGAGTGTATCTCGTTTGTTTCGTTATATTATGTCCCTGTTCGCACCCAGGGCGATGTGATGTATTCAATGACTCAATGTCCTAGAATCTAGGACATTCGGTTTTATCTGACCTGGGCCTCCGATTTCCCAGTGTACCGAGGAGGCCCTGGGAACGAGGAGGACTCAAAGCGTGATAGTTGTGATGTGCGATAGCCACTGATCTCTATACTAACTGGATACGCGGGAACGATCTACCGGTTGACCCCACCGGCGGCCATGTTGGTTCACCCAAAAGAACGAAAACAACATGAACTAAATAAAATTAATTTGCTTCGATCGAAGACTGCAATATTCCACCAGATTGGTCCAGATAGCTAGCTCGAGTTTCAAAGTTGGTTTTGCAATGACTATGCAATTTCTGGTGCGTAAAATCCTGGCTGAATTCGAGATTTCGGCCATTTCACTCCCCCTCTGGCGTCCATCTTGTATTGAGACAATAATTATATTCATAACATGAATGGCAAAATTACTGCATTTTGATTGGTTGAGAAACAACAACATGGCTGCCGGTGGAGTCAAACCTCGCAAGGCGATTTGTTCTAGACCGCCCATCCAGTTAGTATAGAGATCAGTGACGATAGCGCTGTTTCAAGATTATCAACCTAATCGGAGCTCGAGTCAACTATCATCTCGCACAGAAATTGAGAGCAAATAATCTAGTAGACACTAACTTGTGTACCTTAGTCCTTCCGAATTATTTCAAAATCGAAACATAACCGTTGTTTCTGTGTGAAAGCCGAGGTAAAACAAGTCTTCTACTCTGTTTAAGCCTGGTTCTCATATGTCGCCGATGGTCGGCGATTTGTGATTTAGATGCATGTTAAAACGGGAAGTGCAGCAGCATGTTAAGTAATAAAGAACAATGCAGAAAAGCAGTGCTTTTATTCTTTTACTTAACATGCATCTAAATCATGGATCGGCGACCATCGGCGACATATGAGAACCAGGCGTGGTGCACGACCACGCGGGTCCTGGTACTCAATTTCCTACTCACTATCTCTCGACGAATAGATATCCAGTAGAGTAGCCAATCAGATTGCAGCATTCACAACAGCGTATACTAGTAAGTTTCTACTAATTACAGTTAGTGGGTTACAATGCAATAAATTATTAGATTGTACTGTAAGCGATAATGTTATTGCTTATAAGTTTCAACGTGAGAATCGGCTGTGTCGTTAATTTTGATTTGATTTTGACAATATTGCGCCAGCATTGCGAGGATAACACCGCTGTGTATCAAACTTGAACTCTCGCGCAAACTCAAAATGGCGGCTTACAAAACAACAAAATTTGAAAACGACAGCCGGTTATATCTTTTTCTAGTACGTTAGCTAGTATCGCAAAACTATTAACATTTCCAAACATTATAACCAAGAGCTTTTAATTTAGACTTATTTTTGACTGCAGTTTGCCCTTTATCGTAAAACTGATCTGTTCTGTTTGTAGGGCTATAGGAAACAAAGCGCTTATATCGCTACCCAAGGTTTGTAGATGCAATATAAATATACACGATAAAACCTGAACCGTAATTCACATTTTGTAAAACAAGTCTTGGTGTTATGTTGTGTTTCCAATAGACTGTTATCAAAACAATATATCTGTACTCTCGTGTTTTCTGTAGCTCCTCTTCGAAACACAATAAACGACTTCTGGCTAATGGTTTGGGAACAAGACGCACGAACAATTATTATGATGACAAACTTACAAGAAAAAGGAAGGGTAGGTATTTGTTTTGTTATTTTCTAAGCAATAACGCGTTCTCTTTTTTTTTAACTTTATATGTCGTTCTTTTTCTTCACAAAATCTGTTTTCTGTTATGTACTGATGTATGACATTTTATGCTCAGTTTCCAAAATTCTTCATATGAGTTGTACCTATACTTAAAATACTCTTTAATAATTCATGAAGAAAACACAAAAGAAATTCACATTGTTCAATTCACAATTCACATGTTAAATTGTTAATGGAATACGCGTGAATGGTATATTCTGTATTTTATCACTTTTTTCATTAAAATCTTCAAGCGATTTATCATAAGAAAAGAAAAAAAAAACACACAAATGCCTACATCGACGTCATCCTCATTACCATTTTGGAAATACAAACCTCAATATAACTGACAAATAGAAGTTCAAGTCAGAAAATATTTTGGCATTCAACTATTCGCGTTACATAGAATCCATATCAGTGATATATTAATGTCAGGTTAGATAGAAGGTAGACTTGGATCAAGTCTGCCTCTCGAGGGGACAAGGGGTCGAGCGCGCCGCCTCACGGCGCGCGATGAGAATGGGTCGCAGGTTTAAAGGTCTTTAATTAGAATACATCAAACGTGTATCTTTACAATCAAATTACTCCTAAGGATTTTTCGATGTGGCCGTGTCGAGGCATATCAAAGGCGCTTTAAGCAGCCACCATACGACACAGTTCAGACCACGGATCCCAGCTAAGCCCTAGGTGTTGATTTTACGGAGGGAGGAAAACCGGAGAACCCGGCGAAAAACCCTCGGGGCTCAGGAGAGACCAACTAAACTCTACTCACATGAGTCCCAAGCTCGAGAACGGGGTTGTTCCCAGACGATCACCCATCCAAGTACTAACCCCGTCTGACCGCGCTTAACTATTGGTGAGAGGCAGCGCCCTAACAGCACACGCCATCCATGATCCCTGTTTGGGGCTCAGATATTTTTCTGAGTACTTAAGCTTGGCGAACGTCTAAAAAACGTCTGTTAAATCGTGAATTTTCTAAATTTAGAGATGGACTCATCCAACTCGAATTTTTTAAATTTTTTTTCTTCAGATCAAATGCGATCAATACTGGCCTAACCAAGTTTCAGAGAAATTTGGTAATGTCTCTGTCACAGTTGTGGAAACAGTAGAGTTGGCTCACTATACTGTTCGCACTTTTAGACTGTGCAAGGTAAATAACGACACTAGATATACCAAGTAGACAGCAACAATAACAATAAATAATTTTGGCAATCCGATAAGGTCTAATAGCCTAATAGATTACGACTTTAACTAAACACAAACAGCAACTTTCATACATACAACACAAGGACAAGCAACAAATTACATCTACCAAAATCCAACACCAATTGGGGGGAGCAGAAGCTCATTTACCATGCTTCAAACGACTTCAACAACTTAGACAATAAAACGAAAATTACGGACTCGCTACTAAGATTTAAAAGACTGCTTAATACACAAATCTATCAATAACTGACTAATTGACCACGACTAACTGATCGACCGACCAACGAACGAACGAACCGACTAACCCGCCGTCAATTTATTATATTGTTTAAATTTAGTTGAAGTTTTTATATATGTTATGTTATTGTTGTATTGTATCTTAATATGTAACAGGACCTCACTGAAACACTTCGGTGTAGGTATCCTGTAGAAATATCGTTAAATCCAAGGGTGATAATGATAACAAGGATCATGATGACAAGGATGATGAAGAGGGGTGAAGAGGAGGAAGGTGAAAGAAAAGAGGATAATGAGAAAGTGGTTGCGGAAAACAGGAACATGAAAAGGGATATTGATGGGGGAGGTGTGATGAAGTGGATGATGGTGTTAAAGAAGAGGGCAATGATGATTAAAATGTTGATGATGGTGACGCTGATGCTGATGATGGTGATAGCGATGATGATAAGGAGGAGGAATAAGATGGTCATGATGCATGCGGAGGTTGATGGTGATGATAAAGAGGATTATGAGTACAATGAGTATAATGCGGTTATAATAGTAAGAGCGACAGCGATACCCAAAGTGATAGCTATATAGCTATAGATAGTGATAGCTATAGACGTAGCCGTAGACGTAGACATAGACATAGACATAGACATAGACATAGACATAGACATAGACATAGACATAGACATAGACATACTATATAGACAGACATACTATTTAGACATAGTGATAGTAGTGAGAATAATTTATGCCTAGGCGCATATGTTTTACGTAATTTAAAACTGCAGTTCTTGATAATATTTTTATCCCGTTTAAAATACATGGTTATACTTGTTTTAAGGATGGTCATTCTGATCAATCAAGAGAAATAAAACAATTCCAGTATACTGCCTGGCCAGACCATGGTGTCCCACATTATTCAACGTCTTTACTATGTTTCATAAGAAAAGTAAGATTATCTAACCCACCCGAAGCAGGACCAATGGTTGTTCATTGCAGGTATATTCTATCATAGATAGTAAAATAAATCTATTTTGATTACTTATGATTCTATTACAATCTTTTTCAATCTTTGCGTTTTTACGCCCGTCCGTTTGGGCTTACACTTTTCCTCAGAAAAAATTGTGTCAAATTGGCGGTGTGTAGGTGTAAGGTGGCTTTCTACTGTTTCTTGAAAAGTTGAAAAAATGCAAGTTTTAACGTCATGAAAGTGCTCATGAGTATTTTGAAAAAGAATGAAACTAACGTTATGCATAAAATAACGTTCAGGGCATCAAATACTGTTAACAGATAATGTGTTTCAGCTGTTGCTATGACAACAGTGACGTTTCAAAATGGCCGTAAATTTACATTTAATTCAACATATTTGAAACGAGTTCGGTGACCCCCAAAGTTTTTTTGCATTAAAACATTTCTTTAGATTTAAGTAATTAATATGCAGATTTTAAAAAAATTCTGTAGATCCGATTTTTTTTATCGAATAAAAATTATGGTTTTAATTTTTTCAAAAAAACCGGATCTACAGTAATTTTTTAAAATCTTACTATTGATTACTTGAACTTAAAGAAATGTTTTGATGCAAAAAAAATTATGGGTCACCGAACACTCGTTTTTGAAATAAATTGGATTAAATGTAAATTTTCGGCCATTTTGAAACGTCACTGTTGTCATAGCAACGGCTGAAACACTGTATCTGTTATCAGTATTTGATGCCTTAAACGTTATTCTATGCATAACGTCAGTTTCATCACTCTCTTCCAAAATATTCATGAGCACTTCCTGAGGTTGAAACGTGTACTTACATATGATTACCTATACTAATTAATGCGATATCTTACGTTATAAAAAGAGAGCTCGGTACACTACACTTTAAAATGTTACATTGCTGCTTTTAAACTGTTACTTTACGTTCTGAGAAGTTGCGCTAATGCATTTTTTCCACTTCAAGGGTTGTTTAACTCTTTGTCTACCATGTGTCTCATTTTCGAACGAAATTATATTTTTAGTATTTTACTCTGTCTAACGCCAGACGATTTTACTTGTCAAAAAGAGAGTCCTCTGAAGTGAAGGAGTTGAATTTATGGTGGAATGAATCACCTAGGCAGCACTAGATGGTTGTTATATTGGGTTTGTGTGATAATCTGGCGCGGACAATTTCATCTGGGTCACTCAGCAACAAAGCTACATCATTTTTCTTTTCTTTTGTTTTGTTATAAAGTGCTGGTGTTGGAAGGACTGGAGTATTTATTGTCATAGACTCCATGCTTGAACGAATCAGACGAGAGCAAACAGTCGACGTATATGGTCACGTGACACTGTTGCGATCACAAAGAAATAACATGGTTCAAACGGAGGTATGCGTTTCAGGTGTGCAACACCTTGGTGGTAGCTGCCTGTGGTAATTCTTTGTGAGGGGAAGAAGTGGTGATGCACCTAACCAACTATGATACCGTAGATTCAATGCATGAGTCATATATCCACTAGTAGTACATAAAAGGAGAACAGCAATCAGCAGTATTAACTGATAGAGTTACCCTGTATAAATGAAGCTATCTACAGTGTGTATCAAAAAAAATCGAACCCTTAGAGAATGAATTAGCCTTCTTTTCAAACAACCTATTGTAGAAGTTTGAAAGCTAAACACTTCTGAGCCATGGGTGCATAAAAAAACGGGCTGACTTACACCTGGTAAATTAAGATAACTTGAAGTGTATGCATGGTGAAAGTATTTAAAAGCCTTTTCTCTTCCTGTTTAACTTTTGTGCTGATTAATTTATACAATAGTTTGTTTGAAAAGAATGCTAATTCATTTTCAAAGGGTTCGAATTTTTTTGATACACACTGTATACTGTGACTTCGATGTTTGTACAGGATAATTAAAGTGTTTCTGCAACGAAAAATTCAGTTCGAAATAAATTATCTTACTTGTATAAGAACTATTAGAAATTATGAAGATTGTTCTTTACAACTCTCTCATATTTTACTTTGTTCTTGAGATATTAAGATTTGTTTGATGTGTAAATGTTCCTCGCTTTGACGTCACACTGCATAATGACTTACTAAAAAAGCTTTTATGTAATATATCATACACGAGGAGGAGTGTTTCATCAGGATATCCAAACACCGAGACGTTTGTTGAAAACCGAGGCGAAATCTAGCATCTCAAACAAATCAAATCAGTATTTTAAGAGAAAATTGATATGAAAGTTTGCTTAATTTGTGTAATTTCTTCCTCCGATATCCAAACCACAGACCCGGTACTGATTTTCTTTGTGTTTTCCTCATGAATTATTAGTGAGTTTGAGATATATTTAAGACTATCAATAAACTAACCTTCAGTATCATAGGATACACCAACACACATAACACATACACAAATGCACAGTTTCATAATTTCGTTACATAATCCGTATATACAGGTTTTTAGTAAGTCATGAAGTGACGTCAAAGTGAGGAACATTTACATAATATTAAAGTGCTTATGAAATGAAATTTTTGCTTTTTATATTATTTGATAATATAAAAATATAGAAAATTCTGATATTCGTACATATGTTCATTTAATATTTACGTCTTTGGAAAACACTTTATTTTTCAGTTCAAAGTTGATAGCTAGGGCCGTGAAACGTCAACACAATAACGCGGCCACAACAACTATTTGACGTCACACGGTGGATCATTTGTTTAGCCTTGATCCACCTTGTGACGTCACAGGTATTGTTACTCGTCTCAGTCCTTGCTGACATTTCGACTTAAGAAATGCTACGGTTTGGCAAGTTTAAATATAAAAATAAAACACTTTCTAAACACGTAAAAACAAAGTGAGCATATGTAGCAATATCAGCGATTTCTATATTTTTATATTATGAAATAAAGAAATTAGCGAAAAATTCATTTCATAAGCACTTTAATGTCTAAAGAACGAAGTGAGATATCGAAGAGTTGTAAAGACCAAGAGAGTTTATTTCGCACTGAAATTTACTGCATAAACACTTTAAAGAAAATCACATCATGCATTTATAATAATATTTATAATAATTATTTCATAAATATGCAAATACAGTATACCGTGTTGACATTTTTTTCATCATTTGATGTACAGTATTAAAATATTACTCTGACAGCAGATGATTAAATAATTAATATAAAGTTAGCTGTAATGTAATATGGCTAATTGTTCAACGGGTAATGTTCCGGATTTAGTTTAATGGTGTACTGCGCCCCCTTTTTTGATCTGGAAAAAAAACCCCTGATTTTAAAGTATCTCTATTTGGTTATTTCTCAGGACCAGTATATATTTATTCATCAAACATTATTGGAAGCTGTGTTATTTGGAAACACGGAAATACAAGCTTCGGATCTTTCCCAATATTACAAGAAATTGAATGAAATTGGAGAGAATGAAACAACAAATATCGAAGAACACTTTAAGGTAAGTTTATTGAGTATAGAAAAGATCAGAAAGTCAAACGAACTGGTTTTTAAATGGTCACTGTTTACATACACGTTTACGTAATGTCTCGATTCCAAGCATGCCCATCTCTGCTCGGTGAGTTGACGACTCTCATGCTCTCAGGCTCAGGTCCCTCTACAGGTCGTCCCTAGGGTGTGAAATGTGCTAATGTGTCTAAATAGGGAATATTTTGTTGTTATTTTTTGAAAAGTAGCACGACTTAAAGCAAGCAGACGCGTATCCCCTCAATCTTCATCGAGTTTTTAAAGTTCGATCTTTGGCACACCGCACTTTTTATATTATCCTTTACTCCGTTAAAGCTTTGACTTCTCTTCTCTTCTTTCTTTCTTTCTTTCTTTCTTTCTTTCTTTCTTTCTTTCTTTCTTTCTTTCTTTCTTTCTTTCTTTCTTTCTTTCTTTCTTTCTTTCTTTCTTTCTTTCTTTCTTTCTTTCTTTCTTTCTTTCTTTCTTTCTTTCTTTCTTTCTTTCTTTCTTTCTTTCTTTCTTTCTTTCTTTCTTTCTTTCTTTCTTTCTTTTCTTTCTTTCTTTCTTTCTTTCTTTCTTTTCTTTCTTTCTTTCTTTCTTTCTTTCTTTCTTTCTTTCTTTCTTTCTTTCTTTCTTTCTTTCTTTCTTTCTTTCTTTCTTTCTTTCTTTCTTTCTTTCTTTCTTTCTTTCTTTCTTTCTTCTTTCTTTCTATTTATTTATTTATTCGCTTTCTTGCTTTTTTATTTTTCTAATTTTTTTTTGTGTAGCAACTAAGCGTTATTAACCATCCACATCGATTTGTCACCGCTGTCCTTCCTGTGAACAAAATAAAGAACAGATTCGATAAAATCCTGCCGTGTAAGTAGTTAAATAGTGCTGCTGTATATTCCGTATCGTTATAGTTAAACACATATCTTTATCGGAATATGTGAATATTATGGTATGGTTCAGCCAGCCAGTTTGTTGGTCAGTCAGTCGGTTAGTCTAGTCAGTAGGTCGGTCAGTCGGTTAGTCGGTCGATCAGTCGGTCAGTCAGTATATTATAAGTAATGGTTCAGCCAGCCAGTTTGTTGGTCAGTCAGTCGGTTAGTCTAGTCAGTAGGTCGGTCAGTCGGTTAGTCAGTATATTATAAGTAATATTGGGCATTTCACTCGATTACATAGCATGTTCTAAGGATTTTGGGTGAAGGAAAATTCGAGTGTAGAATATATACATTTTAAGACCAAACCGGGACCAGTTGCGAAAAATGCAACTACACAGGCCTTCCGGCAGGAGTTGAACCCATATTTTCTAACCTTTCCTTTTCTTTTTTCCTTCAGATGAACAATCAAGAGTGGATCTCGTACCTGTACGAGGAATTGACGGATCTAACTACATTAATGCTAGTTTTATCGATGTAAGTAGTACTACTTACTGCAGGATTGTAAAAATATGAGAATTATACGACCAATACTAGGTCCCAAAGCCTATTTTCAGACGCACTTGTAGGACTGCAGTTTTCAATTGTTTTCCTTTTGTTTTAAGAGTTTTTTTTGGTGAAGGAAAATCTGGACTGGAAAAATATTTATTGTATAGCGCAAGTTACTTCTGTTGAAATCGTGTGTTCTCATTGGCTGAGACGCGTCACGTGCCGGTCGATTATTTTCCATAATCGACCTTCCGCGGTCGATTACGGGTTTTGCCAGCCGTTTTGTTTGCAACTAAACAATGAAAGAAAAGCGCAAAAATTTTGTGAAATCAATTACCCGAGGACTAAATTATGTACGGACGATGAGCAATCTGGAAGTGAGTTTTAGGATTCCGTAGACCGTAGGTCCAAACGGGGATCAGTTGTGAAAATGCAACATTTTGGCTAGGAATCGAACCCGGGACCCTGCGTTACTAGTACAGTGCTGTATATATAATATACATAGTCAATAGAAATATACATGGTCTGGAAGCCCGACAAGAATCATTGTTCTATGCTTTTGTTCGGTTTATATACACTTTCACCGTTACTTGACGCATTGTGTTTCCTGTATAATGAAGCAGTCACCCAATAGCAACGTTTGCGTTTATTGTTCTTTAAATATCAATTCACCTATAATAGAGGATCTGTGCACCTTCAGATCCCGCTCAACATGAATAATACTATCGTAGTTCGATAGTTTTTGAAGTTTTCCGGGTTTTCAGACCATTGACTATTTCATAGGTTATATTTTGCATTTTACTGGATCAAACTACATGTTCTAAGGTTTTTTTGGTGAGGACACCGTCATGCGATGCTGGAATGAAAAAGTTAAATACGGTCGCACTGCGTTTAGAGTTGGAGGGACTGACTTGGTTGTATGTTGTGTAATTGTTAGGGATATAAACAACGTCGAGCGTACATTGCCGCGCAAGGACCTCTGGAAGACACTGTCAACGACTTCTGGAGGATGATCATGGAAAAGAAAAGTACCATCATTGTAATGCTTTCTGGAACAAGTGAAAATGACCAAGTATGTTATAATAATAATGCTCTGTTTAATACTCTGTTTTGTTTTGTTTTGTTTTGTTTTGTTTTGTTTGTTGTTTTTTTTGTTTGTTTTGTTTTGTTTTGTTTTGTTTTGTTTTGTTTTGTTTTGTTTTGTTTTGTTTTGTTTTGGGTTGTTGTTATTCTTGTTCTTGTTCTTGTTCTTGTTCTTGTTCTTGTTCTTGTTCTTGTTCTTGTTCTTGTTCTTGTTCTTGTTGTTAAAGTGCCTATAAAGCGTAAATTAGGTCTGTCTTATTGAAAGAACATTTAACATTACATAGTAACAACTTTTGCAGTTTTTCGTTTCCTTGCTTTGTTGTTGAGGTATTTCAGGTTGCTTGATATGCAAATTAAACATTTTGACGTCACATGTGCATAATGAGTTATCAGAGAAAGTTGTATACTGTCTGTTGCTATTAAGAAATCAAATTAATTCGAAGGAAGCATGTGGGTGATATAGAAATCTGATAAAGAAACCTCCTGCATGGTTTACATAAACTTTAGCTTTGATTTTCTCGGCTTAGACAACGTTATTTTTCAAACTTACTACGCCAATGAATTTACCAAATGGGTCGTTTTTTAAGCTATTTAAAACATTCGCAGTACGTGTTTTATTAGATATAAACCACTCGGCTATCGCCTCGTGCTTTAAATCTGATAAAACACTGTTGCTCATGTTTTAAATATTACATCAAACAAACTGAAATACCTAAACAACGAAGCAAGAAAACAAAAAGTGCAAAAGATGTCATTTTAAAGGCTCTCTGTCACGGGTGACGAGCATGCGCACAAATGTTAATTTTGAAAAAATTCGTGAACAAAATCAAAGGGTTCAATATGGCGTCGAATTGAAGAGGCTAATTCGCGGTTGAATAGTTTACGGCTCTGTTTACATATTCATGATAGAAAGTGGAAACTCACATCGTCACTGTCATCTTCAGTGTCATCTAAGTCGTTTTCCTCTTCTCTTCGTTCCAATATCATTTCGCTGTCCTCGAGAATGGAACCAAACTCTTCACGTTCCGCCATTTTATTGCCCCGCGCCCGCGCAAGAGAATCTGATAGCAAGCGGTAATTAGGTGACAGAGAGAGCCTTTAAGTGTTCTTTCAAATAAGCCAGACTTAACTTTCGCTTCATACACATTTTAATCATAATCTTCGAATGTAATCTCCGGATGTAAAATCGATATACGAATGTGTATTATATATCTTGTGGCTCTTATATTATCTGTATATCATTTATTATTCAGTAAGCCTGCAGTACTTATATTCCAAGTTATTTTAGGATATGTCCGCCGTATACTGGCCAATAGAAAAATCTGCTAAGTATCACTTCTATATCGTCGATCCAGTGTCAGTGGAGGAAACCCCAAATTTTACTTTGCGACAATTTAAAGTAAACGATATGATGGTAAGTGTTATCCAGCGAGCTAACAAAAAAATAAACAAACGACGAACGGATTGATGGACGGACGGACGGACGGACGGACGGACGGACGGACGGACGGACGGACGGACGGACGGACGGACGGACGGACGGACGGACGGACGGACGGACGGACAGACAGACAGACAGACAGACTACAATCTCAGACAATAATGTTGGGACACTTCCCCCTTGTGTCCCGCCAAATACGTACGAGTAATGGGAGTGAACAAACTTTGAAGTGTACTGGTGGGTCGCAGTCAATTCACCGAGATTCGGAGAACAAAGGCACGGCGGCTATGTTGGCCAGTAAGTACGATATCACCTTACGACTATTTTCCAATAGGTGACTTTTTTCGCGAGAAGCGATTCCTCCTTTTGTTGTATAAGCTGTGGATTGGAATTAATTAAAAATCTGTTCAATGCTAACAATAGAAAGTTGATAGGTGCAAAGAAATCGCCTAGTGAAAAACCGGCTTAACTGTACACCTTCTTACCGTGTTTTTCAACCCAGCAACTCAGTTATAGTAAACTACTCGTCGAACATCAGCGCTGATATACGCGATTGATATTGAAAATTTTAAAACCATATCCAGGTAACCGTCGCGCATGTTCAAAAAAAATACACGGCTTCCTTCTTTTCGCCTCGGAAGATGCAAAAGATGCTCTGGTATGCTCTCAGCAAAATCGTTAGAGGGCTAAATATTACATTAATATACTCATTGATCGTTGAGCGTTTGTTTATCCAAGTCTTCTCAATTTTACACAGCGTTCGGGTCCAAGTCTTATTAAGCTTTTCCAGTTGAGAAAATGGTCCGACAGAGGCAAACCGCAAAGCTACAAAGGAATCCTTGATCTTATTGGCCAAGTTCATACAGCGCGAAACAACGATGACACAAAAGGACCAGTTGTTGTTCACTGCGGGTAAGAATCATTTGAAAGTGTGTGTTTGTCCTTGTTTATTTTTTGCAACACATTAGAATTACTCTTAGCGGCCACCTGTTTTAAAAAAACGACCACCCTTTTTAAGCCACCATCTCTCCTATGTGAACACCTGTCTTAAGTGTCCACCTCTCCTAAGAGACGACCATCTCTCCTAAGTGACCACCTTTCTTAAGGTCTTCGTTATGGTTTGCCGAGTGATTTTGGTGAAGCGCTCTCAATTCGTCAGAATTTATGTCACAAAAATAAAATATATATCGTTAGAAAGCTATTAATTTGTAGAATACAATGTTGTGTTTGGTTTTGCGATAAACACAAACTCGGGGCGATTTAAGAACAAAGCGTTTTATTTTGTTCAAAATCTTTTTTTTTTCAGTTTTAATTCCGAGATAAATTTCCGGCAAAACGGTGTAAGCGTTTTTTGATATGTCGAGTTTTGCTGATGTTATTGACGACCACTGAAAATGCTGTTTTTCGACCAACATTCGGACAAAATAAGTCAAAATCGAAACCAGGCAATAAATCAAAAAACGTTGACACCACCGTTTTGCTGGAAATTTATCTCGGAATCGAACTGCGAAAATCTTTTTTGAACAAAATGAAACGCTTTGTTCTTAAGTTGCCCCAAGTGAAGCCCTCTGGTTTTATTTGAAAAATTTGAAACTATTACTGGCTTGTGTTTATCGCAAAATCAAATACAACGTTGTATTCTACAAATTAATAGCTTTCTAACGATATCTATTTTATTTTTGTGGCATAAATTCTGACGAATTGAGAGCGCTTCACCAAAATCACCCAGCAAACCATAACGAAGACCTTAAGTGAACACTTCTCCTAAGAGGCCACCATTCGACCATTCCTAAGGCTAATGGAGAATAAAAATATTAATTGATATTGATTGATTGAAGTGACCACCTCTCCTAAAGCCTGGTTTTCATTTATCGTAATTCATCGCCGATCATCGGCGATACAGCTTTGCGATGAATTGCGATGAAATAGGATTATGAAAACCGACAATCGGGGACAATCCCCGATTATCGGCGATCATCGCAAGAACCAAAAAAAAAATTTTTCCCCCGATGATCGCCGCCTGTCGCCGATGAATTAAGACAAGCAAAACAAATGAAAACCGAAATCCGATGAAATAAGACAAATTAGGACCCAGTCTCTGGAAGAAAACCATATATGTATAAACTACTAATTATCTTTAAACAAATGCCGTGCTAGTTCCATCTTTTGTACAATGAAAAAATAATTTTCTTTTAGCTCTGGTTCCGGCCGAACTGGTGTATTCTGTGCCCTCAGTATTGTCGTGGAGCGCATGCGCGCTGAAGGTGTGGTCGATTTACTTCAAACAGTTCGTCAGCTTCGAGAGCAAAGACCCGAAATGGTGGAAACTCTGGAAGAATACTCGTTCTGTTACGAGACTGCGCTGCAGTACTTGTCATCGTTCGATCATATTGCTTAACTTAGTCATTGCTATTCTGAAGCCTTCATACATCACCAGATCAAGAATATTGTCTTGGCCAAATGCATTAATTCTATCGTTGTCGTGTTTAGAGTCCGATCACTGTTCATTCTGTTTTTGCCACTGACCTATGTAACTGGACTGCGAGTGCGCCTATATCAATGACTGACAGAGAGTGTCCAATTGAAGATGGCGGTTTATGGATCCTTTGTCCTATAATAGTGACCTTTTTCTCGTAAATAAATCTCTAACTGGATTGATTGGTCTGTGGGCGCGGCTGAGCCTTGTGATAACCATCGTGATAACGAGCCAGTCAAACATATTGGACATAATAAGGTCAGCGATCGCTATCACAGAGTAAAGATCAGTGGTGAGGATCCATATTTCATCTTTGTTCCGTTACTTTGTGGACAGTACCTGCGGTCCAGTTATATATAGGTCTATGGACTTAATGGCAGACCTTACTCTTACTTACGCGGGAAAATACACGCTTTATATCAGAGCTAGCTGATGTTGTATGTAGTAACACCCTTTTGGGGAGAGACGAAAGAGGGCCTGTAACTAAACCCCGTTTTTTAATATACATATATATGATATAAATATATGATATAAAGCGTGCGTTTCTGCGTGTGTAGAACATATTTTGTTACTTCTTAAGCAATAGTCTTGGCAAGTTTTGTAAAAATAAGCTGCTGTTAAGATGGCTCCCTATGGTAACTTCAATAGGGGACTGGTGACTAGACATAGTATCGCTACGCATGCGTAAATAGAGACCTTGTCGATTCGAAATTCTATGACCGCGACGACATGGATGTTAGACTTGTAGACGTTTTTTTCGGTGAGTCTTGCTAAAATTTTTGTAAATAAGTAGTTTATAAAAAGTTCTGACGTATATATAATTTTAAAAAATTTTCATAAGACAGAACTCTTTTAAATCGATAATTTTTATAGCGAAAAATCTGTCCGTACAACCCTCTCTGATTTTGTGCATGGATATTCTCCACAACAGTATCTATCATTTCAGCTATATTTAAAAAATTTCACCGAAGCAAACTGAAGACATGCCGTTTCAATTATGCAATATTTGAAAATATACCAAAGTTCCAATGTCATTATTACCATGGTAACAGCAAATAATTGAACTTTTTGATAGATATTTTATATCTGCAATAGTTCTCCTATAGTAAGGTCTACTTAGTATTTATCTAACAAATTTTTAAACTTGTGAATAACGTTAGATAATGAGCGTATGAAATAGCGCGTATTTATTGAAACTATAGGGAGCCACCTCAAGTAGGTTTCGTGCTTTGTCAGCCTTGAGCTAATGAGTATAATAATTCAATGGTTTATCAACTCTTTCTCGTCGGTGGGACTCCCTTTGACGAGAAAAACCGTTCTAGCTTTAGCTAGAGTAAAATCGATGACTTAAATGTCGTTACGGGCTAGAAAGAGTTTAAACCTACCACGCCAGTTAATCCAAACATGGATAATAAAAGAATGAATGGGAAACTATAGTAAGATTAATGATAGACAATAGGTCCAGATTTTTGAAATGTAGTCAGAACACTAACATTTAAAAGTAAAATACTTTTAAGACGAATATCACAATGTTTTCGTGGGGGAAAAAAGATGATCAGTTTCCTGTGCAGTCCTTTTAGATTGACCACCCACAAGCATTGTAAAAGTTTAGGTTGTACTTACGCAAACATTTGTAGATTAACATGTGTTAAGACTGAGAAATCTTTTCAATTGTACATAAATGAGTAAGATGGATGGTTGTTTAAATGTTTTAATTAAATAAGGAATGCTAACTGCCTAACTTGATGTCAACTTTTTAATTTGAAATATATCCGTTCTCTCCGACTTTAATTAATGAATAAAATCAAAACTGGGGTGGGGGGAGCCATACCGCGAATATTTGAATAGTTCATTCATTCTTTCTAGTTTGTTCGGTCACTTTAATTTGTTTTTTAATTATATTCTTTTATAAATAAACGACCCCATATATAAAAAGATGACCCCAAATATATTCTTTTATAAAAAGATGACCTCAAATATTATATTCTTTTATAAAAAGATGACCTCAAATATTATATTCTTTTATAAAAAGATACCTCAAATATTATATTCTTTTATAAAAAGATACCTCAAATATTATATTCTTTTATAAAAAGATGATCCCAAAGATTATATTCTTTTATAAAAAGATACCTCAAATATTATATTCTTTTATAAAAAGATGACCCCAAATGTATTCTTTTATAAAAAGATGACCTCAAATATTATATTCGTTTATAAAAAGATGACCCAAAAGATTATATTCTTTTATAAAAAGATGACCTCAAATATATTCTTTTATAAAAAGACGACCCCAAAAGATTATCTCTTGAAAAAAGAACCCCAAAGAATAGATTCTTTATAAAAAGATGACCTCTAACCCTAAGTAATCCTAACCATAACCCTAACCCTAAGTAACCCTAACCCTAAGTAAACGTAACCCTAATTAAACCTAACCCTAAGTAACCTTAACCCTAAATAAGCCAAAGATTATAATCTTTTACAAAATGATGACAAAAAATATTATATTCTTTTATAAAAAGACGACCCAAAGATTATATATTCTTTTATAAAAAGCTGACCCCAAAGTTATAATCTTTTATAAAAAGATGACCTCAAAAGATTATACTCTTTTATAAAAAGATGACACCAAATATATTCTTTTATGAAAAGACGACCCCAAAGATTATATTCTTTTATAAAAAGATAACCCCAATGATTATATTCTTTTATAAAAGATGACCCCAAAAGATTATATTCTTTTTTAAAAAGATAACCTCAAATATCCTTTTGCGAAAAGATGACCTCAAATATTATATTCTTGTATAAAAAGATGACCCCAAAGATTATATTCTTTTATAAAAAGATGACCCCAAAGATTATATTCTTTTATAAAAAGATGACCCAAAAGATTATATTCTTGTATAAAAAGATGATCCCAAAAGATTATATTCTTTTATAAAAAGATGATCCCAAAAGATTATATTCTTGTATAAAAAGATGATCCCAAAAGATTATATTCTTTTATAAAAAGTAGACCCCCAAAGATTATATTCTTTTATAAAAAGATGATCCCAAAAGATTATATTCTTTTATAAAAAGATGATCCCAAAAGATTATATTCTTTTATAAAAAGATGATCCCAAAAGAGTATATTCTTTTATAAAAAGTAGACCCCAAAGATTATATTCTTTTATAAAACGATGATCCCAAAAGATTATATTCTTTTATAAAAAGTAGACCCCAAAGATTATATTCTTTTATAAAAAGATGATCCCAAAAGATTATATTCTTGTAGAAAAAGATGACCCCAAATATTATATTCTTGTTTAAAAAGATGACCCCAAAGATTATATTCTTTTATAAAAAGTAGACCCCAAAGATTATATTCTTTAATAAAAAGATGACCCCAAAGATTATATTCTTGTATAAAAAGATGACCCCAAATATATATATTTTTTATAAAAAGACGACCCCAAAGATGTTACTCTGGAAGTCAAATTTTAAAATAACGGAAAATAGAAGGAGTGCACTGGCTTGAGAAACAAATTAAAAAAAGATGAATTGTGTTAACCCTCCCCTTAATCCGGCCCCGATCCCAAAAACTGCTTTCGCAGCATGCAATCTACCTTTTTACACACGTGGAAAACCATATAATCAGGACCCTTCTGAAAAACACCTGTAATAAATGTGATGTAGGCTGAATAAAGATTGTTTTGAATGAATGAATGAATAGGTGCTATTTTAAATTCGCTCTTCATTATCCACTTTAAGTCTACATTTACATTGGATGAATAGTCTCTCATGTGACACCTTTTCAGTTGCTATTCTCGTTTGCCAAGCTTGAAGAAAGTATGTGACAGCGCCTAATCTGTTTTAAAATCTTCCTCGTATATTATTTTTATTTCTCACTCGTATATATATGAGAATTAGAAATGAACAATTATTCTCTGTCAAATGTCTCATTTCACGATAGCAACAACTTCACCGCGACGAATACAACGAGTTTCGACCCAAGTGAAATTTTTTCGACAGGTGAGCTTGTAGTGATGAGATTTTGCTATGGACCTTTCCCCTTTTGGCAAAAACCGCAATGCATTGTGGTAGTTGGGTATAAGTTCTCTTCCAGATGAAATGGCCGCCGCGAAACGAACATTTCACGTGGAAGAAGAATTGACCGATTTTCATAACTTTTTCGTTTACGTGGAAGAAATTCAAAGTAGTTTATAGGATAGGGGGCTATTCAACTACATTATATAGAAAGGGTGAAGAAATCAGCGCAGTGGTTGTCAACAAAATGAATTCACAACGACTGAAGGGGCGAAGTCTCTTCGAACAAAAATGTTCTCTAAACAAGATCTTTCTTCATTTTAAAAGGTCAGTAGCCGTGTAAAATGTTCCTGAATAAAATATATTGCTTTGTACTTAGTCAACAGTAGCTGCTATTCCTAGATCGCATATTATTTGTGGTGGTGAGCATCTTTTTTTAATTTTTTTGTGTTTTGAAATTGACATGCTGGCCAATTAACTCTGATCGGTTGTTCGATAATTATGTAATTATGTCACTCATGTTCATCGTGTGGTTTGATTATCAATCAAACTTCTCCTTGGTTAGCTGCTAGCCCTGATTTCCTAGTTTGTGACATGCAGGAGGCATCACTTTTTGGCCTTGGAGAAGTCAAATGCCCATATTCCAAAAGAGAATTTAATACTATTGCAGAATCAGCTTGTGAAGATCCCAGTTTTTTTCCTCACCAACTCCAAGTGGCAAGACATCATTAAAAACTAAACATGCATATTATTACCAGATACAGGGGTCCATGGCAACACTGCAGCTGCAGTGGTCAGATTTTATAGTTTATAACCAAGAAAGATTTCACATGTAGAGAACATTTTTTTAATAATAATTTATGGGAAAGGACAATACCAGAATCTGAAACTTTGAAACACAGAATTTGAAAATACCAGGGGCGGATTTAGCATACATCAGACCAGTCACGCGACTGACGTAAAAAATCACAAGAATAATTGCGCAATCAGACAATATTTTAATCTCAAGAGTTCTTCGGAGAGATTGGGTTTCAAATTCGCTTTTATCTTAGTTTGCGAGTCAAGCAAACACCGAGCAGAGATGACCGGTGGTCAGCGTTCGCTTTGAAAGTTTTGCTGGATCTGCACCATGGCAACCACTTTTTTGCTGGATTTGCCTCAAACCTGATTGGCTCTCGCGTTGATTTCAAGGGTTTTGCTGGATCTGCACCATGGCAACCACTATTTTGCTGGATTTGCCTCAAACCTGATTGGCTCTCGCGTTGATATCAAGCGTTTTGCTGGATCTGCACCATTGCTGAGTCAGCTGAGTACATCGAACTGATCGAAGCTTCTGTGGTAAGCGTTTTCGAACGGGTTTTAGCTGCTTTTAACAGCAACGATGAAGACATACTTCGAACAATCTACGATGATTTGTCATCAAGTTTACACGATCGCCGATTTCTTTCAAGCGAGGAAAATTTAAACGCGATTGGAAGCATTTCGAGCTTCTTGAGCAGGAATTTTGGCGCGGAGTCATTTATTCCCAAGCATGCCAAACCAACGAAGAAAGGAAACTGGTCATGCACTGCTGTAAGGTAAGTTAAGGTCGTCTTGTTTCGTTTCAAATCGACAAACAGTCTAGTGTCGAAATACATGTGTTTTTGTCCAGTTTCAATATCGTACTATAATATCATTTTGCGTCCTAGTGAAGTCTGAGTTCAGAGTTCAGACATATTATTCAGCATGGCGGCATTAGCATATTTCACGCTTGCCAACCAGCAGCTCTTGTATGTGAATTTGGAATGAAGGATCAATGAATTGATTCTTAAGGCAAGGTTTAGTCCGACTTTAAATTTTATCGGACCTTTCTTTTCATGATTTTGAAATGAATACTGTTTACTTTTCAACTTATTTGTTTATAATCTTGCTCTGATGAAGATATATTTTAACCGCGTGGTCGTGAAATAAGATAACATATAATTTATTAACAGATCGAACATATCACAAATCAATTACTCAGGCGTTTAATATTGGTTTTAAATATTTGTTTAGATCTGAAGCTACTGGCAATTGTCTTTACAGCTCAGTTTCTTTGGTATTGGTAGGTAACAATACCCTTGTTGATGATTTGAGAGTGTTGACATGCATTGAGCTTTTCCTCCATGCTAATTTTTATTCAAACCATCCATGTTTCTTCGCTGCTGTTGCTGAGCATCAGGAAGATTTTGGTAGAAGTTTAAATAATCTTTTACCTTTATCAGTTTCCTTTGAATGCTTAGATTCAGGGTTGTCGGGGATGAGCTAGTGAAGAAGGAGGCTATTAATTGTGGTAATAATAAATGGTCATCTCTTCTTTGTATTCTTGGTCTTTCTTCTGTTCTTAACAGAAATATAGTTTCCCACTACCCAGATTGTGGAGACCATAGGTGTAAGTTATTGTTTAATCGTAAAGTTAAACCCCTTTCTCCTCTGAAAGCAGTACCAGTAGTAGATGACATTCATATTCTATTCTGTGTTGATGGTTTGGTAAAGTCTGGTGATAAATTAAAACCTAACCATTTTGTTCCTTTACTTTTTTGTCCAACTGGTCAAAAAAGAAAACAGTCTGAACATCCAACCTCAAGCACACTCCTTAAAGAAAACCTCATTCCAGACTGGTTAAAAATTCTAAAAATGTCAAACAAAAAATTTCCAGCTTTTTCCCTGGCGAAACAGCCAATTTTTTATACTACAATACAATGAGGTTATGAGACCAATAATTATATATAAATATATATATATCTACTGTTTATCCGATTTTCTCCCCTAATTTATGGAGAAAATTACACACTAAATAACAGGCTATGACAAGGTCTTTGATACATTGAATAGTTAATTTTTTTAAAGCATGGGTGTTCGCACCTGTCTCCTTCAGCTAACTAATATTTTAATTAGCTTTGTAAATATATAATGCTGTAATTTTCTCAGTTTAAATGAAAATCTTTTGTAAAAATGATAAAATGTGCTATTAAAAATATGCTTTAAAACTTAACAAAGTTGGCTCAAATATGCTGTCAGATCACGGGAAATGCCATTTTAGAGACCCAAATTTCAAAAATTTTCCGGGGGGGGCATGCCCCCGGACCCCCCTACATATGTGGACCACATCTGACTGACATTTCCAAAATCCTAAATCCGCCCCTGAATACATACTTATAATACATGTATTAAATGTTTGATTTGACTTTAACATAACATTGAGCCATTTATTAATATTGTTGAAATAAAATAATGATAATAATGGCAGTATAATTATTGAGCAATTGCCATGTTAATGTAGCTATGCTGCTAACTTTAAATCAAAATGCTAGAAAATACTAACATTACATATACATACATGTACAACTAGTGTAAATCATAATAATTAACTAAAAAATGTTCTTCTGGTTTAAAATTTGTCCTCTATTAATGGGGGCAAAAATAATGTTATATATGAACAAATGGTCCATATTTTGTCAAGTTCTTTTGCAATTGTAATTGGCACAACTTGATGTAAAATGCGGAAGGTTTTTATACGAGCAATAGCCCTTTCCACATGAACACGGACTGATGCTATCTTTCTTGTTGAGGTTTCTTCTTCAATAGATAGCTGGTCTTTTCCTTTCAAAAATGGGGGGATATTTAATGTAACACCAGGTGGAAGATCATTTTCAATGTCAAATCCACGGTCTGCCATTATTTGATCACCTGGTTCAAGTAAATTTAAAATTCCACAATCATTTGTAATTTTTTTGTCACTAGTCCTACCCGAATAAAGGCTTGAGACAAAGCTTGGGTATCCATTTGGTGAAATTCCAAGCAACCCTTTTGCAGTGTTATGATGCTTGTAAGATGAGAATGTTACAGACTGGCTTCTGCAAGATGATGGCATTTCTATTAACATTTCTGTGCAGTCAATGATAACTCTGGTACTAGGAAAGCTATGCTTAAAACAGGCTGGCATATTTTCATTAACGAACTCTCGGGTGGGCCAAATTGGCAGCACACGAAGTTGCTGGTGAAGAAAAGTTATCCAGGTTATCCAAATACGTGAAAGATGTGAAGATGACATGCCATATCTATGTGCCAGGTCTTGCAGTAGGAAGCCACATCGCTACCTAGATAGCACCATAAATAGCTCTTGCTCTGGAGGTACAGATCTTTCTTTACCATGCTTTTTTTGGTTTGGAGAGCTTATAATACCAATGTTAGAACCATAGTAAATGAGATTATTGCATGCCGGTGATAGATAATCAAAGAAAAGCTTGAATGTAGTGTAATCAGGAAATCCTGTATAAAATCTAAAGTCACTGTCACTTCCAACAAATCTTTCCATTCTAAATAAACATTTCTCTGTTGCTTTGACATCTTCATATTTTTTCTCAAGAGAGTGGCAATGTGATTGTAGGGTGTCTACTTCTTCTTTGAGTTTGGCAACTAGGTTTTCACTTGATTCTTCACTTCTACTTGTTGTTTCAGCAGGTGGATTTGTCATGTTACATTCATTTTCCAGTAGAGGTGCTTGCAATGGACATTTGTTGTTTGATATCCTTCTCCTTGGCTTCTGACTTTGGTTTATTGTTAGTAGTGTAGGAATGTTATTTGTGTAGGTCTTCTTTCCCCCTGGAAAATGAACTGAACACACTCTATAGTGTGGGCTAATACTACACAGACCTTTAGTTTTTAGCAATTTTATCCACTTTGTTTGCAATACACAGTTCTTTGGTATCTTGTGAAATGAAAGTTCTGGGTTCTTTAAGCTGTTATTTTTGCACTGTGGAACACAACAATTTTTTCCTCCATAACTACCAGTACAACTTTTGGATTTTTCATATTCAAGCTGCTGTGCTAATTTGTCTGCATCCCTTGAACTGCAAGGTATGTCCTCCATTATTTTTATATTTTATTTTTTAATATTAAATGTATTACTATTTGCTAACTACTGTATTTATTGAATATATTTTAAGTATTAAGAAAATTATTTACAGATTGAAATGTACAAATTTACTTTACAATTCAATTTATCACAATTCAAAACTTAACAAGCATTTATATATTTATACTAAATTGTATACTTTCCTTCTATATTTAACTAATAATAATAATTATTATTAAAAACCTACTGTATATCTATGGCTAACTAAACTTAAAATTTACAGGCTAAGTTATACAATGAAGTACAATGAAATTATTTCAAACTACGATAAAAAGACGATTTTTTTTAATATTTACAACTTAAAAAATTAAACTTGTTCGATAACCTACTTGTTTATAAACGGGAGGAAAAGCTCGCAGCAACAAAGGATGTGCAGACTAAAAACAACAGCACTAGAAACCAAAGCGAGAGCATTTGAGAGATACAGCTTTTACAATATTTGAGCTTAAACTCGTCTAACCTGTTTATTTTCGCGCCAAAGCAGATTTAAAATACAGCCATGTTTATCGAACAACCGATCAGGGTTAATTGGCCAGCATGTCAATTTCAAAACACAAAAAAATTAAAAAAAGATGCTCACCACCACAAATAATGTGCGATCTAGCAATATCAGCTACTGTTGACTAAGTACAAAGCAATATATTTTATTCAGGAACATTTTACACGGCTACTGACCTTTTAAAATGAAGAAAGATCTTGTTTAGAGAACATTTTTGTTCGAAGAGACTTCGCCCCTTCAGTCGTTGTGAATTCATTTTGTTGACAACCACTGCGCTGATTTCTTCACCCTTTCTATATAATGTAGTTGAATAGCCCCCTATCCTATAAACTACTTTGAATTTCTTACACGTAAACGAAAAAGTTATGAAAATCGGTCAATTCTTCTTTCACGTGAAATGTTCGTTTCGCGGCGGCCATTTCATCTGGAAGAGAACTTATACCCAACTACCACAATGCATTGCGGTTTTTGCCAAAAGGGGAAAGGTCCATTGGTTTTACAGAAAACATCGCTGTTATCGCCAGTATCATAACAAGTGACAGGCTTCTCGATGTTCCCTCCAACTGGTTTGTCCTAAGTCTGGCCATTGCCGACGCTGTTGTCAGTTTTTTAGCCTTTCCTCGCCTTTTTCCTGTTTCCACATCTGCCTTGGTTGTCGTCGGTGCTTGTTTAAATTTTTCACTCACGGCCAGCGCTGGTAATCTCCTTGTCTTAACATGCAATCGATTTCTATCGGTTTACAATTCGCTAAAGTATCCCAGCTACATGACTCTTCAGAATGCCAAACTGTTCGTCATAGCGCCATGGATCGCGGCCGTTCTTCTTTCCATTGTAAACGCTCTGTCTGTCGTCACAGATCTCCAGAAGTTACAGTACGCCGTGGTTGTTTATTACACCATAATAACTATGTTGACCATCGCGCTAAATGGTTACATGTTAAACAAAGCAAGAAAAGCACGTAAAGAAATCAAGAAACAACACGATTCTGTTACAACTGGGCAACAGAAAACCTTGAGGGAGGAATATCGTCTGTTTGTCCGTTTGATTGTGGTAGCCGCGACGTTTTTTGCTTCCTGTATTCCGAGCATGATAGTTCTCTACTCGTATCCAACGAAAGACGATCGTCAAACTCCTTCTTTTCAACGGAAAGCGACGTGGATATACGTAATTGTTTTGTTAAATTCTGTCATTGACCCCTTGGTATATTTTATTACTGGAAATGAATTCAAGCGCTCTCTGGCAAAATTTCAACGTTACATTAATACAAGAGTATCACCGTAACTATACATAGCATCATTTCACAGCTCATAATGCCGTTCTACTGCATGCCTAACGCAAGAACTGAAAATGAAGCACTTGGATATCTTTGAAAAGAAGAGATTCGTTATTTCAGGCCCCGCTCACACTATACCAGATATGTTTTGTGTCGGCATAGGCCTTCTAAACGCCTATATTCCGGCACAATTATTTACAATTTTTGTTCCGCCACTCCGATCTTGAAAGAGGTTAATAGGCGGTGTTTTAGATAGAGCAGATTGAAAATGTTGATAAACTGCCGAGAATACTAGTTTTAATGAAATACTGACGTTCCGAGCGGAGCTTAAATTCATCCAAGAGGTAGGCCTACATCTCGTATCGGATAGCTTTTTGTGCCGTTTCGTGCCGAGTCTGTTCATACCGGATAGGTTTTCGTACCGCCATGAAATTAAGCTGTGTAGTATAGTGTGGACGGGGCCTTTTAAGGAAAAAAAAAGCTTTTAGGGCTTTTAAAAAGACAAAAGGGAGAAAACAAGGAAGCGCACAGCTGCAGTGATCATTAAATGGAAATTTAACTGAACACAAGGTACAGTCTATTGAGGGTTCTAAGACAAGCTATACTTTGAAAGAACGTTTCCCTTTTAAAAAGAAAGCTGGCAAAAGTTAAGGATTGGTTAGTTTTATCAATGGTATCGATGTAAAAGGATAGAAAAATGCGAACATTTATATATAATTGACGAAAATCTACTTTCCGACACGATTGGCCGATTTTCGTACGAATTGGCCCCTATTCGTATAATTTTCCCCAAATCGCAGTCTAATTCAGCTGCACAATCGAGTAGCAATCTCACGCGCGCATTGATGGTTTACCTGCCTGGGTACAATATACACTTAATGTCTGCTCCCGAGGGAAACAGTTAGTTTTGTTTTCCCGAGAGTCTTGATATTTCCCGAGACGAAGTCGAGGGAAACATCGAGACTAGAGGGAAAACAAAACTAACTGTTTCCCGAGGGAGCAGACATTAAGTGTTTTGTTATATAGCTTGAGTTCGCTGAATAATTTCGACGTTTATCAAGTGAAAGTACACAAAAGACAAACGCTAAGACTTACCAAAACATTTCGCCTTGCTCCGTAATTTCACTTCAACCAAACAAATATAAGTCTCAGAACAAAAGAACAGCAATACATTTCTCCAGCTAATCTTCACACATGCTTTGAAGACCTATAAATATTCTTTTTTTCGTACCAAACAAGCTTTTGTTTATAGGATGCCATGAAGAGTTCAAAGTTCTACACCTTTTTCAGGTCAAATTCAGAAACTTCCAAACGAACTTCAGATAATTCAGATCAATTTCAGAACTTTCCAAGTGAATTTCAGAAATTTCCAAATGATATTCAGATTTTCCAAATGATATTCAGAAATTTCCAAATGATATTCAGATTTTCCAAATGATATTCAGACATTTCCAAATGATATTCAGACATTTCCAAAATGAAGCGAGAGGCTTGCACAGTAAATAGTTCGGATCAGCTGAGGGAACACATACACCTTTTTTGCCCTGCATTACTCAATGAAAAACATTCAATTGCACTCATTGAAATAAAAATAGCACTTTATGTAATCAATGCTATTGATGTTACAGAAGCGTTATTGAATGTCGTTTCGCGCTAATAATAAAGTGATATTGTTATTTCAATGAGTGCAATTGAATGTTTTTTTATTGAGTAATGCAGGGCAAAAGGTGTATGTGTTCCCTCAGCTGATCCGAACTATTTACTGTTCAAGCGAACTTTAGCCTCTCGCTTCATTTTGGAAATGTCTGAATATCATTTGGAAATGTCTGAAATTCATTTGAAAATGTCTGAATATCATTTGGAAAATCTGAATATCATTTGGACAATTTGAACATCATTTGGAAATGTCTGAAATTCATTTGGACAATCTGAATATCATTTGGAAGTGTCTGAAATTCGTTTGGAAGTTTCTGAATTTGACCTGAAAAAGGTGTAGTTGGCAACAATTGAAAACTTATTGACCGAGCAGGCAATAAGTTCTCAATTATTGCCCTCTCGGTAGACATTGAAATTTAACTAGGTCATGTGACCACAAACCAACCAATGACAGTCATCGTTGCATCTAGTGAAACTCTAGCTATATAACAATATGGTATATATTCTACCTATGCACTGACCTATATATAATTGGATCGCGGGTTAGGAGTGACTACCATTCTCGTTCCCAGGCCATTGCCTTGTGCGGCTCTGGGTTCTGTAAAATTGACTGTTCTGATTGGTCGGAAGCGTTATTCCAAACATACCATTGTTTCTGTTCGCTGGATCAAACTGTTTCAAGATTTCTTTCAAATTTTACGGTCTTTAATTCGCTCTTCAAGATTTAGAAACGACATAAGGCGACAGCTAGCGGTTAGGTAATTTAAGGCAATTTAGTTATATGCAGAAAGGACCAATCTAGTTATAGAGATTCACTGTCTACCCACCTTAGCGAGGAGGTATTGATGATAGCATCAACACCTCCTCACTAAGGTGGGTAGTGAATCTCTATAACTAGATTGGTCCTTTCTCAGGCCATTGCGTTCTGTGACGTCAAGTGGCTCTGTGTGTAAATTGTCAACAATCTTCGTTCAGAAAGCTATGACGTTTCTAACTCTTGGTAAGCATTCAGAAAGTTAAACATCGATAAACTAGGTTAATTTAACGCTCGAAAACGACTCCGTGTGCACATACTTCGAAGGAAAATGATATTTAAGAGATATATAATAAAAAAGTGTACAGTATATTAAATGTGAATTAGCATATATAATTAATTAAGCATATATAAAATAATTACATACCGTAAATGTTCGATTTAGCGCCGCTCTTGATTAAACGCCGCTCCCGATTAAGCGCCGTATCCAGAAGCAGGATAATTTAACAAGCGCCGCTCTCGATTAAGCGCCGCACCTTCGAAAAAGATGAATCAGCAAAAAAAACACAACCCGATACGCTAACACATCAACATATCTTTAATACTGGAGTTTTTCGCCGGTCAAGGTCGCGAGGCACTTCGATCGCAGCTGTCCATCCTAAAAGAGCCGGACACAAATCCCTTTGAAGTCTCTGATTCAGGTGTCGAAGATGCCTCTGATCCACATCTATGGATAGACGACGATGAAGAAGGCGATGACCAGGACGTTGACGTTCTTTTTTGAATTTATTGTGCTATTGGGTATTATGAAAATTATTGGGTTAAATTTATTTTGTTTTTCTATGGATAATTAAAGTTGTGTTATGAGCATTTTGTCAACTTTTTTTAATAAGCGCCGCTCTCGATTGGGGGCCGCACCAAAAGATTGCGAATCTTAATAAGCGCCACGGCGCTAAATCGAACATTTACGGTATGTATATATATATATATATATATATATATATATATATATATATATATATATATATATATATATATATATATATATATATATATATATATATATATATATATTATATATATATATATATATATATATATATATATATATATATATATATATATATATAATTTAGTTCAAATTTCACAAGGTGTTGTTATTATCTGTATACTTCCCTGGGCTTTATACAGATAAAGACCGTGCATTTATAATGAGCAATTCAATTCAATTCAATTCAGTTTGTATGGGAGATAAAGACTTATGAATAACAAAGAAAACCGCGTGAAATTTGAACTAAGTAATAGATAAATCCCGAGAACGAGGGATTTATGCTAAAAGACCCGAGGACGCGAAGCGTCCGAGGGCTTTATATCGCATAAATCCCGACGTTCGAGGGATTTATCTGACTTAATTTATTATCGAGGAGGTTTTCCAACAAAGTTTGTTGTTTTTTTCTACCTTGGACAAAGATTTTCCTAGTTTTTTCCTTCATTTCTTATCTAATTAGTATTCAAGGGCTTTATGCGATATAAAGACCTCGAAAGAACAAAGAAAACCGACTCGATAATAAATTAAATTCAGTTAGAAACTCTCTTATTTGAAGGGCATTGGCAATAAAAAATAAGTGTCTCATTTGAAAGAACTCGTCAAATGGTATAAGAAGACCTTTTACAATTTTTCCGTATTTGTTTTGGTTTTGGAAATATTTCGACCAAAGACAGCGTGCTGTCCGCCATCTTGTTGTAATATTGGGTCTAATTAACTAGGAAATTGGTGACGTCACAAGCAGGGTAAACCTGATGAAACTACTCCGTGGGTGACCAAATTTCCACGGAAGGCTTTTTAAATGTTGTGGGTTAATTTATAATGGAAATAGCGCAACAAAAAATCGAGTTTCTAGCTCATGTCATAAGGTTGGCAAGACAAAAATTTCACTTTACCCTGGTTGTGTCGTCACATGCATAATTTTGCATATCGAAAATAATTCCAAGATGGCGGACAGCACGCTGAGTTGGATCGAAATATTTCCAAAACCAAAACAAATTCGGAAAAGTTGAGACAAACTCACTTTTTATTGCCAACGTCCTTTAAAAACAGTATTGCGACAAAAAGGATTGGTGTTTATAACTCTTCCATCGTTTGAGATTATTACGTTTGATACGGAAATTTAACGTCTTGACCTCGCACGTGCATATAAAAATTTTGTATATACATTTGCACCGAGTTCCTGTTTTGAAAAAGGCATCCAAGTTTTGAAAAGAAACATCCAAGTTTTGAAAAGAAACATCCAAGTTTTGAAAAGAAACATCCAAGTTTTGAAAAGAAACATCCAAGTTTTGAAAAGAAACATCCAAGTTTTGGAAAAAAAAAAGATGCCAACTAGTGCCAGTAACCTGTGACTGCGCCATCAGTCCTACTGACACCACGTGCGGTTACCTAGCTGTTAACCGTGGTTATTGCATAACCCCACTTAATTCACATTTAATAAACAAATCTTAATTATATATCTTAAATAACATTTATTAGTATAAATTTACAAGTTTATAATGCAAATCCTCGAATTTCATTGGCTATTGCAGGAGTTTATAATTGGTGATATAAACCTCTGGGATAAGCCAATGAAAGTCACTCTTTTAAAAAAATGACCAATGACAAAATGCGTAGTATAGCACGAACAATGATCATTAGAGCCAGCGGTTGTTCTGTTAAGCAACAATGGCGCCGAAATTATAACGGAGTTGGCAAATGAAAGAAGAAATTGAACATTTAGGCGAAGCAATACGTTCTATAGAAAACAAAAACGGCTACAAAATGGTTAGAATGGAAATTATTAATGGTAAGAGCGTTAAATTGTTTATCTGTGTTCGTTTAAAACGAAATAACTGCAAACAAAACACATTTCAAAATTACGCTTGTGTTGACAAGATTTCGTGATGTAAACTATATGCTAAATTGAATGTTTCTTTCAACTTTTTGTCACTTTTACAAATCAAATGAGTGGATATATATTGTTTCAATATTGTACATGAAAATCCATGCTAAATTATGCAAGAAAAACTTTACTTTTCCATCAGTTATTGTATGGGCCAAGGAGATGTCCGAAATGACTGTTGAACGTTTGTTGTTGGCAGTTAAAAAATGTATTAAACGAGCCTCAAAGAATATGTTATGGTCGAGAATTTATTTAACTTTTGCTGGTAAATTTATACTAAAACAATTAGACAACTCGCCCTCGTTTTCTATGAGCGATAGTCAACTCGGCTTCGCCTCGTTGACTATTCGCTCATACAAAACTCGGGCTCGTTGTCTAATTGTTAAATATACACTTATAAGCGAGAATTTGTGATAAAAATAATTAAGTGGTGTTACATTCTGTTACAATTTGTCACCATGCGCAAACATTCAAACCATCAATCACACAAAAATATCCGGTTGCCGGCCGGATACTAAAAAGCACTATCCGGTGCACCACCCGGGTTATTCTCAGGTTATCAACAAACCCGTATTGGAGCTCGCCTCACCGCCACCGATAACACCGGGTACCCAACGCACTACCGATGCCCAATTTTGCAAGACATCAACATCGATCTACTCCGAACCTTCAGGAAATACAAGTCAGATATGATTCCCAAGCATAGCCAATTGGGGCGGATAGTGCACATAGATTATTAAAGTTACAAAGAGCTCTTAAACAGAAGATTGAAGTTAAAACCTTAAAATTAATTGTAAGAAATATTTCTTTCTTGTGCGTTTTATTTTTGCGAAAAAAGGGTATCCAATAGACCTTTTCACCAATAGCGGCGCCATCTTGAATTTGCAATGCATTATGGTCTATCTATTATGATAACAAGCTCCATTAAAAGGGCGATTGCGTAGTGTTGAGACACAATGCGGTAATTTTTTCTTTATAAATACTTTCGTGGCAACAATATCTAAATATAATAATTGTCATATTGGTAAAAGGAATAATTCTCGTACGTATAAGGATACATTTGTCATGAATCTATCCTTACGCGTCGAGAATTGTTGCTTTTATAATATTTAGATATTGTTGCCACGAAAGTATTTATAAAGAAAAAATTACCGCATTGTGTCTCACTACGCAATCGCCCTTTTAATGGAGCTTGCTATCCTGGATAGACCATAATGCATTGCGAATTCAAGATGAATTGGGAATTGGTAGAAAGAAATTTTGCTGTTTTTTAATACAAAAACATGGTCGACAGAAAAATGCAGACCATGTCTTGTATAAACAAGCACACAATTAGAGCAATATATAAATATTGTAATAACATCTACACTACATGCAAAATATTTAAATTACAGAATTTCTTAATGCAAACATTGTTTAGCCATCAATTTAATTATAGTGGGTGTATCAACATAATCATCCTCATTCTCCAAAAGATCTAAAATGATCAAAAGTGAATTGCATGTTATTCTTTTATATAGATACTATATTGGAAGTAAATTGCGCAAAAATGCAAGTCGTCTACCTAACAAGTCGTCAGGGTCACTGACTGGCTTGTCCGGACAGCGTAGTATATAAAGCTGCCTGACGATTTTAGTTGCTAACTTGTCAGGGCACTGCGATTTCGTGCAATTGTGTTTGCCTGAGGATGCTTCGATTCACGAACATCGTCAAAAAGCCGTGAAAATCTCTCGCGTCAATTAAAAACATCGCTTCCATTCTCAGTGGAATACCAGAAGCCCATGACGTTTTTGATGGCTATACTGGTGCACAATCTTTATCCTATGTATGGCAATTTAACTCCATTCTTATCCAAATATTTCGTATTGTTTCACCACCCCCAACTGAACGGGGCCACCGATCACGTGACTGAAAACGATTCTGCACAAACTTACAAGCAAAATTATAAAGCTGACTGCATGATGAGCCAGCCACTAGCAGGTTAGGGCACCACAATTGTATCAACCTGCGGAACGAACATGTCCTCGTCAAAAAGCCGCCAAAAACCTAATTGACGTCAAAAACATCGCTTATATTCTCATTCCAGAGTACACGTGGCTTACGGGTGACACAAAAAAGTGACACACAGAATACTGATCAGTGGCGGATTACCTATGGGGCACGGCTGGCATGTGCTGTTAGGGCGCTGCCTCTCACCAATAGTTAAGCCCGGTTGGACGGGGTTAGTACTTGGATGAGTGACCGTCTGGGAATAACCCTGTTCTCGAGCTTGAGACTCATGTGAGTAGAGTTTAGATGGTCTCTCCAGTGCTTCGAGGGTTTTTCACCGGGTTCTCCGGTTTTCCTCCCTCCGCAAAACCAACACCTAGGTCTTAGCTGTAATTCCGTGGGTCGATATGTGTCGTATGGCGGCTGCCTGAGCGCCTTTAATATGCCTTCGACTCGGCTACGTCAAAAATTATTGCAAAGCGCATTTGAAAACCTTAAGGTTGAATTTTCGCGGTATAAATACATGTTATTATTATTATGGGGCAAAGGGGGGATTTGCCCCCGCAGATTCTGACCGCCCCCCAAAAATGAGTGAATGAAAATATTATGCAGTTTCTCTTTGACAGTCCGAACTAGCCTGAGAAAATCACACGCTATCTCAGCCACGGGGCCCCTCTTTTTTGAAAGCGGGAGGGGAGTGGCGCATGAAGCAGCCTAAGTACGAACCTCCGATGATCCAATCTACCTACACTTTCAGTTCACCGTACTCTGGGGATGGCTCTCATTTTGTGACCGGCCCTAAAATATATTTGACCCCGATCCTGGGAAGGTTAATCCGGCACTGATACTGATGATAATAAATGTTTATTTCACATTCATTACAAACCTCAATTTCTTGTTGCGCCTTCAAACCTCTATTACACAATTTACGAACGTAATCAAGACGGTACAGAGACGACTATATATATGATACGAGCCAGGGTTTGTCATGCACATGACAATTTTCCAACGAGACAAATATAACGCCCAACGGAAAACATGTTTGTCTAACGGTTTATGGGGTGTTGCTAGGACAGTGGTCAGCGCCAGTGACTTTTAACTCTGAGACCCGGGTTTGACTCTTACTCGGTCAAGTTATTACTCGGGCGAGTGGGTGTCACGATCCAGCTTGCATTTTTGCACTTTTTACTTCCGCTAATATTCGCACTTCCGGTGAGGCCGCGAGGCATGTTGTAAGTTTTTGCTCCTTTCGCTTTTGGAGTTGGACAAAAAGTTGAACAGCTTTGCCTTTTGATCAAGGTGTTCTTGCACATTGTTGGTAGACTTTGAAAGTGACTGAGATGTGACTGACAACTGTCGATCGCAAATATGTTCACCGGTACCAGTGTGAAGTGTGCACTACATTCAGCCTTCCATTCAAGGCTCGGCGTACTTGCCAGTAGCCCGAGTGAACGCCTGACATAGGCGTCTTGTCTGATTAAAATTAACTATAATTTCATCATAGCCGCATGCGAGAAGAGTTCTTCAAGTTTGACTACAGAACACGGGTTTCCTCTGGGTAATCCGGTTTCCTTTTGCCTGGACCAATGAGAGTTGGCTCTTACTAGAACTCCAGGGAGAACAGTGTAGATGACTGATGGGTTACCGAGCATAAATTAGATAGTTTAAAAGCGAGAATTTGTGGTAACATCACATCGAAATAAAAAATAAAGTGGTGTTACTTCTATTACAATTTGTCACCATGCGCAAACATTCAAACCATCACTCACACAAAACTATCCGGTATCCTGCCGGATAGTAAAAAACACTATCCGGTGCACGCCAATGTGCACCCCCAGTTTCAAGTGACTCTTAATTTGAGTCTTTGTAATTGCGAATGTATATATACAATTTTTATATGCACGTGCGAGGTCAAGACATTAAATTTCCGTATCAAACGTAATAATCTCTAAAACGATGGAAGAGTTATAAACACCAATCATCCTTTTTGTCGCAATACTGTTTTCAAATAAGAGTTTCTAACTGAATTTAGTATAAATTTAAAAGTTTCTATCACAAATCCTTGAATTTCATTGGCTATCGCAGGAGTTACTATCCGCTGATAGAAACCTCTGGCGATAAGCCAATGAAAAGCCTTCTTTTAATGAAATTGACCAATGACGAAATGCGTAGTATAGCACGAGCAATGATCATTAGAGCCAGCGGTTGTTCTGTTAAGCAACAATGGCGCCGAAATTATAAATGGAGTGGGCAAATGAGAGAAGAAATTGAACATTTACGCGAAGCAATGAGTTCTACAGATAAACAAAACGGCTACAAAATGGTTAGAATGGAAATTATTAATGGTAAGATAACTGCAAACAAAACACATTTCAAAATTACGCTTGCTGTTGACAAGATTTCGTGATGTAAACTATATGCTAAATTGAATGTTTCTTTTAACTTTTTGTCACTTTTATAATCAAATGAGTGGATATATATTGTTTCAATATTGTACATGAAAACACATGCTAAATTATGCAAGAAAACTTTACTTTTCCATCAGTTACTGTACGGGACCAAGGAGATGTCCGAAATGACTGTTGGACGTTTGTTGTTGGCAGTTAAAAAATATATTAAACGAGCCTCAAAGAATACAATATGATCGAACATTTATTTAACTTTTGTTGGTAAATTTATACTCGGCTTCGCCTCGTTGACTATTTGCTCATAGAAAACTTGGGCTTGTTGTATAATTGTTAATTAATTTATTATTTTGTCGGTTTTCTTTGTTCTTTCGAGGGCTTTATAACGCATAAAGCCCTTGAATACTAATTAGATAAGAAATGAAGAAAAAAACTAGGAAAATCTTTGTCCAAGGTAGAAAAAAAGACAAAACTTTGTTGAATAATAAATAATAAATTAAGTCAGATAAATCCCTCGTTCTCGGGATTTGTCTATTACTTAGTTCAAATTTCACGCGGTTTTCTTTGTTATTCATAAGTCTTTATCTCCCTGAATTCAATTAAATTGAATTGTCATTATAAATGCACGGTCTTTATCTCTATAAAGCCCAGGGAAGTATACAGATAAAGACAAAACCTTGTGAAATTTGAACTAAATTAGTTAATTACTCGAACCTCGGCATTAAGCCTATACTACGTATAGTATGTGGCTTAATACCTCGGTTCTTGGTAATTAACTCTTACTTTTCGCTTTAAGACAGAGATTTCTTAAATTGAATGCAAAAGTAAAATAAGTCGTTCTTTAATTGTTTAAATTAAATAAGAAATATTAACTTGATGTCGACTTTGAAATACTAATACTGTAAAATACATTATCTACATTTTGCATACATTTTTTTTGTTCTTTTTTTCTGCAACCTGTCTAAGACCCCGTTTACACGACGCCGGTACAATTTGAAAATGGAACAAAATCATGCCGTTTAGTTTGATGACGGTAATCACGATATATATAACCACAGTATTGGGTCAGCAGTATTCACAAAGTCTTCTCAATTCACATTGGAAAAGAAGAGAATAGTCACATGTTAATCCGTCATATTATACCGGCACCGTGTAAACGCAAGACTTTTTGGCCTGTATTTACACACCGGCATGATTTTGTTCCGTTTTCAAATTGTACCGGCATCGCGTAAACGGGGTCTTAAACTGTTTACACGGTAGCTGTATCGTTTCATTCCGTTACCATTTCTACAGTTTAGTTAACTCCATTTTTATTAAATTCCCACCATCGCGCTTCTTTTACCCCGTATTTTTTAAGCAGAGAAAAGTTTCGTAAAACCGTGATGAAATCATTACGGTAAGGTGTTCACACGATGCCGATAAAGGAATAATTTCGTTACGGTTTCATATCGTTACGGTTAGCATTACGGTTTCAAATCGTTACGGTTAGCATTAGGGTTTCATGTCATTTCATGCCGGTATCGTGTGAACGCAAGGCCTTACCGTAACGATTTCGTTACGGTTTCATTTCGTACCGGCATCGTGTGAACGGGATCTCAACGTCTCAACATTCCTTACCCCCATGATAAACTTCACAAAAATATACTAAGTAAACCAACAGCATCGTCCCCCAGGACGTTCGTGATATAAGATGGTAGCGAGACGTCACAGTGAAGTAAGTTCACTATAGGAATTCATGTTGACGGGACATGAAGGTGCACAAATCCTTTGTTTTAGGTTTCTTAATATTTGAACAGCATTAAACTCAAACGTTGCTATAGCTTAGGTAAATATTGAATATATTTGCTAACTCACGTTCGCGTAAAGAAAATAACAACTCTGATCGATAAATAGGCCACTAGAAAACACGCCTGCCAAACGTTTGTGTGTGCGTGAGTTTGCAAAAGTAAACACTGCAATAAATGCGAGTAATAGCCGTGGCAACAACAACCACTAAGACTCGACTATTTATTTATTAATTTATTCATTTATTTATCACTTTAAAAAGGGTAAAAAAAATCACGGGGCTAGCTCTAAATCTTAAATATATTAACAATGTAGCTATACAGCAATATAAACCCTAAAATTTCAGTAGTTTTTTTTTTAAATTTGAAAAAAAACAAAAACATGTGGCAGTTTTTATCGAATTACAGAGTAATTCTTTCCCGCTTTTTTTTTGGTAGGGAACGCGCGCATGCGCAAAACGTTTGGCAGCAGTTTTCATTCGACGCCTTAAAGAAAGGTAAATAAAACAAAAACAAACACCAGCAAGAGCGAACTAATGTTAAAGTGAACTTCGTCCGATTCCCCTAACTTTTCCAACTCCCATCCGCATCGCCGCCATCTTGTCTCACGAACATCCTGAGAACGAGGTTGATAAACTAAAGCCTGGGGCACACACTGATTTTAGTCGCCCGATTTTTATCGGCTGGTCAACCGATCATGTTTACCATACGTGTGTGCCATTTACATGTAAAAGTTAGCAACTCGAGCCACCATTTTTACAATCATAAAATCAAATAACTTCAGGAAGAATCAGTGATCAGTGAACTATAAAAATTGGTAATCGCCACACACGGCATGATGCGATATTTTGACCGATTTCAATCAGGCAATATCAAACCAGTTTGATATTTTACGACGAAAATCGGCCGACTAGAATTGCTCTGTAATGACACCGCACACGTAACGATTTGGATCGTAAGCCCTAAATTTAGTCGGCCGATAAAGATCGGTCGACTAAAATCGTAGCGTGTACACCAGGCTTAAAACAAGCTTTGAACCAGTTGTTCGAAATGTAATTGATGTCAACCATGAATATATTTACAAACCAAAGTAAACATTCCTATTAAAATAGAACAAAGGTTTTCGCGGATTATAGACCAAAATTAACGAGCCAATTAGATTTTTTGCGAGTTTTTCAAATTTCACATGTTTATAGAATTCAATGAAGTTCTATGATAATTTTTATATTTGATTCCAATTCCTATTGATTTTATCCTGACATTCTGAAAAAAGTACTTAATTTGCCTTTCTTATGGATTTTGTCTAATAACCTGTCTTGCTTTGGGCGGCTTTTTGGCCACCAGTGTAGAATCGGTTAGTAGAGTAGTCGGGGAGGAGAAGCGAGAAAACGTCGACCACGTAGCATCCCCCCCCCCCCCCCCCCCCACACTACACAATAGTTTTGACTGCAGATTATAATAGGCTGATACCCATAGAACATTGCTAGCTCAGTCGTACTCACAAATTGTGGGGTTAGTGGCATGCTACATAGAGGGGGTGGGTGGTCCTTACATTGACAGACATAAGTGCACATGAAACGAAAATTAAGTTTGTCTTATTTGAAAGAACACTTAAAATGAAAGAGTAACATCCTTTGTAGTTTTTTGTTTCCTCGCTTCGTTGTTGGGATATTTCAGTTTGTTTGAAATGTAAATTAAACAACTTGACGTCATATGTGCATAATGAGTTATCAGAGAAGGTTATATATCTTTGCTATTATCAAACATAATCACTTGAAAATTCTACATGTTTGGCGTTGTGAGAGAAACACACGCACATACTTCCTTCGAATTAAGTTTGGTTTGATAATAGCAAAGATATATAACCTTCTCTGATAACTCATTATGCACATGTGACGTCAAGTTGTTTAATTTACATTTCAAACAAACTGAAACATCTCAACAACGAAGCAAGGAAACGAAAAACTGCAAAAGATGTTACTCTATCATTTTAAGTGTTCTTTCAAATAAGACAAACTTAATTTTCGTTTCATGTGCACTTTAAGTCTGTCAATGTAAGGACCACCCACCCCCTCTATGTAGCAGGCCACTGCACTGACCCCATAATTTGTGAGTACGACTGAGCTAGCAATGTTCTATGGGTATCAGCCTATTATAATCTGGAGTCAAAAATATTGTGTAGTGGGGGTGCTACGTGGTCGACGTTTTCTCGCTTCTCCTCCTCGACTATATGAACCATTTGAACTGGCTCTAAAACCAAATCTAAACAAGTCACCATTTCCCCACCCGTTCCCTTTTTCCTGTAGTAACAAAGTTGAGATATCTCACTATCATGTGCACAGACTCTAAAAGTAAATCTAAACAAGTCACCATTTTCCAATTATATACCTATATATGTAGCAATGGGGCAATACATGCGAACATGCCTCACATCACTACATTCAGAGTTCAAAAATCGAGTAGGGCCAAAAGTCTATTTGAACCTCTTATTTCAATATTATATTATCATTTTCTCCATTCGGCCCTCGTGTGTATTCTAAACAGTAATATTTTTCATCGTTTTCTCAAAGGTAGTTTTTTCCCCCGATACGTTGTCTCACACAGCATTTGCTGGCTTTTACTTACAAAAACACATCTCAATATCTATTTACTTATTTTCTTTTATAATTACCCTTATCTTCCTAGATATTTTTTCCATTATGAATAAACTTTTCGCGGTTATTCCTCCTCCCCACGTATCTTTTTTTGCAACTCACTGCAGAACAGCGCGTTGATTTCAATGACAAGGTGGCAAGCAATGGCAAAAAGGCATGACTGTATATAATATGTACTTTACGGATGATGGTCAGGCATACTGATAATGGCTTAAACGACATACGTTTTTCATGACGGCCAAGTCGATTAGATTTCTTCCACAAAAAGAGTTTCCTGAGGGTAAAGACCAAGAGATTCCAAGCTCTGTTTCGGATCCATCTGAGACAACTAAAAAACAATTGAAAGAGTGAAAACAATTGAAAGTGTGAAGTGTCACAACAACAATAACGAAGAATACATTGTTTGAAGAAGCTAGCCAGCCAGCCAAACGAAGATGCCGAAAAACAGCAAAGAATTAACGAAAGCTGAACTTTAGAACCTGAAAGGATGGAAAATTGGCTATAAGCAACTGCCGGAGTTTGTAGTCATAAAAACATTAACCAAGGGAAATGTAACGGTAAGCGATTCTTACTTAGTTAGTTTGTAATAATCAGCATACTGTATCGTTTTAGAATTGCCAATTTAAATAGACACTTTCAGTCAATTATTAAATCTTAACAGTTTGTCATGATATAGTGTGTTGTACTGGCTGTATTGTCTGGCTATGTTTTTCGTTGAACTTTGAACGTGTATTTTCCTCATATTGTTTATTCAATTAAATGTTGGCAAAGGGTTGTTGTGTTAACATACTTCTATAGCTAGTTAGTTATTACACTACCTGTTTTCTAGGAAAATTTGTAACGACCATGTATTGGTCTTCCAGATAACCTTTTGACTGTACAAATGTTAAAACAACCTGAGATGTAAAAATTAGAAAACAAAAATAGGTAAGAAAAATGTATATTATATAAAACAATATAAAATCAAAACCATTGGATGTTATAACAATCGAGGTCTATTTTGTACCTGAAGAGGACTTGTAGCTAAAAAGCGTCTCGTTATTTGTTCGTTGTTTGGCATGCGAAATCGTAAGTTTGAAATTGGTTCCAAGCAATCAGGTCCTGGCTCGTCTGGTAGTTGGTCTTCTAATGACATTATTTGGGCCTATCAAGTATGACATACAAAACACAACATCAGCGTTACTAAAGATAACATGTATTCAGCAGTCTGTCTGATTGATAAAGAAGGGTGTCACAAGTACACAATTGCATCGTTGTTTTTACCGTAGTAGCTACAGTATAAGTATCAAACGCAGTAGATACATGCACGCCTGGGCGTACCTATTTTTTATTTTTTACAATTGAATAATACGTTTGATAGAATCATCTCAAACTCATTAATAATTCATGAGGAAAACACAAAGAAAATCAGTACCGTGTCGGTGGTTTGGATATCGGAGGAAGAAATTACATAAATTAAGCAAACTTTTACCTCGATTTTCTTTTAAGATACTAATTTGTTTGAGATGCTATATCATACACTCGGAGGAGTGTTTCATCAGGATATCCAAACACTTCAAAGTTTGTTCAAAAACCTAGGCTTCGCCTCGGTTTCTCTATTATATATTGTTCATTCATGATCAAGTAAACTGTTTGGCCGAAAACAGTATATAAACATATATTCCTCTACTGAATACAAATCACACGAGATAAATTGTTCTTAGTAATAGTAAATTATTATTTTTAGCTAGTCCTTTATATGTAAATATCTTGTATAGTTTTAGATTACGCAAATATTTCTTCACTTTTAATCCCAAGAGATTGACACACATGGTATGGTCTATAAATATTCAGTCCTCGCAGTTGAACATTATTATCTTTTACATTTTTTACCCTGACGATGGACGCATAGTCCGATTGGTTTATGTAATGTTTACAACACGAGCGGCTGTGTTGTATTGAATATACCATCACGAGCCGAAGGCGAGTGATTGTATATTCAATACAACAAGGACGCGAGTGTTGTAAACAACTTGTGAAATGAATAAATAGTAAAAACCCTTTGGGATATTGAGATGCTAATTAGTTACAAGCACTAGTGGTTGTATGAGAAGAGTGTACATCCACTAGTGGTTGTAACTAATTAGCATCATTGGTTTTAGTTTGTATGGGGTTTACAGGGGTATACATGTGACGTATTTCTGAAATTGGATTGGCTGCAAAACTCATGAATTAGTAATGAATTTCACAAATATATATATATTTGGTATATTTTTGTATTTTTAACATCCTAGTTGGAAGATACGAATTGATTAAAGTTATGATGATACCCAACTACTCTTCTACTCTAAATATAATTAAAAGATATTATTATACAATACTATTACAATCTCGATTTTGATTGGCTAAAAGTATATACTGCTAATTCCAAACGTTACTGTATCTAATACGTCATTTCTACAGATAATAGCCTGCTCCTTCTGCTCGCGCAAAAACAAACATAGCGGTGGCAGAACCACGAAACACTAATTTGAAAAGAAAAACTCTTTAAAAGAAACATTAGAAGTGATTGGTACGTATTTATCACTTCTATTTTAGTACTGACACGTTGTTGACATTGTAAAACTTTAATTTTCTGCTTTTTAACTGTCGTTATGTTATTTACGAACGAACCAGTTCTTTGTTGCTAGAAGATGCACATCCTCTGTACAATAAAATAATTATTGGGCTCGATTACTGCATAATATCAAGAATTATCAAGGCTTCGGCAGATAACACAAACCTCCATCTTGATAATTCTTGATATCATGCTTAACCTCGCCCAATAATTGTTAAATAATGCATCTAGTATAATAATTATCATAACGTAATGCAATGTAATGTAATTAATCAAACAACGAATAAATGAATCAATCAATCAACCAATCATTAAATCAAACAATCAATCAATCCATCAATCAATCAATCAATCAATCAATCAAACCAAAAATGAATGAATGAACAAACCAATCAATGAATTAATTAATCAGAGTTCTAATCCCACGAAAAAACAAAGCAAGACATTATTATTATTATTATTATTATTATTATTATTATTATTATTATTATATTATAAATTACGGCAACAAACTTCGACATATTCAGCATTCTGCCAGAAATTCACTACCCAAAAGTTGTGATTAACGGCCATCATGCGTACGACGCCTATTGCTGTGTGAATTAAGGTACATCACCTCACATACGGTGTTAATTTTTTTTCTTAATGAGGAACCAATATTATGTATAATGTGCCATGGAGAAAAAATCGCTGAGAGTAATGTCCTCTGCAAACGAACTTTTCATATAGTTAAACGATTTTTACCTGTTTTGTTTGAGCTTCGAGAAATGCTTTCTCTTCAGTTAACTTTTTTACACGCAAAGCTTCATTTTCTTGCCGTTCTTTTTCTTCTTCCTACAAAACAGTCAAGATGATATGCAGTTACGACAGAGATTTATGATTTTATATGCTAGTTTTCTAGCGCACGAGGAAAAGCTTACGCCAGTCTGCGAGTTCAGGTGACCGTACGTTCGTCTAACCATTCGCTCGCACGTCAATTTCGTCATCCATCCATCGATCCATCCCTCCATCGATCTACCGCTCGCTCGCTCCGTCCATCCCTCCCTTCCTTCGCGCCTTCCTTCCTTCCTCCCTCCCTCCCTCCCTCCCTCCCTCCCTCCCTCCCTCCCTCCCTCCCTTCCTACCTACCTACCTACCTACCTACCTTCCCCCCTCCCTCCCTCCCTCCTTGCTCGCTTCCTTGCTCCCTCCCTCCTTCCCTCTCTCCCTCCCTCCTTCCCTCCCCTCTCCCTCCCTCGATTCCATCGCTCGTCTGTCCATCCGTTCGTTCGCTGGCATCACAATTAGCCTGTTCTTACCTTTGCTCTGTCAGCTCTCAATGATTCTTGATATGCCTCGTCTTGTTCTCTTCTCATGGCTTCACGCGCTTCACGTTCCGTCTAAGATGTGAAATAATTAAGGTTCGATTATTTAAAAGCCATGAGCAGGAGAAATCGTCTGTCTTTTTATAGACTTTCGGAGGAAATCCAACTCACCACTGTAGCAACCTACTCCATCGTAGGAAGGCAATGTATGTATTGTACTGGGTAGGTGAATATTAATACGGCAACAAATTAACTCCGAATTACTTACAAGTAAACAATATGCCTCTAAAAGTCTCCTGCAATAACAAGTTAATAACAGCTGTATCCGAGAAAAACGAGGCTGTTAATGTTACTACAAGACCAACAAACATAATGCAACCAAATCGTGTTATTACCAACAAAATTACAAACTTTCATAACTGGAATCGTGCAATAAACTACCGACCAATGGTTAATGTAGCTGGAAATATATTTGCGGTAGGAATTTCTATGAAGGACCAAAATGAAAAGAACATTTGGGAATGGACTTTTTTTAGCAAGTCTTACCTCTTCTATAATATCAGCATTTTTCGCTTGTTCGAAGACTTCACGAGCATTCATTAGACTTGTCATGAGTTCATCTAGGGTTATACATCCTACACGAAAATATCAATATTAGTTTGCACGGATAAAAACGTAAATACGGATAACTGAATAATACGAATGAAACGCTTCTAATCTTTATTCGCGCCTTGACAGATAAATATTTTCGTCCAGGTCATAATTTATTTAGGCTACGTCCACACGTATCCAGATTATTTTGAAAACGTAACTTTTTTTTATCCGTTTTCAAAAAGATCCGCGTTCACACGAGAACAGGAAAACGGCGTTTTCAAAAAGTTCCACTTTGGAGACCGTCTTCTTCGAAACATTCCGTTTTCGATAACCGTTTCATCAAAATTTACGTGTGGACGGAAGGCCAATCCGTAACAAAAATTATATTCATTTAATTATAGTCATGCATTTAAGCCTATATACATGTACATCGTCCTTGTTTCGAAAAAAATTGATCGCTCCTTTACGTTTCACCGCCATATTTTGCCATTCTTCCCTTCGTAAACAAAACCGCCATGCGCAGTGCCATTCTAACCATATCCGGTGGAATACTCCTTTTGTTTTCTTCATTCTCGATATATTAAGAGATATCAACAAGCTTTTAAGTTGCTAAACCTTGAACACCCCCCCCCCCCCCCCAAGGGGTTTACACTATCGTTCTGTTGTGTGAATTTCGCCATCACAATACTGGAAAGTTTCTATAAAAACTTTGCACTAAAAACAACGGACTTCAAAATTAGAAATATTTAATTTATCTCTAAAAAGCAGTATCTGTCGAATGAAACATAAACATGCAAAATCCGAGTGTGTCAAACTGTTATACATCAAAATAATAAATAAACAATTTCGAGCCCCCTTATATATACAATAAAGACCTTAAGATTGACGTTAATTTTATTTACTGCTAACTGCTGACAGTTTGACGTAAAAATGAAGTAACCTAAAAACTGACGTTTACTTTATTTCCAGCCGACCCCGAGGAATTGTGAATAATTGATTCTTAAAAACTCGGAAGATGACATTTCTCAAATGTTCAAAATAACAAACACAAACTTGAGAATCTATGCAAGTCAAAACCAGGCAGAAATACTAACTGCAAATAAAACAAGATCTTTGTTGTAACTTCAGAAATTGGCGGCCATGTTTATTTTTACCAGTCAACCATGTTTCGGGTTAAAGTACTCAAAATAGATAGATTTTATCATTTTCACGAACAAAAAACCTACCGAATCAAAGGTAAGGTGGTATTTGTCATGGATATAGTTATGAAACGTGTAGTCACTGAACAGTTAGTTATTCGTTAATATCTTGAGGTAAAATGACTTAGAGATGGGGGTCTTGCGGTTGAAAACGTCAAGAAATTACGGCAAACGCAACGCCAGACTCTAATTGGTCACGTGGTTTTTACAGGTTTGCGGTAGGCGTTAGCAAAAAACGTCAATCTTAATGTCCGTAATATTCTAGTCACCTTGTAGAACGGCGGATACTTCAAGCGCTGATCTGTTTTTCATCACGACTAATATCAGAGGATATTGATCCGATTTAAACTCACGAACAGTATTAGCAGCTCCACTGCCACATTTTTGAGTCACTATATCCAACAATCTGAGAAAGAAAGAAAACGATAACATAATGATCTTAAGGTGCGTTCATACCAGCGGACTTGAACTGTATTGGGACTGAGACTGGACAGATATATATATATATATATATATATATATTTATAATATAGCTACTAATGATATATGAGCTATCTTGCAATCTGATTGGCTGCATTACTAACTGTATATCAGCTCATATACAGCGAGTAGTGAAAAAACAAAATGGCGGCGTAGTTTTCTTAAACTATTGCAGATGAAACTGGCTGGTTTTTTCAACGTATAGCTCAGAAAAACTTGAGCTAAGAAGGGGAAACTAACATTTAACACAAAATACATAACCCAAATGCACAATTTACAAAGTTAAGATGGTAAATCCACTTTAAAAATCGTCTTAAGAGTTTACAAAACCCGTTTTGAATTGTCAGGTTGACAATAATGTTTTGTCAGACAAATTAAAATCCAAAAGAATTGAACTAACAACACATATTTATGAGTACAACGATTATTATTACTCAGCAAAGTGCGTTTTTGAAGTAATAAATCATTCGGATGGATAAAAACTGTGTTATTCTTTCAGGTTAGAAATATTGAAAAACAACGCGTAATTTTCGCTATTTATAATGATATTTTTAGCTTCTTTGTCCACTTAAAAAGCCAAAGATTCACAACCACGACAGATTAAGAAATAAATCACCCACCTTTTGACTTTTCAAAGCTGTTTTTATTCTTCATTCAATCTTTTCAACGTATTTTTTGGCTCTGAGAGAAAATTCTGAAGCTGTTTTCAACTCAGCAAGAAACTTGAAAACATAAACTACAATACGCATGACGGAAGCTCATACGTGGCGGATATTCAATTAATATAATTTATTGCAATAAATCAACAATTTTGCATTAATTATCATAACATATTTTGCTATATTATAAAACAATTATACCATTCGCTCTCGTCGTATATGAACTCATAGCCAACTCGGCGAAGCGCCTCGTTGGCTATGAGCTCATATACGACTCGAGCTCATGGTATAATTGTTAAATATATATAGTTCAATCTACAGACACGTGTTTCGCTGTACTACGGCTCATCAGTGTATATATATATATATATATATATATATATATATATATATATATATATATATAGCTGGTAGCGAAGACTTTAAGGTAACTATACTTCATGCTTTATATTTTGCTCTATCTATATGGTATTGAGCACTCTCTAACATTTCGTGAACCAAAACTCACTATTATTATATATATATATATATATATATATATATATATATATATATATATATATATATATATATATATATATATATATATATATATATATATACTGTATATATATACTGTATATATATATATATATATATATATATATATATATATTATATATATATATATATATATATATATATATATATATATATATATATATATAGTATATATATATATATATGACTCGCCGATTGTGTTTAGACTAAACTGGTCTGTATCTGGACTTCTGGACGTTTGTCCGTAAAATACAATGTTAAGGTCGAGCATTTTGGCCAAAACGTACTGCGAACACCAATCACAAGATAGGAACCAGTCCAATTTCTTTTAAATTTTATTTGAATTTATTGAATTTGCCACTTAACGTGTGGCAGGAGAGAGGAACAGAAGTTTCGTCCCAACTGACACCAAACTCCTATGTGTAGATAACTAAGACCTAGGTGTTGATTTTACGGAGGGAGGAAAACCGGAGAACCCCCGTCCGACCGGGCTTAACTATCGGTGAGAGGCAGCGCCCTAACAGCACACGCCACCGCGCTCCTCAGTCCTAAATCAGTCCGATTGCGTTCACACTCAGGGGAGTGCACGAGATATTCTCGCGACAACTTAACGCTTATTCGTGAGGAAGATCAGTGTTTCAATTCTATTACATGCAGGTAAGCATTAAGTTGCAAACAAACAAACAAACAAACAAACAAACAAACAAACAAACAAACAAACAAACAAACAAACAAACAAACAAACAAACAAACAAACAAACAAACAAACAAACAAACAAACAAACAAACAAACAAACAAACAAACAAACAAACAAACAAACAAACAAACAAACAAACAAACAAACAAACAAACAAACAAACAAACAAGCAGATAAACAAGCACAAGTGAAAACATAACAGTACTTACAATGTTCTATTAGTATCATGTGTCATATCCCAGGCCCAGCTGACAAAATTCTGACTAATATACGAAACCACATTCTCTTCACACAAGATTTGACTACGGAGAAACAAAATATGAAAATTTGGCTTACAGGTAATAATCATTACCACTACCACTATCGCTTACACAACAGCTACAGCTAGCACTAGACCGACAAAGTTGCAGCAACTGTCAAAGTCACAGCCACAGCCAATACGACAAACTATTAAAGTCACAGCCACAACAGATACCACACTGACACTGACTGTCAGTCACAGCTATAGCCATGTAATAATGACTGTATAGATAGCGGCAATGGAATTAGTTGTGGTGCTCTGAATGTAACCGTGGTTGTGATAGTGACTGTGGCTGCAGCAGCGACGGCATGTGTCACTGTGGTGTCATTGCTGTATTGGTTGTGACAGTTTCACTGTAGTATTGGCTGTGGCTGTGTCACTGTGGTATTGGCTGTGTCACTGTAACTTTGACAAAAGTGATAGTGACGGTCAAAACAATTTTAAGTTGGTGTCTTATGCTTACCTACAAAACACGTTTGTTAATATACTAGCATCATGATGTAAATATACCAATAGCGGCCACCTCTAAAATTAGAAAACCAACAAAACAAAAAAACATTAAATAGCCGTTTTACACAGTATATGTTTGTTTCCGAACATTTATGTAAAGTTCCTCTTTATAGACAAAGCAATTCATTATTTTAAGGCAACAGCTTTTTAGTACTGCACGTTTACACTTTAATCGAGTGCCTATAAAGCAAAATTGAGATATTTACCGGAGTTTGAGCTAGTGGAGTTCCACTGTAGTATTTTGAATGAAAAACAAAACACTTGAGCTTTCGCATGATGTAAAGAAATATGAAGACTTTGGTGAGTGTTAGCCATACTTTTCTAGTGACAACACCCAACTTGCTCTACATAATTACCCGCGCCAGAAGGTTTTCTTTTACCCCTGTTTGTTTGTTTGTTTGTGTGTTTGTGTGTTTGTTTGTTTGTTTGTTTGTTTGTTTGTTTGTTTGTTTGTTTGTTTGTTTGTTTGTTTGTTTGTTGTGTGTGTGTGTGTGTGTGTGTGTGTGCTTGCTTGCTTGCTTGCTTGCTTGCTTGCTTGCTTGCTTGCTTGCTTGCTTGCTTGCTTGCTTGCTTGCTTGCTTGCTTGCGTGCTTGCGTGCTTGCGTGCTTGCGTGCTTGCGTGCTTGCGTGCTTGCGTGCTTGCGTGCTTGCGTGCTTGCGTGCTTGCGTGTTTGCGTGTGTGTTTGTGTGTTTGTGTGTTTGTGTGTTTGTGTGTTTGTTTGTGTGTGTGTGTTTGTTTGTTTGTTTGTTTGTTTGTTTGTTTGTTTGTTTGTTTGTTTGTTTGTTTGTTTGTTTGTTTGTTTGTTTGTTTGTGTGTTTGTGTGTTTGTGTGTTTGTGTGTTTGTGTGTTTGTGTGTTTGTGTGTTTGTGTGTTTGTGTGTTTGTGTGTTTGTGTGTTTGTGTGTTTGTGTGTTTGTGTGTTTGTGTGTTTGTGTGTTTGTGTGTTTGTGTGTTTGTGTGTTTGTGTGTTTGTGTGTTTGTGTGTTTGTGTGTTTGTGTGTTTGTGTGTTTGTGTGTTTGTGTGTTTGTGTGTTTGTGTGTTTGTGTGTTTGTGTGTTTGTGTGTTTGTGTGTTTGTGTGTTTGTGTGTTTGTGTGTTTGTGTGTTTGTGTGTTTGTGTGTTTGTGTGTTTGTGTGTTTGTGTGTTTGTGTGTTTGTGTGTTTGTGTGTTTGTGTGTTTGTGTGTTTGTGTGTTTGTGTGTTTGTGTGTTTGTGTGTTTGTGTGTTTGTGTGTTTGTGTGTTTGTGTGTTTGTGTGTTTGTGTGTTTGTGTGTTTGTGTGTTTGTGTGTTTGTGTGTGTGTGTGTGTGTGTGTGTGTGTGTGTGTTTGTTTGTTTGTTTGTTTGTTTGTTTGTTTGTTTGTTTGTTTGTTTGTTTGTTTGTTTGTTTGTTTGTTTGTTTGTTTGTTTGTTTGTTTGTTTGTTTGTTTGTTTGTTTGTTTGTTTGTTTGTTTGTTTGTTTGTTTGTTTGTTTGTTTGTTTGTTTGTTTGTTTGTTTGTTTGTTTGTTTGTTTGTTTGTCTGCTTTAGTCTGTTCGGTTTGTCTGACCAGGATATCTCAAAAAGTATTTTAACCATTTTTTAATGTTACTTAGTAAAAGGGTTTGACACAGACCAAAAAAATACATTTTGGGTGGATTTGGTTAAAAATTAGACGAGAATTTTATAAAAAATCTGACTGTATAGTAAACGTTTCCATAACGAACTTTCTGAATAAAAAATAGGCATGCTATATGCATGCACCTGTCTACTCCCGGCCCATTACATGTATTTGTTAAGTTGTTAACGATTTGTTAACATAGAACGGTTAACAACTACGATGTCATCAGCTAACAGAGTTACATAACAGCTTTCAAAGTTACACAACTCCCGAAGTCGCACAACTCAACTACACAGTATTGCACAGTGTCTACTGTGCACATGCAAGCAATAGACACAAAAACGCTTGATTGCGTTCATTATATTAACGTTCATTATATTAACTTCATTATATTAACGTTCATTATATTAGCGCTCAGTTCGAGTGCTGATTATCTTTGTATATTTCACTTGTTTGTATAAAAAAAAATTGCCTCGTCCTGTGCGAGACGAATCAGTTTTCGTCTCCGTTAAACACGGAGCGAGCGCATAAGTACCGGCTGAGTACCTCAGCCAATCCTGCCCAAACGCATCTGATTGGTCCACACAGCTAAAATTACTTCCGGCCTTACCGAGGAACTTTGGCTAAGACTGAAGAGTGGAGCTTTTGTGAGACTTGTTTACTGTTTTTAAATTAAACTTGCCACTTCCCAAACGTCGAATTTGTCTTTTTCAAGTGTAACACATCATTTTAAGTAGAAAGACGGAAAAATTACGCTTCCAATACGTCGAAACAAACTAAGGTGAGGAAAAACCGTACGAAAAAGATCAAGCGTCTCACCATTTTTCTTGTTGAATGCAGATGATGTCTGTATTCTTTGCTTATTCATTCATATCTTCCGTCCTTGTAATTATAAGACCCTTTTATATACATCAAGAATGTTGATAATGAATATCTCCATGTAGATGTCTGAACATCATCTCACTTTTCAACGACGACAACTTTGTTTTTGCACGACTGACAGTACATGTTGTCCGGAAAGCCAGACAAATGACTACTAAAAAGTTGTGATATATTGACTTGCAAAGTTAATATAATAAACTATTTATTGTCTTCGTTTAAATGGTCTGTTTTAGTTAAATATCAAAGTATTGTCTTTTATGTGGAACTCTATTTTAAAAAACGGCAAAAGACAAAGCAGCTATACGTGACCTTCAAACATCGTTTGAAAGCAAGGTCATAATATAAGCTTATATATTTTACAAATTCATTGACCAAACAAATTTAATCACTTCAGAATTGTTTTTATCTAAGACTCTTATGCTTCTCTTTACAATTTACATGGGTAATTGAAAGGTAAAAAGGTTATAAACAAAAGATAATTCTCAAAACTTCACCAGCTCACTGACTCGTTGTTGACTTGACTGTTGACATTTCAAACTGTCAGTGCGTAGCCGGGGGGGGGGGCTCCCTTTTATGCGCTCGCTCCGTGTTTAAACAACGCAGTGTAAATTACACAGCAAGACTTTTTCTCCGCTCCACATTTCGATAACTTGCGTGGTATTCACATCAAAACAAGTAGTGTGTGTAATATTATGCAAACCTTTAACTTAATGTTTCAGCTGATTTAACAAATAACAAGAAGGCACTCAGAGACTAATTACCTCCGCCAGCGGATTATTAGAGATGTTTAAAAAGAAAATAAGCCATCCCGTTAACCAAGCTAGCCCGCTAGACATACACATGTATGAATGAATAAATAAATAAATAAATAAATAAAATACTTGATTGCACTCGTACCGAAATTATGCAAAACTGTTTGCATAAAATATGGATAATGCGCGCAATCAAGCATTTCTTCTATACGGAGAATCTTGTGGTTAGATTTTTATTAAATTCTTAAATTCTCATCCAAATCTTTAATGGGTTGGTCCTTGGTGTATGAGCAATCTTTCCACATACTTTCATGAAAACTTGCGCAGTACTTTGTGAGTTATCCCGGAGATAGACAGACAGGCAGACAGACAGACAGACAGACAGACAGACAGACAGACAGACAGACAGACAGACAGACAGACAGACAGACAGGCAGGCAGGCAGGCAGGCAGGCAGGCAGGCAGGCAGGCAGGCAGGCAGGCAGGCAGGCAGGCAGGCAGGCAGGCAGGCAGGCAGGCAGGCAGGCAGGCAGGCAGGCAGGCAGGCAGGCAGGCAGGCAGGCAGGCAGGCAGGCAGGCAGGCAGGCAGGCAGGCAGGCAGACAGACAGACAGACAGACAGACAGACAGACAGACAGACAGACAGACAGACAGACAGACAGACAGACAGACAGACAGACAGACAGATAAACGGACAGAAGTAAAAACATAACATCCTGGTGGAGGTAACAAGGGACTTCACAGTTCCACTGTTTACAGAATAAAGTGGTATGGACCATAGGACATAAAATAGCATACGAACGCAATCAAGCATTCTATTCATACATACACGCATGTGTAGAGCTGGTGAGCTAACCTGGTTAGCGGGATAGCCCAGTTCCTTATAAACATCCCCAAATAACACGCTGGTGGAGAGAGACATGTAGACTCTGGGTACCACCTAGTTAATTATTCATATCATACCCAACCTCATAACTGGATATTTCACAAGATAATTTAGAACTCTTACTTCTTTTGCTAATTTCGCATTAGCGTTTTCTAAGGCATCGTTTAATGAACCGATATAAAAATGTGGATGACAGTGATCATACCTAAAGGATAAAAATCCAAAATCTGCTAAGACGAACAAAAGATACACTGCTAATTTAGCAAAATAAACAGAAAAAGAAAAACGTGAAAAAACCAAAAAAAAACCAACAACAAACGGAGTTGCTGGAGTACTACCTTTCTTCAAAATTATTCGTGAACGTCATTAAAGTTTCTCGAGTATCTTTACTGTGAGGTGGCACTGTAATACAAATCATAAAAAGTATAAATATTAAATATAACGTACTGTAGATTAAAAATGCTTTTGACACAAAAATTAAATTTTCCTTAGTTTTCAAGAACATTTAAAATGACAAAGTAACATCTTTTGCAGTTTTTCCTTTCCTTGGTTTAGTTACCGAAATATTTAAGGTTTGATATGTAAATCAGTAAGTGTAACATGTTATGACGTCAACACGTGGATAATGACTTATTGGAGAAGGTAACCTGACAGATTCAGGCCCGCTTTCCCCTTCTCGGGATGCTGGAAACTTGCAGGCGGAGGGAAAGAGGGTCTGATACAATTCTTTACCTAGCTGCATGTAAAAAGCCGGATTTGGGCTTTTTCGTCTGATTGAATTTGAATTTATTAAATTTGCCACTTAACGTGTGGCAGGAGAGAGGAACAGAACTTTCGTCCCAATTGACACCAAACTCCTATGTGTAGACAAGTAAGACCTATAGGTGTTGATTTTTACGGAGGGAGGAAAACTGGAGAACACGGCGAAAAACCCTCGGAGCACAGGAGAAACCAACTAAACTCTACTCACATAAGTCCCAAGCTGGCGGAGTATGGGGTTATTCCAAATGGTCACCCATCCAAGTACTAACCCCGTCCGACCGGGCTTAACTATTGGTGAGAGGCAGCGCCCTAACAGCACACGCCACCTGTGCTCCCCTGATTGACCCATAAGTGATTGGTCCATAAGACAAAAAAAACACACGAAAAGCTCTATTCTGATTGGTTTGTCTACATTTAATTTAATTATGAATTATGATTTACATAATTAACAAAGCGTCTACCAAACCTAGTGCTTCAACGGTAAACAATTAATGAAATTTGGAGACGTTTTTAGCCGTGTCGGGGATACATTTACTACAAAATGTACTGTACACCACAAGGAGACCAACAAAACATTAAACAAATACGTGGTCTAGAGTCCCACAATAGAAATACTGTATATATTGGCTCTATCCCTTGCCAAAAGAGGGGAGTTTGACAAAACAAGGCAATAAAATCGCAAAACCTCGTTGCCGATTAAAAAGTCACTTACTTAATTCTTTAATAGTTTTTCTGATAGGAAATTCGGTCATGATTAAGTCGTCGTCATCTACCTCGAATTCTACAGCATCGTCACTACTTCCGTCACAAATTTCCATAGCATCATCCTCGTTATCGCTGTCAACAGTAATAACTGAGGGGGTGATCTGAAAAAATGAACAACAACGAGCAGAATAAACACACGTTGAAACTGGGAAAGTTAACTACATTTGGACTGATAGCCAGGTTATAGTTGGTAGTTTACGTTGGTTTGTTGGTAGGTATTAAAGAAATGCCAAATGGTTTTCCGTGTTTGGATACTCTGATCCAAACACGCGGGAAATTGCGAGACTGGAGAAAAGCGTAACAAAACACGAACCGTAGGCGAGTGTTTTTAGCTTTTCGAAAGTCGAGCAATTTCCCAAGTAATATAAATAAGTTTTGTGGAAACAGGCCGAAAGCTTAGCAAAGAAATATTTTACGTGGTGTTTCCACAAAACTTATTTATATTACTTTATCGCCATGAAAACGTTCAAAGAATTAATTTCCCAAGTGTTTGGATAAGAGTCTCCAAACACGGAAAAAACCATTTGGTATTTCTTTTATAAAATAATCACAAGTGAATATGATATACTGTGCGACATTTTCAAAAAATCGTTTTGGCGGGAATTTTCCGTGTTTGGATACTCACGGAAATTGACCAAACACGGCAATTGACCAATCAGGGCTCGCGTAGTATACATGTTATTTTATAAAAGTAAGTACGTACGTGAGCAAACAGATCAGTGGTTAAGGTAGGTAGGTACTGCAGTGGTTAGTAGGGGAACCTATATCAACAACACACGCCATATCTAATCTACTTCTCTAGATCTCTGGAGACCACCCAGGAGTACTAATTGGATTTTGAGAAGTCATTCAAAGGCATCTGGGCTTGACTCGGCTTTGCTTCAGACTGGAATGAATTATTTGTGCTTGAAAACCCGTTCGAGTACTCACTCAATCTCGTTCCCAGATCCCTTTTTTGAAAAGGGGAATATATATATATATATATATATATATATATATATATATATATATATATATATATATATATATATATATATATATATATATATATATTACACAAATCCAAATCATAGTTCTACTCAAAAATTTAATGCAACGTTTTTTACAGCAATCAAGCCTCAAAGAAAATAGAGAAAATACGGTAAATGCAAAGAAATTCCAACGTGGCTCCGTCGAAATATTAATTGCCAAGCTCTAAAGCTGGAGCAAATTTTAATGTCCTCTGCTCCACCAAATAAACGCAGCTAGCACTGAGCCACACACGGCAAATATCTTCTTCGAACACAGTCACAATTGTTCCAATGTCGAACGAGTTAACCAGGTAGCCAAACAGCCAGAAACAAAAACAAAAGAAAATCTATATTCCAAACTGTCAATTATACTGCCAAACAGTGAACTTAAACGCATGTGCCTTAACGACCAGCACCACAGAATCTTGGTGTTCCGGTTTGGATTCCGCCAGAGCGTTTTCGCTCGCTGGCACAGGAGAGGATCTGGAGAAGAGAATGGTACTCACTCGTTCCCAAGGAACACCGCTGTCAAACGTTTGCGCATGCGCGAATTCGCGAGAATAAACATTGCAAGAGAAGTGGGAACTAGCCGTGGCGACAACAACCAGACTGAAGACTAAGTAAGGCTCGACTATTCATTTGTGTTTGAAAAAAAGGGTAAAGAAAATTACGAAGGGGTAAATTCAGAATATGTCACAATATTGATAAAGAAGCCATGCACAAATTACCTACCTTATCTTTTTGGTAGTATGCTTATAATTTTAACTTTTGTGTCGGACTCTCGGACCAGTCCAAATATTTCAGTGTTTTCCAGCTCTTTTTCCGAGGACAAGCTCAGACGTCGCACATGCGCAAAACGTTTGGCAACGGTGTTTTCCCAGGGCGTTCGTGAGATGCGGAGCGGCAAGAGAACGCCCTGGGAAAAGGCTTTTTTTGTTTTGTTTTGACTTATAGGCTCTGTGGAAACGCCGCGCTATTTGGTGTGTGAGTTTTACCACTTCAACAGTACACAGTATTTAAGTAATATTTAAATGCTCACAATGCAATTTCTTCATCCCCAAGGCGTTTGTGCGGAAACGCGGCGAGGCGAAAGAACGCCCTGGCAAAGGGTGGTTTTTGGCGGGGAATTTTTTGATACATTATTCAGAAATTTTCTAACAATAGTTGTTTGTCGGATACGATTTAGAAAAAAAAACAAAACAAGACAGCGCAGAAATTATTTAAAACTCTTACCTTTTCAGGCGGTGGATATCTCGAGTCCGATTTTCGTCTCACGGTTAACATATGATAAGGTTGATTAAGATTAGCGTCAATGAGCTTTGTCTGAAAAAAACATTTTTTGCTAACTTGTCACATTTTAACCCAACACAGGGTTTCTTTTAGGGGGGCTTCCCCCCCCTTGAAAAATATTTGCCCCCTCTTGTAAATTTGAAACCCGGATTTTAAAACAGTAAGAATCAAGATTATAGACCTGCCCCCCCTCCCCTCCCCCCCTTGTTAAATATTCTGAAAGAAACCCTGACCCCACATGTAATTAATTAGACCAGTCTAGAGTCATAGGTCTTCTTAATTGGGGCCGGGGAGCTAGGCGCAGGATAGACAGATTTCTCTATTTAAATAGGGTAGTTCATTCAGCTTATAACAGATTAGGGTATCAATTTGGTATACATACAATATCAAGTAACTAAACAAAGCTAAAACCTAGACTATTACTGCATATAAAATATATACTAAAAATTATCTAAAGACTATTATAAATGATTATTATATAAACAATGCAGCCATGGTAATAAAATGATATCTTGCTGCTTCCACAGGTGGAGATGGCTGCTCTGTCTAGTAAATCTACTGACAGTTTCTTTGTTCAGTTTAAAATAATTATGAAAAAATTGTGGAGAATGTCCACTCATACAGCGTTTTACAAATTTGTATACATGGTTTTCACGTCTTATTTCTAGGGTATATCATATCTTAAATACCCTAGTGCATCCTAACCAATCGTGTCTTGTACCTTATCATTGACTTTGTCAGGCCATCCACTCCATTCTTGCTGTCGAACTTCAATATTAGTTAAATCACTTAAACGCGATTTTACCTATAGTGTTGGATAATCATTTTAGAACAACGATAAGACAACTCACAAGAGTTCACTAATAGATATTAGTATACATTATTTTATTATACAACTGCATTAAAAACTGTCCAAATAATGCTAAAAATGAGTACAAATATACAGCGACATTTGGATAGTTAGTTATTTGAATAGTAGAAAACCGGTTTGACAGATTTTGTTAGCCAATCAAATTTATCACTCGGGAACTATTTCACGTATGCTTATTATTTTGTCCTGGTTTTGTCCTGGTGCAAAGTCACGCTACTTCTCTGGCCATTTTAGAGTTTTCTTTTTCTATAAAAGTTTGTTGATTAGAGCAGTTGTATAATAAATCTCTTATAAGATGTTTTGGTGTGTAGTATCGCTGTATATTTTTACTCATTGTTTGTATTTTGACTCGCCCTGCGGGCTCGTCAAAATACGGCACAACTCGTAAACATATACAGCGATACTACACACCAAAACATCTAATAAGATATAAATATAGTCCGTTTTTTCCCCGTATCCAAACAGCTGTCCCGAATGTTAATTTTGTAATTGGCATACAATAAGTATTAAAAAACTTAAAATAGCCATAATTTAATAAACGACTTAACCTCGTTTACTCGGTCTACACGAGAAAATATCAGACCTCGGTCTTTTTTGTACGAACCTCGCCTGAGGCTAGGTTCGTACTGTCGAGACTTTGGTCTGATATTTTACGGTAGACAGAAATTATTATATGGCTCTGCCACGTGAGCGGGCTTAACGCGACTTTTCTGCAATTTGATTGGCTCCTGAGCAGTCTTTAAAAACTGGTAAAGGCCGGTCATCACAACGGTCGTTACATTGGAAAACAAAATCAGAAAATTAAGCAAGTCAAGCTAAAATAATGTTCAAATATCGTGAAAATGAATTTACCACTAAAAATTAAGTACGTTTACGTATGTTTACGGTGACTGAAAGTGATTTTGTTGTTCACACTTTACGTTGGAAGTCGGTCTTTGCTGCTTGTACTCTCGACATTCAAATACAATTTTAAAAAAATTGGGCCATATACTAAAAACATTGTTAACCTTGCTTGGTCGGTCTTTACGGCATAACGATCCTGCCCTTGATCTTTTCACACAAACCTCGCTCCTTCGTCGCTCGGTCTGTACTGAAAGTCCGCGGGTAAGATAATTTTACCGTAAAGACCTGGTTACACGCTTGCGGTTTCAAGAAGTACTTTTCTTTGATTTGCTATGAATCGAAGATTGTTTCTTTCTTCGTCGTTTGAAGCACAGACACTGTAAACAACAAGAAAACCCAACATGGTGGATTCAAATCTAAAAGTGTCCATCCTGGTCCCTAGAATTATATTGTCTGGAGACGCGGCGAACATCAAAGCGGTTAACAATGAGGTACAATTTAGATTGAGGATGGCAAATAAGGTGCACAATCTTTTGGTTTACGTTCATTAATATTTATAAAGCAACGATGCTATTGGTTGATTGCTTCATTATACCAAAAATACAATGTGTTCAGCAAGTGTTAAGGTGAAATATGCACAAATGTGAACAAAAACCTAGAACAAAGACTTTGGCCGCGTTTCCAGACAATTCACTTCTAGGGAACCTCTTCGTACTGCACATAAGCAAACTTCGCAATAATAGTCTACATTAATCAAGTTTACTATACTACAAAGCTCACCTCTGCAACCGTTTTAGTTCCGGGAAATGTTAAGTCGTGTCGTTTATGTATATGTCGAACCTTGAGTATAACCTCTGAAGCATGATTTTGTAATCCACTACAAATAGATATAAAAAAAGTATTTTAAAACCTAGCACGAAAGTTAATGGTTTTCTCAAATATACGCAATATAGATTACTTAATGGTAAATGCGTGCGTCCGATCTTTATTTCACGAGTTGGGAAGTATGTTTTTACCGTTGTTAGTCTGTTAATCAGTTAGTCTGCTAGTCCGTTAGTCAGACGGTTAGTCCGTTTACCCGTTCACACGATACCGGTACAAAATGAAACCGTAACGATTTAATCGTTACGGTTAGGCCTTGCGTTCACACGACTAAGGTGAAAAAAGGTGCAGAAAAAAATCTCTTTCTATAGTTTTCCCGTATATTCACTGCTACACTCTACAAGAACTATCCAAGTCAATAATATCTAGTTACTCTGATCACGCAAATATGATACGCACGCAGCGCCGTGTAAACAGAGCGCGGCTTAGCTTTGTTCGTCATCTTGCCTGATTTGTGCTATTGTGTTAGCTGCGGTGATTGGCTAAATACCTAAAACGAATTCTATTACGCTCGTTCATTGGTTTGCCTGATTTCGTTGTCTTTTTTGCCTGATTTGGACCATTATATGAATTATTCTCATTGGTTGAATTTTCGCAGAAGCTCTTTATCATGAACATTGATTGGTTGGCGGCATTTTACTTTGAAGTTCTTGCCTGGTCTGCCGACTGATCTGCTGTCGAGACTGCCGATTCTGTCGAACATAAATTATGTATACTAAGAGTCAGACTGGGAGAGCTCTTTCAGTTTCGAACACATTTCGAACATGACTTTACAAACGTGATAAAACGTGTAGTATTCACTTCAATTAAACAGCAGTGATGATTCAATTGTCCCGATCGGTAGGTAAGTTTTACCGTTAAGCCTTTGGTTGTCAGACGCGCAAATTATTATGTCTATTATCGACACTGGCTAAAGCCAGAAGGTATTACTCGTCAAAGGATTCAAAAGAGTCTTGGCAGTCAGACTCAAATCAAAAAATGAAAGGCAATTGCCACCACCCTATAGTGGTAGATCATACTTTCCATTCTGATATTTCTCTGCTAAACATCTTTTTGACTTGGTGAGTTGATCTGTTGATGAGATTTGTCAGCATGACAATCTTAAGGAACATTGTAGCATGGTATATTTGCACATTGCCTTTATTTTGTTATATTGTAGCACAATTGTATTTTATTTTGATTCACATTTATATACAAGATTTTGCAACTCAGGTTTATTGCTGTACTATGGAAAATGCATGATTATGGCAATTCCAATTATTTTTGGTCATTCTAAATGAACCACCCAATTCCTCGGGACAGACTGATGTCTGGTCATCAAGTGAATATGGAAGTAAAACTCAAAGTTATTGTGTTTATATTGACTTTGTTATGTACTTGTAGCTCTACTTCTTACGAACATTATGCTTGATTCATCAACACTCGATTACCAAAGGAATCACTCGTAAATCTTGTACTTCTTAACATGAAGTACCACTGAAATTTTCCGCTGACTAATTGTACGTGGACGTACAAAAAGTAAGCAAATCTGGTAGTATATGTCTGGGATCTACGTTCAACTGAATTTCTTTGACTTGGGTGAAAAATAACTGTTTTTCTGAAAGTTCCTGAACAGCAACATGGACGGCGAAGATTTACTGGCAAAATTTGATGCCATGACCAAGCGTTTCAAGGCAGAGTTCGAAGAAATTATCGAAAAAGAGAGAGCGAAAATGAAAGCGGAAGTAGACGCATACAACGTCGAGAAGGAACGAATGAAAGCTGTTACCGTAAACGACAATGATATTATTCATTTGAATGTTGGAGGAAAAAAGATGACAACCAAAAGATCAACTCTTTGTCAAGTCGAAGGATCTTTGCTCGCTTCGATGTTTAGCGGGCGGTGGGAAGATGGTCTGGAGCGCGACAAAGATGGCTGCGTCTTCTTCGATTTTAATCCAAAATATTTCGGTCTCATTTTGGATTATCTTCGCGCCAAGAAGGTTGAAACTCCAGAGAATCCTGCGCCATTACCCAAGGTTGCTTCAGAACAGCTGAAGAATTTCAATAATCTTGTTGAGTATCTTGGCTTGAAAGAAGAGCTTGTGCCACAGGCAAAGTCGGTACCAGAGTCGTTTAAACGACACAGCACAGAAATAATTATTGAAGAAAATGGCGCCGTTGCATCGCGTGGACCAAACGAAGGGCATAAATATGTTCTTGGTGAGAATACTTATCAAGATGGAGTAATACGTTGGCAGCTGAAGCTGGAGGCTTTCAAAAATAATCATTGGATGTTTGTTGGAATTGTGAAAGCGGATACCGTGCCATCAAATGATAACTCGTGTCGCTGGTCTGGTTCATATGGCTGGGCTCTTGGTAGGAACGGTCAAGTTTACAACAACGGGCAATGTTCAAATGTGGATTCTCTGAAAAACACCTGTAAGCAAGGAGATACAGTTGAACTAATATTGGATTGTACCACCTCAAAGTTGTCTCTTGTTTTACCAGCCAAGAAAGAATTCCACCACACTCTGCCAAGTTCTGCAGCATGGAGGCTGCATATCAACTTATACGGGTCAAATGACAAAATACATATTCTTTAGTTTTAAAGTGCAGTATTTGTTATTAGCATATACCTCGCAGGTGAATAGTGCTTTTCACGCAATCTGATTGGTTCCTCTAGCTCGGGATATCCTGCACTATTCACCTGCAGGCAAAACAAAATGGCGGCCAGTTTTGCTTTGTTTACTGAAGCAAGGAGATTTTGTTGATATACAAGGCTGATGTAGTAGAATAATGAGAAAAGACAACAAAACTAAGTAGAAGAGTGTCCACAGGTATGTTTCTTTACAATTTTCTAGCCATTAATATATTGAAAAGTTTATAAACTATTTTGTCGACAAATATCGAGTACACCAAGATAATCGAGGCTGTGACAGTGCCTTGTATGAAAATACCGAAAAATATAAGAATGTTAAACTTATTATTTCATTTATGAGGTATATGCTAAAACAATTATTCACCTCAGTGTCGGTGAATATCCAGCACTATTCACCTCCACTTCGGTGAATAATTGTTAATTATCTATTATCAGTCATAACTGTACTGTATGATTTGAATATCATTATAGTCTTTATGATAATTTATAAATTTACTCTTGGGCTAGACTGTCTTCGCGTTTGCTTGTATTTGATCTGTAACATGTTAATGAATTGATGCTTTGCAATGAAACGTGTATCGGACGGACTAGTGTATGCTAGTGTATGCTGGAAATTTGATCTTGCTTGGAGATTTTATGGTTTATCAATAATATAATGAATTTTATCTTTGTGAGAGTGCCGGACTGTAACCTAGCCAGCCAACCTGGCAGTTAAAGCACTTTTCTCATACATTGCTAATTTCTGTTCCTTTAATATTAATTATTACAGTATATAATATATATACACAACATATCATGTACTGTTGTATGTGACCTGGTCCTGTATGATTATGTGTTGTCATAATAAACTTGATTAGTAAATGATGAATGGTTTCTTCTTTTAATATAAATTTTAATACTAGAATTAAGCAGATATTGTATTTAAGCCAGATAATAAAATGCAAATAATAATTGTAATACAGCACATGTACTGTAGTTATTGGTTCATGTGGATATCAGCCCTTAGTACTGTACACATGTAAATTTAAAATTTACATGTGTACAGTACTAAGGGCTGATATCCACATGAACCAATAACTACAGTACATGTGCTGTATTACAATTATTATTTGCATTTTATTATCTGGCTTAAATACAATATCTGCTTAATTCTAGTATTCAATGTTTATATACTTTCATAGTCTACAAAATTGAAATCAGATACAGGTAATGTCTTAGATTAGTTGGGGGCTCAAGGGTTAGGATGACTGGGATAATGTTGAGAGTTGAGCTCCTTTATATATGTCCATGTCGCATTATGGTCATAAATAAAAGCATTCCTTAACAAGACATTGTCTGCTTGTTGTATTGCCTTCTTTTTAGAAAAAAATAATTACGCACTTACAAACTATTACAAGAATTCACTAATCCAAATCCAATTTTGACACTTTTTCAAAAAAAGTATAAAATGTGCTAAAAAATATGTTTTAAAACTTCAGAAATGTTGATTAAAAGTGTTGTCAGAACGCGGGAAATGCCATTTCAGAGACCCAAATTTCAAAAATTTTCTGGGGAAGCATGCCCCCGGACCCCCGTAGATAGTTTGACTAAGTGGGGAAAATTCCTAGATCCGCCCCTGAAAATGACATGAAACCGTAATGCTAACCGTAACGAAATTATTCCTTTATCAGCATCTTACCATAATGATTTCATCACGGTTTTACGAAACTTTTTTCTCTGCTTAAAAAATACGGGGTGAAAGGAGCGTGATGGCGGAAATTTAATAAAAATGGAGTTAACTAAACTGTAAAAATAGTAACGGAATGAAATGATACCGGTACCGTGTAAACAGTTTCCTACCGTGATGATTTGATACCGGCGTCGTGTGAACGGGGTCTAAGGGCCTGTTTATATGATCCCGGTGTACCGGGACGGGATGGCAGCCGGGATGATTTTGATGTATTGAAATAAGTCACGGTCTTTGATTATGTGCATCGGAAAGCTTTCGCCTACATTTTTCAAGGCCTAGATTACTAAATAACTTCAACAAAAGCCATTTTCAATTGCCACAATCATTCACTTTTAACTTTAGGATCAGATCAACAAAATCTGAGTTTCTTCAGGCATCGCGTGGTTTTTCTGTTTTAAGTGTTGACTTATTTCAATACATCAAAATCATCCCGGCTGCCATCCCGTCCCGGTACATCGGGATCATATAAACAGACCCTAAAGGTTGGCCACAGATCAAAGACCAACCCATAACATTTTCATGGAGTTTGGTTGAGAATTGAATGAGGATTCCACTAAACAATCTGACCGCAAGGTTCTCCGTGGAAAAGAAATTAAGGAAAAAGTGTATGATTGAGCTCATTATTCTTCTGTTAATGCAAACGTTTACCCGAATATTTATCTTAATTAAAAAATAACAATATACGTAACAGTCCCCTTGTTTATGCAAAGTTTTTTGTGTCATTTTTTTTCTCTTGAGTTAATGGTACAGAGTATATATTAAAGGATGAGTGTCCACCTAATGCTTTGCGCGCTCACAGTGCACCTTCGCGGCCATTTTTCGGGCCACGAAATTCAACAAGTGAAGCAATCCCTCGATATCTGAGCAATCCTTGCAGGAAATTACTCAATTTATGTTTTTCGTGAGAGCAAAGATGATTTAGTAAGTAGTTATTGTCATATTTTTGATAATATTTGATTACACTCACAGGGTCGTGGAGTTGTATTTCGAGACAAGTATTCGTCAATCGGCGTTTCTTACAAAACCAAACGAAGGCCAAACAAGAGATCATAACTAAACGTAGACACTAAATTAGATGCCATTAATAAGAGCTAGTTAGACTCAAAGTTTTGTCATTTCAATAAGACGCATAATTCGTACTGCTGTTAGTTGTTTACAAGTGGTTTACCTGTTGCATTGCATCTCCGATTAGGATTTGTTTTGATTCGGCGCTCTTGTTCTCTGGCGTTTTAATAATTTTCAAATGCAATATTGCAATTTATCGCAGTGTTTTGTTTGTAGTTGTAGGCTCCTTTCCCTTCGAATAGGCTAGAGTAACACAAGAGTGAAGACCATCCAAATATTTTTGAGTTCTCAGACAAAGACAAATCATTGCCAATTAATTTCACGCGGAGCGTCAAAAGTAATATATTTCTCTTCGACACGTAGTTTCCTAGCAAAGCCTATAAGATCCTTTTAATCTTTTATTCCCTATATTCTATGAGCAAACAGACATGCAGAAATACGTCAGAAACGTGGAGCGTGTATACAGCATACAGAAGTGTTTATATGCACAGTCTGTAAAGTGCGAAATAATATATATGTACTTGAAAGGTCGTTGTAATCAAAGCCGTTGTGAATAGAACACGCTGGCAGATTTGTGGAGTGTCGTTTATAATTATTTTCGACAAATTCTGAGTCAGACATCGCTACGAATCGATTCAAACGACTTTCGGAAGCTTATAATATCATCGGCTGAGAACCAAACAATGAGAAACATATGCCGAGGACAAGAGCGCCTAATGAAAACAAATCCTAATCGGAGATGCAATCCAACAGGTAAACACTTGTAAACAACTAACAGCAATCTTATTGAAATGACAAAACTTTGAGTCTAGCTATTCTAGTAGCATCTAATTTAGTTATGATCTCTTGTCTGGCCTTCGTTTGGTTTTGTAAGAAACGCCGATCGACGAATACTTGTCTCGATATACAACTCCACGGCCCTCTGAGTGTAATCAAATATTATCAAAAATATGACAATAACTACTTACTAAATCATCTTTGCTCTCACGAAAAACATAAATTGAGTAATTTACTGCAAGTATTGCTCAAATATCGAGGGATTGCTTCACTTGTTGAATTTCGTGGCCCGAAAAATGGCCGCGAGCGTACATGACCAAAGTGATCGCGTGCACTCTCATTCACTGATCTCATTGCATTGTGAGCGCGCAAAGCATTAGGTGGACACTCATCCTTTAACTACTTAATACCCGAGAATGAGGTCTTTACGGTAAAATATTAAACCGAGGTCTTGGTGTATTGACCGAGGGATAGCGAGGTTAATACGCTCAAGACCGAGGTTTAATATTTACCGTTAAGACCGAACGGTCGAGGTTATTAAGTAGTTTATTATATGGCACTTTTTATTTCAAAATCAATCTTGTATTTCTTGGTCTTCGCTTCCTTTAACTTCGTCAAAACACCGAACTAGCGTTATTTTCTTCTGTTTTTTCTCGTCTGGATACTAGAATTTACTTTCATAATGCTTATCGTCGTTTATTTCATCTATTTTCGCCGTTTTTCGGCAATAAAAGTTTCTTATTAGGATTTTTTGTTTGTTTCCAATCGTAGGGCATTAACAATTTTCATAATGCCCGTGGGCATTACGGAGAAATCTCGCCCCGTCAGCAACCAATCACAGCGCGTGATTTTACCGGAAGTAATCCGGGCCATATAATATTATATACGGTTTTTCTGATTGGTCAACGCACGGTGCGTAAAGATGCGTATCCGGACCACGGTCCGTCTAAACATCTCCTAATAACCCGATAGCAAAGGTATATGTGCACAGTCTCTGACGGGCCTTCGCTCGAAACGTTAGACTACTACGTTCTCTGTTTCGGCAGTATAGTCTTGTCTTAAAATGTTCATAGGAAGCGAAAAAGTTTTTAGCGGTTTTGAACAGATAAAAATGACAGGAGCATTCACTGAAAATTTTGTTGACGTATGCAGTTGGACAATTAACTACAGATGTATGCATAACAACAATGAATTTTACTATTAATAATTCAACCTCGAATTCGTCCTATTTCGCCGTGTAAACAGGCGGAACCGTACTAATTCGAGACCGGTTCCGAATAAATCTTCCGTGTAAACAGGCGGAACCGTACTATTTCGAGACCGGTTCCGAATAAATCTTCCGTGTAAACAGGCGGAACCGTACTAATTCGAGACCGGTTCCGAATTCGTCCGGGGTCTCAATGAGGTTCCACTCACCCTCACGCACTGAGTATGAAACTACACTCACTCTCCAACCATTCAATTGAATAGTGTTTGGAGAGTGAGTGTAGTCTCATACTCAGTGAGGGTGCGTGGAGACTCACTGGGTGTTGGGTTGCATGCACTTTTTGTGTGTGAGGGGCCACTCATTGAGTGTGAGTGTGAGGGAGATTTTAGAATATACATGTAGGCGTTAACATGTCACATTTATTTCACATTTTGGAAATTGGTCATTCAGATTATGAGCTTCAAATTTGTTCTATCGGAAATCTTCATTTCACAGACACTTAAAAAAGCGTTAGCTAAGAAGTGATAGTTGAAATGAGTTATACAGATTGTTAACATTCTATACCTGGAGTGTCCTCCATTTCTCATAGCTGATGAACAATGTGCACTTGATTCAGCAGAGGATTCGGCAGAGGAGCACGTTAATGAAGGAGCTAATAACACTAGAGAGGTCTCGTCTTTGAGATTAAGACTAGATAAGATTGTCTAAATAAAAAAAAATAAAAAAAATAGTTAATTTACAAGAAAAAGGCGACGTCGTAAGTTGAGTATCTTTCGATGTTTCTTGCCTGCTCTATTAACAAAGTTCTGAATAAGGCAGAAAGGAAGCTCGAGAGCCACAATGAACAAAGTAATGGTGAGAAAACAAAATGAATAGAGTAAGTACAATACCAAAGTTTTGTGTAGCTCAAGATATATGTTACAAAAAATCTTCGAAGATACATTTCAGCAAACCCCCCAACTTTTTTTCGTCTTTGAAAAATGAAAGAAATCTAAGATTTCTAAAACCAAGACCAACCGATAATTTGAAAAAGTATAGAATAAAACATTATTCTTGGCATTATTCTTCGGAATATTTTTTATTCTATACTAAAATTTCAAGTTATCTAACTTTTCGAGTTAACTTTTTTTTGAACCGTTACTGCATCTCTATACGCCACTTTTAAACCATAATTAGTACTTGATCATGATAACTATGGTACGATGTGAAGAGTGACACCGCTGCAATCCAAAGTTAAGCCCGACTGGACGGGGTTAGTACTTGCAAGAGTGATCGCTTGGGACAAACCTTGTCATGGGCTTGAGCTTGGAACTCATATGAGTAGAGTTATTGTAGTTGATCTCTCCTGTGTTTCGAGGGTTTTTCTCCGCCGGGTTCTCTCCACCCCCCCCCCCCCCCCCCCCCCCGTAAAATCAACAATTCCATCTTAGGAGAACAACCTTGTAAGGGACCTCGAGTCCTTTTGTTGTTTCTCCAGTATCAGTTACATACAAATGTTAATAAATAAATAAAATAAATTTGAGTTTTTTAGGTTCCAATTCGTTGGAAGAGCCTTTCGTCTGCCATGCACCAGGGACAACTTGTTCAAAAGGCGTTTAGCCTAATCCTCGTTTAGTGTTAATTTGTTGGATAAATTATTAAGATAGTGGCACGGAAATTTGAAGTTTTCTTTTGCAAACAACGTGCAAGTGAAGTTTTTGTCCTGATAAGTTTGGACTAAAGTTGGACTAAAGTAGTCAAAGAGAACATGCATATACTGAAATAAAACAGCGGGTTAGATTTTAATTAAAGGTTAGCGCTAATCGACTTTTGAAAAACAGGGCCCAGAACCCAAGCAGATCATGGATTAGAACGTGTGAATACTGTACTTTTGACTTCCCACACAAGATTAAATCCAGTCTAGAAACCCAAGAGTTTCCCGGTCCTGCACAGTTCACTGGCAAGCTATTATAACAACTTTAGAATGTTATATTGTCGTACACTTCAAGTAATATACAGTATCATACACGAGGATATACAGTATCATACACCCAATCAGAATGCAGGAATTCGGTATTAGTTTATACTATAATACATTATATCAAACACTCAGAAGAGTGTTTCATGAGGACACCCAAACAGAGAGAAGCCGAAATGAAACGATAAACACCTTAATTTACTGGCACCCAGGGAAACATTGTTTTGTAGCCTCGAGATAGCCGTTGTTTCACAATGCAAAGCCAAGGGCAACAACGAGCGGTCGAGGGGCCACAAAACACACTGTTTTCCCGAGGTACCAGTAAATAAGTACTTTGTTATATATCACGTGTCAAATGACAAGAATGTTGAGCAAAACCTTCAGACATTGTTTTTTAATAAAGGAAAACTGGAGAAAACAAAGACAAACTGGACATGATCATTTACTTCCGATTTTGATATATTATTTTTCCCTGGGAAAAAATAGAAAAAATGGGTTACGCGGGCCACCACGCGCAAGAACCACGCCACATGCGCAAATCGCAAGAAAAACGGATTTTGACACTTGATATATATGACAAATCATGATGAAACAATCCTTGTGGCTTGTGTATCTATTACATAAAGGACCACCGTTCTGTGAAAGTTTTGATCATACTGTATTTTTACCACCAACATCAACAATTTGATAAAACAGTGAGCCTACGTTATGTAAATACTCACATGATCTGTTATAGTCATGTCTTTGGGCCATTGTGATAAAACCTGTGATGATTTTGGCACATCAAGCTGTATTTCTAACGACTTTTTCAACATATCTATAAAATTTTAAATTTAACAATCAAGCAGTACACTGTATGGGTACAGTCGGCGTTCCATTTTGAGCGGGGAGGTAAAGGGAACGCCTGCCATCGTTCCATTCAAAGTTCCAACTTTCTTCACGAAAAGTATTACAGTCAAACAGGATGTTCTCTTGTGTGTGACATTGTAATATGCACTAACATCATTGCAATTTCCATTGGCTACAGTATTTACCCGGGTCAATTAGCAATCATCATTCACAAGTTGAGAGTTGGCAATTTATATGTAAACGAAAAATGCATTTTTGCAATCGATTAATCGTGGTCAACAATCACGGATTAATCTGTAGACCGTTATAATCGATTAATTATCCCATGAATCGCGTTGCGTTAGTCCTGATACTTCATGTACCACAATTGAAATACATGTACAGATCGAACTAAAAAGCTGTTTTACCAACTTAAGTATATTTTTTTACCCTAGACAAGTACTTTATTTAAACTGAAAGGCTGACGACGATGATTAAAGAGTTGTATGAAGGTGAGGCAATACGGGCAATATTTTTCTTCATTTTTCTGCAATGCAATTTCGTTGAAAAGTGTTCGGGTGCACGTATTACCACCAGAGGTGGATTAAGGGTACCTGAGGCCCCTGGCTGTATTTCTGATTGGGTCCCCCAGGCCCCTTCTTGCACTGCACGTAGAGGCCTGGGGCATTCTTTTTTTAATAAGGCATCAGCGGCCCCGGGTCCCCCTAGGATCCGTGAGGCCGCGGGCCCCTGGCTGTAGCCCAGTCAGCCCCCCCCCCTTAATCCGCCACTGATTACCACCCACCTTAAACATTGTTATGCAACAATGATTGGGTGGTAATACATGCAACACTGAACGCTTTTCAACTTGCAACGCAACAAAATTCCATTGCAAGTTGAAGAAAAATGTTGCCCGTATTACCTCACCTTTAAGGGTATTGGCAATAAAAACTAAGTTTATCTCATTTGAAAGTACTCGTCAAATGGTATAAGAAGACGTTTTACAATTTTTCCATATCTGTTTTGGTTTTGGAAATATTTTGACGAAAGACAGCGTGCTGTCGGCCATCTTGGATTTATTTTCGATCATGCAAAATTATGCATGTGACGATATAACCAGGCTAAAGTGAAATTTTTATCTCGCCAACCTTATGACATTATGAGCTAGAAACTCGATTTTCTGTTGCGCTATTTCCATTTTAAATTGACCCACAACATTTAAAAAGCCTTCCGTGGAAATCTGGTCACCCACGGAGTAGTTTCATCAGGTTTACCCTAGCTGCTTGTGACGTCACCAATTTCCTAGTTAATTAGACCCAATATTACAACAAGATGGCGAACACCACGCTGTCTTTGGTCGAAATATTTCCAAAACCAAAACAAATACGGAAAAATTGTAAAAGGTCTTCTTATACCATTTGACGAGTTCTTTCAAATGAGATAAACTTATTTTTTATTGCCAGTACCCTTTAAACAGTATGCTTTATACTGTACCAGTCTAAAAAGTACTAAATTGTACACTAACCGATTGATTCGTTATCATCTAATGTAATAGGAACAGTTTGATCTCTCCATTCAACGTTAAACGTTAATTTTCTCACAGAAGGTCTATTTTTTTCTGACGACTGAGCTTCCAGCTGTACACTATAGAAAAATGGTTTACTGTATCAGAATGATGTTATTAAGATACAATGCAAATTAAGGGAAGAACATTACTTTTTTGGGAATCACTTTCAAAGTACCTAAGACCGAGTTGATATTGTAAGTTTATAATTGTATTAATTACATGTAATCCATTTCTGCCTGAGAGGTGGCTGAGGGGTATCTCATACACTAAAAAGCAAATCAAATTGTCTGGCAATAGAGTATAAAATAATCTGGTCTTAAAGTTGTACTCATCAAAGAGAGAACTACATGTATTGGACATCTTACAAGTAATTTTGGCATTTCACTTGATTAAATGGATGTTCTAGATAAATTGGTGAAGGAAATTTTTTTTGAGTGTAGAATACCGTATATACATTTTAAGACCAAACTGGGACCAGTTGTGAAAAAACCCACATCAAGGCCTTCTGGCTAGGAATTGAACCCGCAACCCTGGAATGCTAGTGAAGTGCTCTGAGCTATGAGCTACTGAGCTATAGAGACTGTTGCCAAGAGCTTGGCCACAAGTTCTGTATAATATAATATAACATGGTAATGCCAAGAGTAGAATTGGGTATATTCTACACTTGGAATTTTCCTTCACCAATTTATATAGACATCTTAGGCAGCAATAGGTTACAAAGTGATTAACCCATTCCTGCCCTTATTTTTTTACTCTCAAACTGTCTAATACCAGGAAATTTTCCTCATAAAGGGAGAACCCTCAGACATCCTAGGCAGCAATAGGTTAACAAGTGATTAACCCATGAATTCCTTGATTGCACAGCACCAGCAAAAACAGTCCCCTTTATTTTTTACTCTGTCTATACCACTCTGTCCACTCAGGCAATTTTACTTGTGAAAGAGAGAACCCTTTAGAAGACATCCTAGACAGCAATTGGTTAACCCATTCGTGTCTCTGAGCTGGCCAAAAACGTCCCCTTTGTTTTTTTTACTTGGCTGTCTAATGTCTGATGATTTTACTTGTCAAAGGCTAAACTCTCAGACATCCATTCTTACTGCGGATTTAGGTTGAGTGTTTTGGGACATCCGTTTACATTTACTTAATTGTTTAGGCAATAAAATCATGGTGTTACTAGCACCAAATGTCACACGTTTCTAGGTGGAACATCAAACAACACTATCATTCCTTGCTGGCTTGAACCAAGAAGATGTGTGGATCAAAGCTAATGTTGAGTATTGGTACTGTTCGTCAACTACTGTTATTCAGTAGAAGAATGCCAACTTGAGTGCTACATGTACAGTACTAACACTCCACATCTTTTCTTGATTGTCACAATTGTCACAGACACAGAATAACACAGACGCATGGTCAGGTGTTCCTTGGAAACTCATTGGCTAAGCAATTAATGGAAACGGATGTCCCAAAACACTCAACCTAAATTCACAGTAGGTAGCAATGGGTTAAATAGATCATGGGGTGATTACAGAAAGGTGAGTTTTTCCTGAACAGTTCATTGATAGTCTACAAGATCTTGAAATTCAAACTTCAAAGAAAAATATATTGGACCAGGTTCAAATCTAGATTTAGAAAGAATACCTGAGTGCACTGTACATGATTTAGGTACTAATTAATAATTACAAAACTGTCTAATGCCGGACAATTTTACTTGTCAGAGGGAAGCCCCTCATTTGCCTCAAACATAATGAATTAAGCATTAAAATTAGTATTCAATTAACATATTAAATGTAATTTTGTGACCAAAAAACCCAATTTTTAAAAGAAATTTCATTTTATTCTGTGATTTAAAAAATAATCTATGTATTTATTTGATTGAATCCAATTTAAATCAGTAATTTAAATCAATGTGATTTAAATCATCTAAACCCAAGCAAAAGCACTTTGTACTGTATTATACACACTAGGAAAATTACTTTATTAATGTTGTCAACTGGAAAGCATAATTGTGATGTACTGTACCATAGACGTATGTAGTAGGGGTGTGCATATACATGTACAGAATTTCTTTCTTGATTTAGGGCTAATCTTGGATGTCAGCAGCCATGCTGTCTGTCACTGACATTCAGTATAACTAGTATGTATTTAATACCTTCTTGTCGTTACATGTGCAAGCCCACTGTCAACTTGATCTTCTGATTGATTGGCAAAAACCGAATTTGCACAGGACTAAAAAACAAACAATAATTTATTTTTTTTCATTTGTTTTTAGCTGTACAAGCTGTTGTAAGTTAAACTCAGAGAAAATCTCTGAGCTCCAGATGGGACTCAAATCCACAACCTTCCAAATGCCAGCTGGACGCTCTCAGTCTGGAGCTCAGTCATAGTTTTTCTCTGAGTTTAACTTATGACAGCTTGTACACCAACTCAAGCTGAAAACACTAATAACATACAATAATAGCTAACTAGCAATTAAACAGGCAAATTTTCAAGCTATGTCAGGCAAAAATATAGGGAAAAAATAAAAAAATAGGATGAAAATAAGAAAAAGTAATCAAAACAATTTAATATCTGTGTATTGTAGGAGAAAAAGTATATTGAACAACAGGCACTTAATGGGTTTTTTATATCAAAAGTCAGGCAATTTCCATTTCAGTCGGGCAAAATGTTCTTTGCAAAAATGAGTCAATGACCCTTTATAATTTTGCTCTGTCTATAGATCACTAGATGATTTTACTTAGAGCTGCTCCCAGTTAATTGATTTATCGATTATTTTTTCAGGTTTTTGCCACAATCAATTATACTTAACAATAATCGGATCACCTATAACAACCCTGCACAGCATGATGCTGGAATGATTTAATCTTGTTTTGTTAAACAGATAAGTAATGACTGATTACGAACATGCCTTAGTTAAACCAATTATTCATAAACTGATTAGCCAATAGTATCGCAATATCATTTCGGAGTTCAAGTGTAAACTAAACATCATCTCTGTCTTGTCATGTCATGTCTCCAGGCCCAGCGAAGCTGGGGTGGCAGGGGTGGCCATGGCCACCCCACTTTTTGGTCAAATGTTTTTGCTGACATAAGCACTTTTAAAAATATATAAAAATAGCGATATAAAATTTTTAAGTTTCATTACAATAAGGTGCTGCAATCTTGAAAACGAAGTCCATAATGAGATTTGTCAAGGAATACTTAGTTAAGCACCGAGTTTTACCTTCTCGTTACCTCACCAGCGTAACATTATGGCTAATTTATTCAGAGAGTTGTTTTTATTGGTAGAGGTTTTTTTTACCACTCATCATCTTGCGTTTTCCCGTCATGAAGGTTATTTTATATTTTAGTTTAATGTGGGAAGACTGTTTTCTAGCTTTTTATTGTTTTTTAAACAACAATTTTCCTTTGCCTGCAGTTTGTAGTTCGGTGTATGAAGGTGAAGCTTAAACATTCTATTAGCAAATGAATCCGGCAGGTTAAAAAGCCGTAATTATTAAATTTTCTTAATGCAACAAATGCCTTAAATTATCGTGAATTTTCTCTTTAAATGCCTGAATATCATCGTTATCTTACAGTACCGATTGATTCTTCGGAAATTCCTCTCAGAACTCTCCGAAAATGCCTTTCTGGGGCATGCAAAATTCAAAATTTTCTGGGGGAGCATGCCCCCACACCCCCCTAGCTGCTCCACTAATCCAGAGCTTCTGCCGGGCCTGCATGTCTCTTGTATAAACTGTGAGAGCACAAGAAAGTGCACAATATAACCATGGTCATTTGAACAGTGATTTAAAACGTGAATATAGTGACTGAATTGTTGGGCAACAAAGGAGGCAATCCCCAACAAATTTAGTAAAAACTTTATAAAAGCACCCCCTTCCTTTGAATGGACAAACCACCATAGACATGTCGTATTTAATTCTTGACATATTTAATCAATACAATTAATCGATATAATTAATCAATTGTTGACAACGATTAATCGTTATGAAAATGAACCAAAGGGAGCAGCTCTAATTTTACTCATCAAAGGGAGAACCATCAGCTATCCTAAGCAGCAGTGAGTTAACAAGTGAATAACCTGCTTAAACTGGCCAAAAACAACCCTGGTTTACTGTATTGTTTTACTCTGCCTAACACCTAATCATCTGATCTCATAAAATAGCAACTCAACAGTATACTATTGACAACAGCTTGGAAATTGGGCCAAGGAAATGTCGTATAGTTCCCAGTCCACACACCCAGATTTGCTCGGTCATTGATTCTTCATGACATACTGTAGCAAATGTTTACAAAGTTTTGGTGGTTTGTTCGGAAGACTGGGTAAAAGTCTTGTTCTGTCTTGATCATATCCAAAATCTCCTAACTCTTAGCTTTCATTTAATTTATTGGGCGTGCTGACTCGTACTACTATTTATGCGTTGTCCATACATTTCCATGTCTATATTTGACAACACAGACGACTGAGAGGCAGTTATATATATTTTGTTTACTTGATTTACTGAAAAAAGTGAAACCATAGAAACATAGAAGATGTACGTGTTGTTCTTTCGTTTGAGCGCTTGCGAACAACGTTTATTAATGTATCACTTGGTGAAAATTTCTAACAAAATTTGACAAATTTGCGATGCGGGTGAAAGGTGACACCTCTGTTTGGGGTCTAAGAAGAGAGCCACTACCAGAAGTATGTTTGCTAGTAGCCTGCTTCATTGGCAACTCTGTGTCCTTCTAGCTGTGTGCACAATCCTTTGCGCGAGTTTATACATGGCATTTAACGACATCAGTGGTCACAGACTTGCCTACAGAGGAGTATAGTGGTTAACGTTCTTTTAGTATAGCCTGTCTCTTGTTGGTCTTGGTTAAAGAGGCATCACGTTTCACCCGCATCACAAATTTGACAAATTTTGTTACAAATTTTCACCAAGTGATACATTTATAAACCTTCTTCGTGAGCACTCAAACGAAAGAACAACACATCTTCTGTGTTTCTATCGTTTCGCTTTCTTCAGTAATTCAAATAGAAATTTAACTCTGCTTTTGACCAACATAATTAACCACGCTGTTGTCGCATCACTTTTAACCCACGTAGAAAATCTGACAAATTTAATTACAAATTTTCACCTATTGATGTATTACCAAACGTTCTTTTCGAGCGCTCAAACGAAAGAACAGCACATCTTCTGTATGTTTCTATCGTTTCACTTTCTTCAATAAATCAAGTAATGACATGATAATTTACTCTGCTTTTGACCAACATTAACCGCTTCGCTGCTGTCTGTCTCGTCATATGTGGGAGGCATCATGTTTCATCCGAGTCGCAAAGTTGACAAAGTTTGTTACAAATTTTCACCAACTGATACAATACCGAAGATCTTCACAAGGGCTTAAATGAAAGAACAATACATCTAATGCGTTTCTATCGTTTTGCTTTCTTCAGTAAATCAATGAAAGACTATATATTTAACACTGGTTTTGACCAACATTAATCACTTCACTGTTGTCTGTATTGACGATCGTCATATATGCAGCTTTGAAATGCGAGAATAACGAATAAATTCAAGCATAAAAAAACGCGACCAATATACGAGACAAATGCCAAGACATTGCAGATTTTGAATATGGTCGGGAAGAAGCAAGATTTTGATTCAATCTTCCGAAATGAGAGCTAAACGTTGTAATCAATTTCCAGAAAATGACGGAGCAATTCCAGACAAAATGGAACTGGGCACTAGCAACATAACCTGGCCCAATTTTTGACAGTAATTTCCAAGCGTGTATATATATTAACAGAGAAAAAAAATACTTTTGGGTAGAGCGTATATTTATTTATTATTTATTTATTGATATTCACTTAAAACTGAATATACAGTTTTAAGTGAATACAATAATTAATAAATAATAAATATAGATACGAAGTGGCTATAGGTCCGGTAAGCGGAACTCGTTCAAGAAAAACTAAAGGTCCGGCAATCAGTTCCAGTATCAGCGCAGCCAGATTCCAATTAAACATAACTGTCATAACACATCTTTGCATGTTGCTTATAAATATCTTTCCTTCTTCGATTCACTCAGCTGTCATTGAATGTGTGATGGCTTCGATCAACAAAGCTTCTTTTACGTTATGAGAATGTTTTAATTCATGTATAGTAACCTTGAACAAGGGTAAAACCTTACACATTACAGCCGGCTATTCCGGTAACTGACCCAACTCGTGTCACGAAATTCTCTTATCGGTCGGTGGTCAAAACAACAGTACGATTTTACTGTTTACATGGGTTACATGGGAAGTGTAATGGTTTGCCTTAATTTATCTCATTCCGTCTATATATAAAAGAAAGGGTTTACCAAGAGGTTTCTAAACTGATGAGATAAAGTAAATGTTGAATGTAAAAGATAAACTGCTGCATTGGCAATGTTTTCGATATAACAATACCAAAGCAACAACCTTTGTGAACTGCCAAGATTTTAGTAATGAAATGCTGATGTTTTGAGTGGCTGATAGTGCTAGTGGTCAGTGAATCAGTGATATAATAGAAATTCACTATGTCCCCCACTCAGTGGTCTCACTACTTTCAAGGCCGCACTGATACTGGAATCGATTGCGGGACCTTTAGTTTTTCTTGAACGAGTTCCAGTTGCCAGACCTATAGCCACTTCGATATATAAATATATATATATATATATATATATATATATATATATATATATATATATATATATATATATATATATATATATATATATATATATATATTTACTATATAATTATACTGTAAAACAATTGATCAACTGATGCAAATCATGTAAGATTAGACATTTTTTTCTAGTCTAATATGGTTATGTTGGTGATAACCAACTTGTTCCATATTCATAGTCCAGACGAATTATGTTGATGATAACAATAACAAATATAGCACAATACCATTATTACCATATAAAGCTAAAACAAGAAACGTCAGATACAGTCAAAATTAAGCAAATATAGCCCAATAAGTCTATTTTACAAAACTAAATCTTTAACAACGACTGTGCCTTTTACACATGGTATCCACACAATATAATTTTCGAGTTTCGACAATGACGGTGCAGTTTTTTTTTGATTATAGATCGTTAACTATTGTGTTTCAGTGGCTTTAAAATTATTTTAACCAAACAGATAATTGTATATATTTGACGTTAATGTTAACACAAATCAAAGAATAATGTACTACAATAAACGTACATCTTCTCGACTAAAACTAGCTAAATGAAGTAGATTCCAACTTCTAACTATTAAATTCAGTAGACTCACCATCAAATCCCAGTCATGTTGATTAAGGAGTTCGATACATTCGTCTAAGTTGTCAATGCCCGTCAAAACCTAAAGCGATAATACACGAGGAATGGTAAGTTCTATCAAATTCGTCGTTGTCCTATTTAAAAATAAGGTTTTGCTACAACGGTTACCTGAAAATTGGCCAAAATCATTTCACGATCACCATAATCCGCCATCTTGCCTGGAAAAATAAGTTGTGATTGTGACGTCTCGGCCAGTGTTGCCAAGTCAAGTTTCGTAAAAATCCCAGTAAAGGTCTGAAAATATCCCAAGATTCCCTATTTTTTACCAAAAAATCCCAAGGTTCACAGTGCTCCTATAAACAATCGGTTCTCATTATAGACCACTTTCATAAAGGCCTTCACTTTAAATATTCTTTTATGTGCATCTAATTAAATTAGCCTTTTTGTCCCCGTTATGAGGCAAACATTCTTTTGAATTGCAGGCACACAAACAAGGCCAGAAAGGCTTATTCAGATGTACATAAAAGAATATTCTAATTAGTCGCTATTATGAAAGTGGTCTATATTACGGTGGCTGATTAGTGCCATTATGATTTTGCGTTCAAGTTTCTATTTTCCGAGTTTTTTCTCGAGTTTTTTCTCGAGTTTTTTCTCGAGTTTTTCCTCGAGTTTTTTCTCGAGTTTTTTCTCGAGTTTTTTCTCGAGTTTTTTCTCGAGTTTTTTCTCGACTTTTTTCTCGAGTTTTTTCTCGACAGACGCCAGTAAGCCAACATGGCGGACGATGCACCGCCGAGTGGTATAAACGATCAAAACGATATACTATTTTCATCGAATTCAATAGAAAAGGTGAGTTATATGTGATTTCAATGTAACTGTTATGATCTTGAGAGCTTTTTGAAGTGGTTTGTGTTAAATTTTTGAACGAGTATTATTGACAATTAAACGACATACTGTATATGATGTATAGTATAAAAGAAGTATAAATAATAACAATAATTTAATTAATATAAGCACTCACTTATTATTAATTACAGCGTTTATATATGAGAAATTTAACATTAATTAGAGTGCAGGGTTCCTGAAATAACCACAAGGTTAATCTAGTCAGGTAACCCTGTTCAATGCACAATTATAAATAAAATATTTTAGCTAGGTGAGCTTGTATAAGATGTAATAGCATGAAAGTGTAGTAACATAAAATTAATATATTAGTGATATATGCATTTATATTGTACCTTATGTACAGATATATGTATATATATGAATATCCAAAAATGTATTTTTTCTTTCGGATTGTATTATATTAATTTTATGCTACTACACTTTCATGCTATTACATCTTATACAAGCTCACCTAGCTAAAATATTTTATTTATAATTGTGCATCGAATAGGGTTACCTGACTAGATTAACCTTGTGGTTATTTCAGGAACCCTGCACTCTAATTAATGTTAAATTTCTCATATATAAACGCTGTAATTAATAATAAGTGAGTGCTTAATTAAATTATTATTATTATTTATAACAGTATGTCGTTTAATTGTCAATAATACTCGTTCAAAAATTTAACACAGACCACTTCAAAAAGCTCTCAAGATCATAATAGTTACATTGAAATCACATATAACTCACCTTTTCTATTGAATTCGATGAAAATAGTATATCGTTTTGATCGTTTATACCACTCGGCCTGTCGAGAAAAAAGTCGAGAAAAAAGTCGAGAAAAAAGTCGAGAAAAAAGTCGAGAAAAAAGTCGAGAAAGAACTCGAGAAAAAAGTCGAGAAAAAACTCGAGAAAAAACTCGAGAAAAAACTCGAGAAAAAACTCGAGAAAAAAGTCGAGAAAAAAGTCGAGAAAAAAGTCGAGAAAAAACTCGAGAAAAAACTCGAGAAAAAACTCGGAAAATAGAAACTTGAACGCAAAATCATAATGGCACTAATCAGCCACCGTACTATATGATTCATTTTTTCACGTTTCCACGAAAGATTATACTTTTGTGAGTACCAATTTTTTTCCGCTTATAGCAATCTGAGCCCACTGTATCAGTGATACTTCATTTGGATAGAGTACTTCATCTTGTCTAAATCAAATGAATAGTGGAGTATGATCACTGAGTATGATCTAATGATCAAGTAAATTAAAAAAATAACAATTAACATTGAAATCAGCTTTTTAAAACCGAAACTGTTTGCTCTGGAAAATCCCAAGAAAAATCCCAAGGTTGAATCCCTGAGAAAAAAATCCCAAAAAAATCCCAACTCCTTCAAAAAATCCCAAGATCTTGGGATAAAATCCCAAGGTTGGCAACACTGGTCTCGGCACTGACTCGTACCCAGTAACCAACAGCCGTGGAGGAACCCCGCTGCCACATTTGCTCATGCGTGAATTCGCTAGTCTTACTGTCTGGTTGTTGTCGCCACGGCTAAGTAAGACTCGACTATTCATTTGTGTTTAAAAAAAAGGGTAAAGAAAATTATAATGGTAAAGGGGTAAATTTAGAATATATTACAATATTGACAAGGAAGCCATGCACAAATTACCTACCTTATCTGTTTGGTAGTATGCTTATAATTTTAACTTTTGTGTCGGACTCTCGGACCAGTTCAAATATTTCAGTGTTTTCCCGCTCTTATTCCGAGGACGAGCTCGGACGTCGCGCATGCGCAAAACGTTTGGCAGCGGCGTCTGCGAGAGGTGGCGTTTGCAGGCGTCACGGGAAATATATAATTAACTGCTCTCTATTCCTAATAAGGAAGTCAGATTCTTGATGTACATAGACATATTCTGCGTTACGACTATAGATCAACAACGTACGTTTAAATTTGGAGTAATGCAGGCTGAAGGGATAGGTTCGGGTTAGACGATCCGACACCGCGAAAGGTTTCCCAGATTGAGCCTTAATTGAGCCAGACGGCAAGGTTGCCGAGGCTCATCCTTGGGCCATACTAAACCTTTCGGTAACCCCTTCTCCCAAGGAAACCCTCCAGCCCGCGAAGTGGGTTGGAGAAAGGGTTACCGACAAAAATATTCAATTTCAACAAAGGGGGTGGGATTGCGTGGGGTTTCTTTTGCCTGAGCTAGTCTCCGTACATGCGAGCGCGAAGCGTTCGACGCATTATAGAGAGCTGTAGAACACTGCAAACACCACCCCCACCCCCCTTTAAATGCTCCTTGATCACGTGATTCAGCGGAATGTCCGGAGAGTATGGGTCCGTAATCAAGGGGTACCACGACAACCTTCGGAAACTACAGAACACAATACGACACGTACGGAAAGATCTCTGTTAAGTGCATTTAATGCTTAAATGTATTTATACGAGTCGGCACGCAGGCTTAAGGCAATCTCATCCTCTGATTGGTCAAGAGCAGTAATTGTTAGTTGTTTGCTGTACAAGCTGTGTTAGTTAGTAATACTCAGAAAAACTCTGAGCAATGAGCGGGACTCGATCCCACAACCTTCTGAATGCTAGCCAGACGCTCTAACCATTGAGCCACCAGAACTCAGATAGCGGAGCAAGGTTAATTAAGGTACTTATACCTTAGACTGTGCCCAGTCCTCTAGGAACGAATTCCAACTGCGGTCAAGAGCTTATTGCATAAATTAGACGGTTTGATTTTGTAATTTTTTAAAAAAAAAAGTATTTTGACTTTGTCAGGTCGGTCTTGTCCACGGCGTGGGAAATTATATTTTAAACCATGCAATAATTGGGTGTAATTAGGTAAAATTACTGTGTAAAGGAATGAGTTCTAGTTAAAAATTGCGCAATATTACTGCGCATTTTGGGTAGAAGTTAGATGGGATGACTCTCTGGGACCTTTTCTGAAGGCAGTGCCAAGTGACGTATTGAACTTTACTGCGCATCCCACAAGCTTTGGAAACAGTTGTGGACCATAAATTGGCGATTATATTAAGGGTGGTGGAGGGGGCGAGGAGCGTGGAAAACCCCGCACTTTTGAGGTTAGGGTTAGGGGGTTAGGGTTAGGGGGGTGTTGGGATAGGTTTTCATTAAAATCCATGCTTCGTAAGGCTACATCTTCGGATTTTGAGCTAGCTAGATCTCGACGCAGCCTTCCCAGAAACCCGTGCGTTGATTCTAGTGTTACGTCACAGTTCGCCGTCTTCAACCTCGTCCCCAGGGCATTTTGCCTCCACGTGTTGGGAGGTTGGCGAAAATGGCCCTGGCATCGGCTGGTCATGTGACACCCAGAATTTTGGGGTGTTTTGGCAAGAAAATTTATGCGGTCTTTGTGTTTCATTTTTGTATAATACGTATACATGAATAATAAATAAGAAATATTCAACGCTCTGCCGAATCACTCATGTGAACCTTTATCATAAATGCAACTGGCTAGCATTATTCATCATGATACTCCCCACGATTATCCAGGATACATTTAAATGTCAGGAAGAAACATATATCTAATGTTGTTCTTGACTTTAACCAAAGCTATCGTTACAATTTTTTGGATGAACTTCGCAGAGTGGATTTATTGCAATTCATATTTTGATGAATAAATTACACTGTATCTGAATTAATCAAGTTTTTAAACCGGCCAATCCGATTATAGAATCGACCAGCCGATGCCAGGGCCATTTTCGCCGACCTCCCAAACGTGGAGGCAAAATGCCCTGGGGACGAGGTTGCGCCGTCTTTGGTGTGCTTCGTTGGGACGTGCTGCACATGTACTTTTTAGTGGTAAGGTCAGAGATTGTCCTAAACCTATGAAAAAGGTATTTTTTACTGTAATTGATCAACAGCAACGATGTGTGTTAATTAATCGAGAAAAAAAACACCTTCTCTGAATATTTGAGACAATCTCCGGCCTAACTTCTAAAAAGTACACGTACAGCACTTCCTAAAAATCCGTTTTAATTTGCAAAATAACGCCGTTCTGTCATGCGGCAATGACTTTGAAGATTGTGTTAATTTATAAGATGTCATATTACTCTTAAGTCACGTGATTTATCTCGGTGGAAACAAATTTTACACGCAAGACTTTCCTTTACCTATGTCCTTTCATAAAATTGATTAGATGTTTTGATATATAATCCTATTAATTTATAAAGAATTTATTTCCTATTTTCACTGATTTAAGCCGAGACCCAGGCATTAATCATTAAGGCTTCAGAAACCTTGCCCGGAATTGCGCGCAATAATTTTAATGGCCTCCCTCCGTTGGTCGCCAGTTTCTTTTGACTCGCACAACACAAGGTGTTCAAAGCTTTCAAACCTTATTTAAATTATTACAGAAACGGCTTTCATAGTTTTGATTTCGTTCTGAGGTTCAATCAACACTGCTCGGAATTGCGTGCAATAACTTAATGTCTCTATTTCTCCGATATTGCGCGCAATTACTTAATGTCTCTATTTTTCTGGCATTGCGAACAATTGCTTAGTCCCTATTTTTCTGGCACGGCGTACAATAACTAAATGTGTCTATTTCTCCGACATTGCGCGCGATTACTAAATGAGTCTATTTCTTCAACATTGCGTGCAATTACTGAATGAGTCTATTTCCTTCGAAATTGCGCACAATTATAAATGAGTCTATTTCTCTGACATTGCACGCAATTTAATGTTTCTATTTTTCTGGCATTGCGCACAATTACTTAATGTGTCTATTTCTCCGAAATTTATGGCATTGCGCGCAATTATTAGATGTATCTTCCTCCGACATTGCACGCAATAACTAAATGAGTCTATTTCTCCAACATTGCGTGCAATTACTAAATTAACCTGAATGTCAGGCCTTTATTTGTTCCCGCCTTCGGAAGGCGGGAACAAATAAAGGCCTGACATTCAGGTTATTACTAAATTAATCTATTTCTCCGACATTGCGTGCAATTACTAAATGAATCTATTTCTCCAGCGTTGCACGCAATTACTAAATGAATCTATTTCTCCAGCATTGCACGCAATTACTAAATGTGTCTATTTCTCCAGCATTGCGCGCAATAACTAAATGTGTCTTCCTCCGACATTGCAATTATGACATTAGAAATGGCTTTTGGACGTTTTTGGTTCTCTCTCGAAATGCAAAGTTATTTATTTAAACACAAATTAAGGTGGTTACTATTTTAAACAAACAATATGGTACAAGTTTCACAGGGATACACTTTGGGGCTTATATTCCCCATGGCTCTATAAGTATCGGGATTTTAATACTACATTTATATATTTATGAATATAAATACATTTTGTATTTGTTGTTAGTGATTTTTCTGTGTTTATCACGTGCAAGGTTGTGATTTTGACAGGCTTGTTTACTTTAAGTTAAATGAAAAGTACTCCTTTCCAATGAACAAGAGCGACTGGACCACTTGGATGAGAGGTGAGTTGCCGACCACTATACGTATTAGACAGTAAAGGTAAAGTTTGTAGTTCACCAGTTTCTGAATAACTCAACAATTTATGGGTTTCCAGGCCTGATACCTCGGTATCAACAATAACGTTTTTAGTGACATGGTTAAATGTCACTCCATGATACACTGCGTGACCTTTAGGTAATTTAATTGTTCGTTTTAACTCCCCCTTTTCAGTGTAAATATAAACTCCAGGATTTCCACCCCATGGTGCTGCAACTATTTCATTCCTGTCAGAAACGCTCAGGTAGACTGTCTCCGTGTTGTCTATGTTCTCTTCCAGAGGAAAGCTGTATTGCAGTTGTCCGCTATTGTTGCATACGTGCACACAACGACTTTCCCTAGATTTGTGGATAATAATGTTTTTACCCATATTTATAGCAATTTGAACCCTACCTAACTCTCCGCTCAGAAATTCTAGTGGAAATTGATGTTTTAAGTTTCCTTCTGCGTCAAAGACAAATAATTTAAAGCTGCAAACATTGTCAGTTTGTTTAAAGCTTGTGACTATACTATACATTATCTTCATCGTCAATGGCCAGGGAGTGTATGAAGAAACCTCTTGCTTCTGTTTCTTCTTGTGGAAGACTACAAAATAACTTGATTTCACCTTGACTGTTGAGAACATTGACATTACTGACCTTGTTCGCCATGCATGATAATCCCTCTTTTGCTGTTTACAGCCGATCTACCATAATTTTTTTTACGTAGGTCGTACGTAACTCCCAAGCCGGGTACTTCCACTCCGGAGATTTTCATTTCCTTTAAAATCTTCGTTTCTTGGTCGTAAAGTGAATGGTAAGATCCTTTCCCAATTTCTATCCTTGGCCAGTTGACGAGATCCACTGGTGCTTTAGTAAACGCTTTAGTAAATCCAAACAGTGTAAAATTTACCATTGTTACAGATTTGACCATCTCAAACCGTTGCGTCTTATTAAAAGGAGATCTGATTCCACCATCCAAGTAAACAGAGAACATTTTTCGAACTTCTGGCATGGCATGAAGAGCTTGAAGATACAACTGACAATGACTGGCTGCTGCATCTGGGTCTTCCAGACTTTCAAGAATTGTGCTTGACATTCGTAGCTTGATTGCCAAGATTCTGTCTTCAGTACTCAATGCTTCGTTACTGAAAGCTTTTGTTGCTTCTCTATACGAATCTTTGAAGAATTCCTTGGCAGATCTGAAACGCTCTTCTGAGGTAATTTTCAATCCGCTTATGCCGACTGCGCGCGAAAGCTTCAACGATGTTAAAGCTTCGTCGAGGACAGAACGTTCACCACGGCTACACTGAGGGTCACCGGCTTCCATCATTGTCGCTCTATTGGCTTGGTGGATACTTTCATTCTCTTCTTGTTCTGTCTCATCTTTGCGAGAGTCGGTATCAATGGAAAGATACAGTCGACAGACTCCGTCCTCAAAGAACCTAACGCTGCTTAGCAGATCCATGCGAGCTAAACCTTCGAGCTTAGACTTGATGTCGTCCAATTCCCTCACGAATAATTTTCTACATTGTTGATCCGTTAGATCACCTTCTTTCAGTTTCTGGGCCGTAAGATCACGAGCCTTGTTGACTAGCAGACCGAAAGTTGCGTTGAGTACAGCAGACTCAACGTGATCACTGCTGTACTCAACGCAACTTTCGGTCTGTCTCCAGACATCGTAAATACAACTGATGTAGAGCTCAAGAGTGAAGAGAAATAATGATGACGAATCTGCAAGACAAGCCTTATAGACCTTATTCAACTAGATCCCAAGGATAGTGCAAAGTTTCTAGTCAAAGATAATAACAATTTTTGCCACATGCACGAACAGAGCTGCCAGTTCCACAACCTGTCAGCCCATTTTCTTGAGCAAAGCCCAAGTTAATTTAATACAAGCTTAAACTCAGACAAACAACCCAAGATACCCCACATTACGATCGTGTGATGATTATGTTGCTAGCTTCACGTGATTTGGCCTTGCGAATCGTCTGCCCAATCACGCGCTAAGTTCACGCAGGTCAGATTACACGTAGAACCTCGTGTAGAAGTTCAACATTCATGTTTATGGCCATGGTTCTTCGTACAGTGGTTTATTGAACGCCAAATCAAAATGCGAAGACAGCCTACAATCTCCAGAATTTGTTACTGAGTTAACGTGCAAAACTGCTCGAGCGCCATTCGTGTAAAATATAACAGACACGAACCAACAACACTCTACAAACCGACTTTACAACATCGTCGTTCGTCAACATGCCAGACCATATTAAAGTTAAATATAAAGTTTTTAATATTTATTCGCACCTTCCGCTAGGCAGACAATAAATCCTTTCGTCCCGACCATATTTAATTAACCATGCAGCTAAGCCTAGAAAGTCGTTGTTTCGAGAAGAAAATTGATCACTCCTTTACGTTTCTCTGCCATTTGCTGTATTCGCCAGTCGTAAACAAAACCGCGCGTGCGCAGTGCTATTATAATATATTCCGGGGGGAAACTTCTTTCATTCTTGGTATATTAAGATATCCACATCTTTCAAGAAATATCCATAGATAAGGTACAAACCGGTCTGTTATCGCTCTTTAGGGCTTACGAGCTTTAAGCGACATAAATCTTTGTCATCTATGAAAGACTGATACTAGTGTTTCACATTTTCACTGGTTTTAGCTTTCAACTACGACAAGTAGGTATGTCGTTAAACCTGGTAAGTTTACCCCCCGGAAAGTTTACACTATGTATCTGTATCTATGTATCTGTGTATGTATCGTGTGAATTTTCGCCACTCGTCACAATACTGCAAAGTTTCTGTGAAACTTTGCACTAAAAATGGCCGCCGAATTAGAATTCTTTTATGTGCATATAAATTAGCCCTTATGACCTCGTTTTAATTTTAAATCTTATAATTAGAAAATTAAAAATACAGTAGATCTGTAAATACTCGCTGTGTCTGTTGCAATTAATAATATCAGCCTAGGGGTTTTTGGGGGCAATTTTGTAAAACATCAGAAACTATAAATCAGGAAATTCCTGTCATTTGAGGCAGCACTTCACTTGCGATAGTAATTCTAGTTTATATTACTGTATATAAAAGAATTTCAATTCGGCGGCCATTTTTGAATAAGGTCTATTATTAATTATCGTCACGAGATTAATAACATCAAGTTTACACACCCATTACGTCAATTATCGCATGACACACCCAAAATTCATTGTTTCAAGAGACGCGTTAATCCTTTATGTAATAGTTAAAATACGAGATGGAGGACTTTACCGGGATTTCAAAGTCCGAGTGCTTTTTGAAAAGGCGAGCCTTTTTAATGCACGAGGACTTTGGAATCCTAGTAAAGTCCGACGTCGAGTGTTTGAACTGACTTCTCAATCTCACTACAGTGTATTTAATTTCCCTAGGGGCGTAGGGGTTTCGAACACCGATACTCTATATTTTTACATTTGTAATTGACAAGCTACGGCACTGAGCGGGTTTTGAATTTGCATAACCTTAAGCCTAGTTTTCATATGTCGCCGACCGTCGCCGATCCATGACTCAGATCACTCAGATGCATGTTAAGTAACAAAGAACAATGCAGAAAAGCACTGCTTTCTGCATTGTTCTTTATTACTTTTCTTTTTTACCGTTTTAACATGCAACATATGAGAACTAGGCTTAAGTCGTAGAGTATGGCGCTGTAACCAGACGATGGAAGACAACGATGAAGAGGTCGTGTGTCAGCCAAATAAACGTTTTCGTCGAGCTCGAAGCCTTGACGAAGAAAGTAAAATTTTAGCTGCAGGCGTTCCGAAATCGACGGCGTTAAGAATAAATTGGCGGTCAAGTTGTTTGAACAGTGGAAAAGCCAACTTGACATTGTTGAAGATTTAGATGTACCACTCAATGAAATGAAAGCAGGATCGATGAACTTTTGGTTGGGAAAGTTTGTCCAAGAAGTGCGAGACCAAAGGAAAGACGTTATATCAAATAATTGCTGCACTGAAGCGACATTTGGACAGGAAAGGGCGGACAGAAATAAATATGCTGAGCAAGATTGATAGCCGGTAGGCGTTGTTGAACATATTATTTCCATCTAAGGGTGCATGTTGTAGTTAGTAATCACATTTGTTTTGATATAATTTATCTACTGTTTTTCCACAGGTTTGTTGGTTGCGTCAAATTTTAGATGCCGAAATGAAAGATGTTCATCAGGAAGAGGTTAAGAACTTGAAAGAGGAGAAGCAAGGTTTTTCAGTGGAAAAAGAAGTGATGTGGCAGAAAGGAATTCTTGGGAACAGTATAAATACTATATACTTCTATAACGGTAACATTTTTATAGGATTATAAGACCTCGAGATTTCGTAGTTGGCAATTAATTTTGTTCAGTATAGAGAAAATTCGCCTAAAACTCATCAGGGCGGATTGCCTGATTTAAAGAAAAATGCTAGATGAAAAAATTGACGAAGCGCGGCCAGGATTATACATAATGAAAAGACAAACGTTCATAAGGTGGCAAAGTCATTGATAAGGGAACCTACAGGACAAGGAAAACCCTAGAGTCTTGGCACACGGCATTGATTCCTGAATCGGACAATAACTCAAAACCATTACCCGAACAGTATAGCATTATACTAAATAAAATAACCCATTAGGCTATTAATATTGTATCAGATTACTAGGCGTTCCATAATATTTGTATGTATATATGGTTTTATATTTCATTTTTATTATCCCGTTGAAGACTGCAGTCTGGCAGCCGAAAGCTCGAATTAAATCTAAATATTTGGTCAGAGAACGTTTGTCTTTTCATTAAAAATGCTAGAGTTAAAAGCATATTTGGGAGAAGAGCATACTCGTTGTCTTGTTGGACTTTATCAACAATATTTAGAGCTAGTCGACTGCTTGTAAATCAAAGATAGTGCTTTCTATTTCCAACCTTATACTAATAAATTTGAATTGAAAAATATTCCACTTGGAATACATAGTTTGAACAAGATTGTTCCTTTCTTGTGTGAGAAAGCTCGTTTGGAGAAACGAACAAGTCACTGTTTACGTCTAACTTGTGCATCTCGGTTATTCAACGAGAACGAGAACGAGGAGCTAATTTGGAGCAGAACTGGCCATACGTTGGATGCTTTGTTCCATTATGAGACCGAGTTTGCAACAGGAATTAGCCGCTTCGAAAGTGTTAGGTCCTCCCGAAACTGAAGTTTCTTTAATGAATGAAAGCGAAGTGTTAAAATTCGAAGATAAAATCGATTACAATGAGCGGAGCGAGTTGTCAGAGTTTAATTGTGAGTTCGAAGCGTGGTGATAAGCCAGGCCCTTTATTTCTACAGGGAAACGGCGTCCCTCTGACACGAGATGCATTCATTACATGGCTAAGAAACACCATTTAGTTTCCGAATAGTGTTTAATGGCCCATTTCCACTCAGGAGAATTTTCCTCAAACAGGAAATTTCCCTTTGTCTTGTGAGCTCTTGGGCAGAACTAATGAGTTTGAGACAAAAGAAAATGTCCTGTCCGAGGAAAATTTTCCTGAGTGGAAATGGGCCTTTAGGCTAGAAGATTTTCCTCAGTGGAAACTAGCCGTTAATTAGGTGATCCAGGATACCAGCGGCAGTCGTCGTCGCGGCGCCTGGGGCGTTGGTTAAGGCGGTTTTCCACTAGGCGACGCGTTTGTCGACCGACTCGACATTTTTCTTTTGTCTTGGCTGATTAGTTCCACTCGAGAGCTTGCGAGACAAAAGAAAATGTCGCTTCGCGCGACGTTTTTCGCCTAGTGGAAAACAACCTTTAAGCGACGCTTATCAAGTATATATTCGAACGCCTCCGAGTATATTGGAAGGCGTGGCAAACCGTTTATCATGGAATAATTACATTGGGACAACTTGCATAATAATAATAATAATAATAATAATAATAATAATAATAATAATAATAATAATAATAATAATAATAATAATAATAATAATAATAATAATAATAATAATAATAAAAATAATAATAATAATAATGTTTATTCCACATTTTAGAAAAAAAAAGATTTGAATTACAATGTGGTTACAAAAAATAATAATAAAAGATAAACTTATTTACAACTTCATAAGGGACTGGGTTACAAACCTTTTACCCAAAAATCGATCGTTACATTGTCATTGTGAAATTCATCTTACCTAGCGTATCTAATTTGTCAATATACCCAACTAACTTTATCTATTAATAAATATCTAAATATAAATATGATAAGTATTAATAAAAACATTTATAGTACTATGTATTAAGCATTAAAATCGTACTTGGGAAAAAGCTACGGCGTAGTCTTTCAGTTCTACATTTAAAAATCGTATTCGATTTTTGACACAAGGATCTACCATCAACGAGTACTGAGTAATTCACAATGTTAACAATAAACACATTCGCACAAAATAAACAACGAACACATCGGCACGTCTGACACAATGATCTACCATCAAGGAGTACTGAGTACTCACACTGTTCACAATAAACACATCGGCACGCGTACGAAACTTTAAGGTTGTAAATTATATTGGGTTTAAATAAATAAATATATATATATATATATATATATATATATATATATATATATATATATATATATATATATATATATATTCATAGCGCTACGAGTGTTGCTAAAAATGGCGTACTACGGTGCTGCCGACTGCTTTATACGAGTGTTGCTAGGTGAGTATTGCGTCCATTTAGATGATTCCGACTGGTGTGGGTCCAGATACGGTACTTGGAAGGGTGACATCCTGGCTCTGTTGGTTCCAGTATATCACTTATGGTGGTCAGCTCAAGATCCTGCATGGATGATCTTAACCTGGATCGAAGTACTGCTACTCGCCCCAGGCCCCCACTGGGCTAAGGCTTGCACCAACCTTCCAAACGGTAAGTAAAAAAGGTGAACGAAGATGTTAAATTGGCCTTTTGAATGCTTTTCAACTTCAATACAAAAGACCCGGATGTTCTCTTGCACGCTACTTTGCAATATTGCGCCGCAACATTGTCAACTTGCAAACGTCTCGTGAAGATTCCTCAGTAGAATTTATGTTTAAAATATTACTGTTGGTGGGTAGATAGTATTTTCAGCCATGCAAATGGTAGTTTAAGTAAAGAAATGTTGAAATTCGGAAATAAATATTCCCGAAACATTTGCAAATTGCTCACGGCAACTTGTCAATCAACATTGCAATGTTGCGTGGGAATACAGTAAAAACCCACTAACAAGAACCTATATTTTACCAAATCAGCCTGGGATAGGTTCTTACATTCTTATATATTCTTATATAAATAAATTCTTAATTTCAGCCTTGACCTAATGACTAATATCGAACGCATTGGTATTTTTTATGTAACAGTTAAAGATGATATTATTTAGGCAAATTTTAATCAACCCATTGTACTTTATATTACTTACACGCAATTATTAATCTTTTAATAGTATATAAAACCAAATCTTCTTTCTTTTTTTCTTAATTAGATAAAAACTTTTTCAAAGAATTTTTTGAACTGATTTTTTGTAAATAGTAATTAAAATATAATCAGAACTAGGGGTCTTAATAAAAAGTCTGATAAGGTTCCTAGTAGACTCCTAGCCCTAATGTAATTTTAGAGAAAAATGATAAAAACATAATAGAAAAATATACTTTATATTGGCAAACAAATTAAAAAGACGTAAAGGGGATTTGTTCGATTTCCCTTAAATTTTCAGAGATGATAGATGAATATATCACCAACAAAACCGTGTCGGGGGATTCGATAATTCCGAAAGCTTTTACGTCGACATGCAGTCGCTCCCGTGCGTTCACATCGGATTTTTTCTGTCAATTTACATAATGTTGTATAACTTTAAGGCGGTTTTCCACAAGGCGAAAAATGTCGCGCGAAGCGACATTTTCTTTTGTCTCGCAAGCTCTCGAGTGCAACTAATTAGCCAAGACAAAAGAAAAATGTCGAGTCGGTCGACAAATGTCGCCTAGTGGAAAACAGCCTTTATATTATAGAAACTGATCGAATATCGAAAAACCCCGACACAGTAAAGAATTGAATTAAAAAAGTGAAAAACTACTAGTACTTTGAGTTAAAACGTGTGAAAAGCAATTACGACACGACATCCGTCTAGAGGGATCGTCGAAAAAGCGTTGATTTATTACAGACATTTGCAACTCACTTTTCACCCAAATCTTCAGAAGTTCGTTCGGAAGTTCGTATAGTTCGTTTTGTACTCTGCATTTGATTGGTTGCTTGGTTCCTAGCAGCCAATCAAATGCGTACTTCAAAACGAACTTAACTTTGAACTTCCCAACGAACTTGCGAACTTCGGAACGGACTTCCGAAGATTTGGGTGAAAACTGAGTTGCAAATGACTGTAAAACCGGAAATTATTGGCATATAGTCTTGTCGCGTGGGGTCAGTTAATCTGCGACGTAATGCGGACGCGCTACGTCCTTTTGACTGGAGACACCCCTGGAGATATACGGTAAACTCGAATTTAAAGTCTTATTACAAGCAGAAGTCTGTACAGTTTATAGGATTTCCGATTTCTGTGGGGGCACATAGCTACGACGCTAGCTGTTGGTCTCTTCAGACGTCTTGCAAAACGAATGCATCTCTCAGTGACTCTTGTCGTGAGATCTTTCTGCAACGTGGAACCGGATCAACAGCTCTGTGCAAATAGCTATGAATTTCCTGGAAGAAAATAGCATTTCGTCAAAGTTGCATCGTTGAGCAATTTCTTCGGCGTCTTTGGAATTCTTTAATGCACTTTTAAGGAACATACGGGTCGTCGTATTCTGTGAATCTTCGGCGCCGACATTTTGCGAACGTCGATAGTGTAATGCTGAACGTGCTAAAAGATACTGAGATTTACGATAGTTACTCAGTTCAAATCCGTCGTAAACATGTTGATCAACGACTTTTAAACTCGAAATAGCTTGAGAAATGGCGTCTTCATGATCTACCCGTTCTTCGATGGTGTCACCTGAAAACGAGCATCCCAAGTACAGAAATGCTAAATTGATGTGTACTTTTTGCTCCTGATCAATCTTGGATGGTTGGTATTCGTTGGCAACTTTTAAATGTTCCAGGGCTGTTCTGAAAGCGGAAATCGCTCTGTGTTTCAGGAGACTTCGTTCTTCTGATTTGCATTCGTGGCTCAACAATATTGTAATAACTGATGTAAAGCTGGCGTAGTACTCTGCAACGATTATCCCAGCTGGGATCTGGTCTGTCTTTGCCAAACCACTGACAGCGATCTCGTAGCTTTTTTGATGGTTTCCTTTACAGCGCTCCAGAGAAGATCTTACAAGAATTTCTCTCACTTCGCACACAGTAGTATCCTTGGATGTATTTAAGAGGCTTGTATATTCTTTGAGGGCTCTCTCAGCTTTACCGAACTTGCTGTTCTTGTAATCAGCGGTTATATTCATTGATAAAATAACCAACTTTAAACCGCCTTCCGTATACTTGCTTTCTTCGATCTTGGCATGGCGCTTAAATTCTTTCCAAAGGCCATCATTGATCTTTCTAATTAAAATACCGTTTAATAAACAGTATTTCTTCTGCATTTGTTGTGAACTCCAATTACAACGGTCAAGAAAACGAGGGACACCACTCTGGTTTTGAGCTTCAATGTGAATGACACCAGACCTTTCGGACTGTCCACTTGTTTGCGTTTCACCGCCCACTCTATATCCTTGTTTCTTCCTGCATGTAATTCGTCTGATAGCAGTTTCTCTTTCCACGTCAACAAACTCATTCTTGTTACTTCTCCATCTACAACATGGTAACTTTCTGGTTCTTCGGTAAAGACACCGTGACAATATTTAGCCACAGCAATTATGATCACGAACGTCGCTGGCACTGCATTACCCTTGGGATCTTTCACGGGCACAAAATGAATATCCCACTGTTCTTGTTTCTTTGCTCCATCAAGCCCAAGCCAAACCATCTTATTAATGACCTTGGAGACTTTCTTAATTATTTCATCTTTATCGGTAGTTTTCTCTCCCTCTACTGTACCGTCGTCCTTTATTCCAAAGTAGATATTGCCTCCACAATAATTGGCAAACGCGGAAACATAACTCATTAGTTTAGTGCTTTTTCCAATCATACGATCTGCTAGAGTAGTGCGATTACTTGGAGACGATTCTAACTGCTTCAATTCAACACTGTAAGATTCAACTAAACCAGAATCTTGTCCTTGAATAAAAGATGTCTTGTGGAAACCAAACGAAGAATCACCAGTAGACATTTGATGTTTTCCTTCCAAGAGTTCTTTAATTTTTTCCACTGGCTCGTCGGATGGCACTGAAATAACCTCGGTTACACTTGGTAAACATAAGTTGTAGTTCACCGTGGATAAATGATAATAACCCTTGATATTTAAGACGACTTGGTGCGGCTGTAGCTCGAGCTTGATGTTTGAAACGGTCGTCGTAGCTCCATAGGTAGCCCAAACACAGTTTGTGAGTAATAAATACTCCTTTATTTACATTTCCAATGTTATATTTCGTGCTTTTAGACTGTAAAAATGCATACTATAAACATACGATTGTCCACAACATAAATATTATGTATATCACTCATTTGTAGACTATAGAGCTGTATTTCAAAGGCTGTACTTCAAAATCTTCGTCTAGTATTTATATATTTACTTGACGTACCCCCTGTGGTGTTCAGCTCTTTAAACCATCGCCTAAGTATTGACTGTTGTTATATCAGTATTTTTTTACTCTAAATATACACACAAAAGTCTAGTATACTGTTCAGATAAACTCCCTAGGTAATGTAGCATCTAACAGGCACAATAAACAAATTTACTTACGACATGAGCGGTCTGAAATCGCGCTGACCGCTCATGTCGTAAGTAAATTTGTTTATTGTGCCTGTTAGATGCTACATTACCTAGGGAGTTTATCTGAACAGTATACTAGACTTTTGTGTGTATATTTAGAGTAAAAAAATACTGATATAACAACAGTCAATACTTAGGCGATGGTTTAAAGAGCTGAACACCACAGGGGGTACGTCAAGTAAATATATAAATACTAGACGAAGATTTTGAAGTACAGCCTTTGAAATACAGCTCTATAGTCTACAAATGAGTGATATACATAATATTTATGTTGTGGACAATCGTATGTTTATAGTATGCATTTTTACAGTCTAAAAGCACGAAATAAACATTGGAAATGTAAATAAAGGAGTATTTATTACTCACAAACTGTGTTTGGGCTACCTATGGTAGCTCCAACAAAATTCTTTATCCATTGTTCAATTATCCTGGCGGAGTCGTTAATGGCTTTTTTTGAAGAAGTTTCTCTACTGAAATCTAACACAATCACCCCACCGCCGCTATTCAACAAAGCACACGTGTTGCTAATTATTGCTTTGGTTAGGTTTGTTTTATTCTGTTTCTTGTCCACTATTTTAGTTGGAGAAATTTCAATCGTGACAACTGTTTGTTGTGTGTTGTAGGGCATATCGACACACTTGTTCTTTATCGAACTTGTTTCTTAATTTTCTAAACAGGAGGGAAAGCATTTTCTTGTTGTAATGAAAAACCGGCAAAGAGGATTCTCTGACTCTCTTTTAACAATACGTTACGGCTAACATAGGCGTAGAGTTTTGTTTTCGTCCAGGGTGCCTGAAGTGCTGAACAGGGCCTTTCTAAGAATTTTCTCGTGGGGGGCGTTTACAAAAAGGGACTCTTCTAGGGGGGTCCAGGGGCATGCCCTTGAAATTTAGAGTCTTGGAAATGCCATTTCCTGCATTCTGAGGGGTGATTTTTAAGAACATTGAAGGTCATGAAATGTCATAAGAACTAGTTAAAATACAACACATTTCAACAATTTTTCAATGTTGTGTTTACTGGGTTGACTTATCACTGTACATGGGTGCTTTTGGCTGACAGGAGTGAGGCTGTAACAGTTACTTTAGCTTAACGAGTAACCTATAATATGTGAATGGTGATTGATGAGTCAGTTGCTGCAAAATTTCTGGGGGGTGCTCAGGCCCCCCACTGAAATTTCTCTGTGGGCTAAAGCCCCTCAGCCCCCCATACTCTACGCCTATGACGGCTAACATGTTGTTATTACTGATCTCTATATAACAAAGTTACTCAAATCAGTGGCTGTTACTTTTTATATGAAAATGGAAAAAAATTTCCAGACTTGTGGCTAGCTTCTTGAACGCTCAGCAATAGCAAATGAACCAGGACTCACGAGTTGCGATGAACTGACTTGTTGTCAGCAATTGTTTCCACCTGCCATGCAAACTGACATGACATCATTTTATGTCGCATCAAAAGTTGCGGCATTAAGTCAGTTTGGCCGATGGAAACAAGTATTTACTTACTACAAACAGCCGGATGTATGGTATTTCAAAAAATACCACATGTGGTATTTTTCTTAAATACTTCTAGTAATTAAATTTAATACTGATATCATTAGCCAACAGCGAAGCGCACAGTTACTATTTATAGACCAAAACTCAGACAAACAAACTGAAATTGAATCTCGAGGGATTTCTAACGAACAATTTTCTTTTGTTGGAAATGCAAGAATAAATTATAAACTCAGACAGACATGAATTTGACGTCATCTGTGCGCTTCGCTATCAGGAATGAGTAAAATTGATTGAAATGTTATTAAAGTGCTTATAAACCCAAATATGATATTACTCATATGGATTCTATTTAATGTGTATAGTTGAATGCCAAAATATTTTTTGATTTGAACTTTTACAAGGCCAAGAAAAAAGCTGAGGTACTACTGAAACCAGTTCTTTATTCAAAATTGGCATAGGTGTAGCAGCCCAATTCTGTTGGGGGGGGGGGGGGGGCAGAGACTTTTGCCCAAAAAATGTAGGGTTAAATATTGATTTTAAGTCATATTTTTCAGTCTTAGTTTAACATATGAATTTTGCTTCAATATTTCACAGCAATACATATCGAAATTGCCTGAAATTCCTAGCAGAAAGTGTCCGAATTTTCTTTTTTCCAATATTTTGGGAGGGCAATTGTCCCCCCTGACTCCCCCCCCCCCCCACCTAAAACGCCTATGGAAATTGGTATTATACATTATATTTTCCAAGAAAAATTATTCCAAGATTTTGCTCCTCTCAACTTTTGTCTTTATTTCCTAGTACTGTAATGAGATGCTGTCGTAAATAATTTTTATTAGTTTATTCATGCACAAATTATTTTTGATGTGCCGTGGTTAATATATAGGTTAATTACTTAATTGACGTTATTACAACATCGTTTCACTTTTGTCTTATTCTAACTCATTGATATAATAGCGAGCGATAATTTGTGGATATTTTTTTGCTAGGCTCTTGACCGTTTGACTCGGGCGTTCTTCAGAAGTCTGACGATCCCCTGTCGAGTTTCCTGTCACGAGATCATTTATTTTTCACCATAAAAAATATATATATTATTGTGTGGATTGTGGAACAACAGGGCATACCTATAAAAATGTACCCACAAACGAGGACGACCAAGATTTGGGTGTTAAACAGTAACTGTAACAGCGAGAAATTGTATATAATTTGCACAGCTTGGTTGCTATTCTGAACAGAAATGTGAACACAACAAAATCAACGATCGGCATGCATGTTGTTGATAAATGGCTATTTATTAACACATGTATTGCACACAATAAGCTCTAGACGTTTGGTTGTTGAAGAACAATACGAACCCTTATTTAACGTCATGTCTCGCAACAAACTTGCACATTATTACACACCTATACATAATGCCTTACGAAGGCACTTTTTTGTTAACTATTTCAACCACGGGCTTTAGGAAAGGCTCAGTATGGCTAGAGTGAAAAGTTGTTTCAGCATACGATTATAAACAAAAAATTGTGTATTTGTCTTACCTTAATGTTCAATGAACTTTCTTATGTATGATACAAAGTCTGAGGTATCTTGAAATACGTTACAGCCATTTGCGTTCAAGCACAAACCGCAAACATTTTCTCGCGTTTTTTTACGTTTAGAACCAGCCGTTTACCGTTAAAAGCGGGCATGTTTTAACCGCCAAATGAACACAATGCCAGCGCCAAAAGTATCGGTTATGTGGGCGTAACTGTCATGTTTTGATAAGCCTGAAGATACGTTTCAACGTTTGCGAGTGTACGTCTGCACGTTGTGTTGATAAGGAATCTAAACAAATTTGGTCGTTTACATTAATATTCTGGAAACCCCTGGCTACAAGAAGATTTCAAGAGAAGAATTAAAAGAGTTCTTACGGAAGGCAGCGATAGAGATACTGGCTATATTCATGCAAAATTATCTCGCTTATCGGCAAGCCTTAGCATTTCTGTGTTTTTATTTGTATGGAAGGTACTGCGAAGAATATACTGAAGCGGCGTATCGAATGGGTGGGGTAAACTGACAAATGGATCTAGAACTTATAGAAGTTCGCCAAATTGAGCAACCATCGATTTCGGAAATCGAAAATAACAAATAACGAATGTATTGCTTGAAATGGGAAATTCGACTCAAATTCCACGTCGATATCTGACAGAAATTAATTCACTGCGGTTCTCTAGTGACAAAGATACTTTTAATTCCCCGAAACTCGAATTAAACTAGCATTTCCAGCCATAGTCTTTACGGAAACCCACAATTCGAACGTGCGTTCACCTATCTTGAAACGTTGAAACGTATCTTCAGGCTTATCAAAACATGACAGTTACGCCCACATTAACTGCTCACTATTCCTAATAAGGAAGTCAGATTCTTGATGTACACATACATATTCTACGTTACGACTATTGATCAACAACATACGTTTAGTTTTGGAGTATTGCAGGCTGAAGGGATGGGTTCGGGTTAGACGATCCGACACCGCGAAAGGTTGCCCAGATTGAGCCTTAATTGAGCCAGACGGCCAGATTGCCGAGGCTCATCCTTGGGCCATACCAAACCTTTCGGTAACCCTTCTCCCATATTAGCACTGCATGTCACCTGTACAATGTACAGGGAGAATTACCTTATTCTTCTGAGTATAAGTGTCTTGAAGCACGAACATGAGGATCCGACGCCTTGGGAAACATTAGGTTTAGAGCTCTAAAGACATCTGACTATTCAGCACTTAAAACAACAAACAAGCCATCCAACAAAGGGGGTGGGATTGGGTGGGGTTTCTTTGGCTCAGCTAGTCTCCGTGCAAGCGCGAAGCGTTCGACGCGTTAGAGAACTGTGGAACACTGCAAGGGTTAGCGTTGCCCCCCCCCCCCCCCCCCTTAATACTCCTTCATCACGTGATTCAGCGGAATGCCCGGGGGAGTACGTGTCGGTAATCAAGGAGTACCACGACAACCTTCGGAAACTACAGAACACAATACGACATGGAAAGTTCGCTGTTAACTGCATTTAATGCTTAAATATATTTAACTGCTCACTATTCCTAATAAGGAAGTCAGATTCTTGATGTACACATACATATTCTACGTTACGACTATTGATCAACAACATACGTTTAGTTTTGGAGTATTGCAGGCTGAAGGGATGGGTTCGGGTTAGACGATCCGACACCGCGAAAGGTTGCCCAGATTGAGCCTTAATTGAGCCAGACGGCCAGATTGCCGAGGCTCATCCTTGGGCCATACCAAACCTTTCGGTAACCCTTCTCCCAAGGAAACCCTCCAGCCCGCGAAGTGGGTTGGAGAAAGGGTTACCGATAACCCTTATCCCAACCAACGGCTCCGACCCACTACGCTGGGCTGAGCGGTGTCTGTCGTGAGATGAATGGCAAGGCTGAAGATCTTGGTAGGCTCTGCTAGGCCAGCGCCCCATAGCCTTAGGTAATCAAGTATTCAGGTACTCTCGATGCGGGTCGTCGTTGCTCGAATCTGGAACACATTTACTAGAGTAATTACTCCAAGTACTTGCTCACATGAGGATATGGCGTATAGGTGCGTGTTTACGTGCGTTAGGTAACATAAACTGGACAGATTCAGAGGCATTAATCTTCAAGGCGATTCATCGCAGCCACGTCACCGATACCAAAGTACTGCGAGAGTCGGGGACACAACGCAGTGCAACACAACACAACACGCCGCCCAGGATATGATATGGTCCACGATTTATGCGACGTCTAGAGAAAGTAGAGACGATCCATGGCAAGCGAAGGCAGTTGATTCTTTGAACTGGGACGCCGAATTGGTATAAGGCGGCGCGGACACCAGAGAGGCTACGATTGATGCTGGAGACCAATGTCTCACTTGCGCAAACCGCGCTGCAAACAACATCGGCGTTTGCTCGATGGCCGGATACCGGTAATGATTGTGACCGGAAAGTTAAGAATCCGGATGACCGAAGATGATCCCTCGTTCGAACACGCTTGCGACCCTAGACAGCCTTTGGGAGGTGATGTGGGACGAAAACAATCCGTTCAAAACTGCAATGGCGGCATCGAGAACCCTGACTTGACCACAGGTACAGCCTAATACGCATAGTGTTTAAAACTGGCGTACGTTCGTGAGATCGTCCCTGAAGAATGAAGAATGCTCCTGCACGAGATTTTATTGGCGGATCGTTTCGCCAAAAACCGTCGTTATGTTTGCCGCAAGAGAATTTCTACGATTACAATGCTAAGAGAGATCTAGTTATGGATACCCCTTGCAATGGGTTGGTGCATGACCAGACCGGGTACGCGTGTGTTTGGAGTGAGGAAAGGCTGTAGCACTGTATGGCACCGAATAAAAGCTGACAGATATTCGCTCTTCTTCAAGTTCTCTACTAGGTGACAAATTGGAAATTCTCGGCTGAACCGAGGTAACGGTGGAAAAAATATTCGCTCCCCTTCAAGTTATGATCCTGTTTCGTAGTAAAAGCAATGAATCGCCCCTGATAATATTTCGTACCTGACGTTTGATTAAGTGCATGGACGTTTACGGCTGAACTGCAGATGGCAAAGTTAACAGGACTTCGCTCTCTGTCCATTAATTAGATAAAATAGTGTTGCGTAGACCGCCGTATTGAAAGAAGAAGATATTTCCTCTTGTTATGAAATACTACTTTGTAGCTGAACAAGATATTCGCTCTCGTCCATTGAAATTATTGTTTCGTTTGAGCGGAGATAACGAAATTAATAGAAGGTAATCATTCTTCTTCGGATTCTAACTTTTCTTAATACTACTTGTTGCTGCTGAAATATTCGCTTTCGACAGTTTAGTAAAATTATTGTTGTCCGACGATACTTGACGTTGTAAACTGGGAGTTTTCAGCTGAGTTGAGATAACAGAGTAACGAAGGATATTCGAGCCCCTCCTAGGTCTAGGAGGGCTAGCCCACCAAATATCTGTCAATTATAATACTGCATGTATCGCAGTGGGAGAAGATCCGTAGACTACTAGTGGGAGCAAGGCAATCACTTTCCTTAATATAAATTAATATTGTTTCGTAGCGGAAGAAGATATTCGCTCTCCTTCAATTAGAATACTGATTAATACTGATGAACTAGAAGATATTCGCATGGCATAGCTGACGAAGATATTCGGTCTCCTTCAAAGAATCCCGTTCCGTAATGAAAAAGATATTCGCTCATCGTGGGACTAGCTGAAAAAGATATTCGTTTTCTTCGATTAGAATACTGTTCCGTAATACTAATTGTAGCTGAAGAACATATTCGCTATCCTTTAATTAGGATACGGTGTTTCGGGTAGTTACAGAAGATATTCGTTCTTCTGAATATTGAGCCATATTATTGTTTCGTAGTTGAAGAAAATATTCGCTCTTCTTCAATTAATACTATTTCGATCGTAGCGAAACATATTCGCTTTCCTTACAATACTGAGTTGGTAGCTGCAGAAGATATTCGCTATCCATCGATGAGAATACTGTTTCATAGCTAACGTCACGGAGATATTCGCTCTCCTGACTGTAATGTTTCGCAGCTGAAGAAGATCTTCGCTCTTCTCAATTATAATACTGTTTCGTAGTGAAAAGATGTCCGCTCTTCCTAATGTTGTTGTAATTAGTAGTTGAAGAAGATATTCGCTCTCCTTCAATTAGAATACTGTTTTCAGTCATAGCGGACGGAGATATTCGCTCTCCTTTAGTAATACTGTTTCGTGGTTGAAGAAGATATTCGCTCTCCTTCAATTAGAATACTGTTTGCTCGTAGTGAAAATGATATTAATTCGCTCTTCTTTTAATACTGATTGTAGCTGAAGGAGATCTTCGGTCTCCTCAATTATAATACTGTTTCGTAGTGGAAAAAGATGTCCGCTCTTCCTAATATTGTTTCGTAGTTGAAGTAGATATTCGCTCCCTTGATTAGAATACTGTTGTTATAATATAGCTGAAGAAGATATTCGCTCTCCTTCAATTAGAATGTTTCGATCGTATAGTGAAAAGGATATTCGCTCTTTTAAAAACTGATCGTAGCTGCCTTATGGAGATCTTCCTACTCCTCAATTATAATACGCCGTTTCGTAGTGAAAAAGATATCCACTCTTCCTAATATTGTTTCGTAGTTGAAGAAGATATTCACTCTCCTTTAATTAGAATACTGTTTTCATAGCTGAAGAAGATATTCGCTCTCCTTCAATTAGAATAATAATTTCGATCGTAGTGAAAAGGGGTATTCCCTTTTCTCTTAATACTGATTGTAGCTAAGAAGATATTCGCTATCCTTCAATTAGAATACTGTTTTCGTAGCTGTGACAACGTCACGCCACCTTAGGGTCTGTATAATTGCTCCTTGCCAGAAGGTTTCTCTTTCCTATAATCGCACCCAGACAGAAATATTTATAAACTTCTTTAATACTATAGTAATACCTTTTATATCTTATATTCGACTTTAACCTACTTATCGACAGTTCCGAGTTGCCTAGTTCTCCGTCTTCTTCAAGGCGTCTTCTTCACTCCGGAATCTTTACGACCAGCGACAATAGTAACGTGTACGACCAGTGACTATTTTCTTCGCTACACCCCTTCGTATCCCGTAGCAGTGAGGTTGTTCGGCAATGTGGAAATGGTGTCTTCCTAGCGTTGTACCACGATTTTATTCACAGCTCACTCCCGACCAGAATAATAAAATTCCTCGTACAAAGTTGACCGTACTATGTTGATTCTGGCGTGGCTATCAAAGACTGTCCGCCCAACGTCTTCACGGAAGTTAACTGCACGGGATTATTGTGGCTTCTCAGTTGATGGACTTCTCAAAATTCATCCACTTCGCCTCACAACGATGAGTCGATGACCTCTGCTCGCTGGCTTTTTACGAACCCCCTTTCAGTATAATCCTAGCGAACTCATTGAACTCTCGGATATCAGTCGCTCTTTTCAATCCTGTTTCGTAGCGAAAAACGATATCCGCTCGTCATGTCCGCTCTTCAGTCCTAATATTGTCTCACCGCTGAAGAAGATATCTGCTCTTAATACTTTATAAAGTACTGCATGTTTTTCGAAGGTGCTCGATGTTCTGAAGTGGGAAATTCGGCTGAATTGAGATTACGAAAGAGTGAATATTCGCTCTCCTTCTGTCATAATGTTGTTTCGTAGTGGAAGAAGGCAATCGCTCTTCGGAATGATAGTTACTACGTAGCCGAAAAAAGATATTCGCTCTCCTCTGTTAATTAACATTATTGCCGTTTTACGAAGGTGCTTGACGTTCTGAAGTCGGAAACCCGAAGAATAGATATTAATTGCTCTCCTTCAACTTAAATACTGTTTCGTATATATAGCTGCCGAAGATATTCGCTGTCTTCAGTAACTTAAGGTACTGTTAATACCATGAAGAAGCTTGACGCTTAAAGTGTGAGTTTTCGAATAAAACTGAGATAACCACAACAAAATACCCCTACCTTCACAATTACTACTGTTTGTGGAGGAAGAAGATATTACAGTCGCTCGTCTTAACACAATTTGGAGTTGAAGATGATGTTCCAGGTGTCGTGATTCAGAATAGTCATGGATATATTCGGCCGAACAAACTGTCGAAACAGGATCCTCGCCCTTGGAGTTTAATACTTATAGGCTTATAATTAATTGCTCTCGAGGCAGGAATTTTTTCCAACGACAGAAGACATTCGCTCGCCTTCAAATAAAGATAAAATGTTAATGGGATGCTGACCCAGCGAAATTGGGATGAAGTATAATTCCTCTCCTTCCCAATTCACTTGTTAGGAGTCAGTTACTAGTCGACAAGAGACTATTTCCCCGTCTGTGAACACCAGCCAGATATTGTTCGTATTAAATCGTCACTCGCGTTCGAAACGACACTTGTCGATCGCAGCGGTTCCGGGGGGGTGGGGGGTGTACCAAGCGTCGAGACGAGATGTTGGGGTCGTCAGACTCGAGCATTGAGTAGTATCAAGAATAGGCGCTCAATACAAGAGCTTGCTGTTCCACACGTCGGTACCATTTTATTTGACTTGAGGGGCACTCACCAGTATACGGTTCGGCAGACAACGCGAGTTTAGGAAAGAGTTAGCTCACTTAGCTGAAAAACATTCGGACGCTAATAAAGCCATGAAAAGTCAGACATACGACGCCTGGAATTATCGTCTGCACAGGCTTCTCTCGATTGTCATTGGTTAAGGAGAAATGGAACGAAACTCACTAGTTCAACCCGTACTCCGTATAGTTGAAGAACACGAGAGTTGAATTAATAAGTCATAATTATAATATGAGTAAACAAGCACGTATTACATTCAGAACACCTAACGATATTACTTAGTACTGCATAGACTCGGTTTGATGATTACCTGAAGAATTACTGCATGAGGCTAGCTGAATGGGTCCACGGCTGCACTACGATCAAGTTAATATTAGAAGACTAGCTGTACTGTGCCGTGGAGTTGAAATGTTGAATAATAATTTAACCAAGTAATATAAGTCAGCTGAAATGCTGACAAAACATACTGACACGAGTACTGACACGCGACGCGTCAACCAGCAAATAAACCAACCACGAATCAAAAACGAACAAGGAATATTCAGTATTTCAGTATTCGCTAAGTTATTAAAACTGCTGAACCTTCGACTGGCTGTGTAGAGAAAACTGACCGACGAACATAACAAGCCGGTAGGAGAATTAACAAGAGCCTCGGTAAATCCCACATGCGTAATAACACGGTGTAAAAACAATGTTGAAGCTAGCGAACAACGAATAACAAGTGTCACAAGTCACCGAACGTACGACAGCAAAAACATGCAAGCGAACGAGCGCCCCAATTTACTAGTAAACTTATCAAGCAATCAACCTGTTTCCCCCTGACATACTAAATAGAGAGTATTGCATGACCGTGCGGAGATACGGATTTCTTCGAGTGTTGGTATTCATACAATCTTTCACGAGTGAGCAAAATATTCTATTTATTTAACAAGCTCAAATAAGTTAACAAGTACATGCATGAAGGCTTTGTTTTTTGTTTTTGTTTTTTTTTTTTGTTTGTTTTTTGGGTTTTTTTTGTTTGTTTTGTGGGTTTCTTTTTCTTCAATAAGTTCTGAACATCAATGTCGTTCACTACCAGAACCTTCCAGCCATTTCGAAAACTTCTATGCACAGTAATGTTGCTCCCCAGCACAAAGTAACCATCCAGAAATCAACACAACTAGTTGCGGCCGCGGAGGCGGGAAAACGGAGACATAACTTATTAAAAACGAATTCTCTCAGTGGCCGAAAACTCTGTATCACACGAAATTTTATGAAATAACATACTATTACAGTAATATTAGCATAACGTACACACAATCATAACGGCTATAAGTAGAAAGAATAAGAAAACGAATAACTAGAGTTTATTAACCATAACTGGAGTGGCCCGGTCAGACAAGAGCCTCAGGGCATGTTAACCATACGAAGGGCGCCGTGCTAACAGGTAGATGACCTAACGAAATAGATATATGGAATACTGCTCAAGGCAACAACAAGACTGAAGTCCTGACTAAAGATACTGGTATAACGTCGGGCGAGTATAATAGAGCAGGTGAAGAAGCGAACGATTTCGGTACGAAGGGTCGAAGGGAGGAGCTACGCATAAGTATTAGAAAAAAGGGGCCCTCAGATATACGCATACCTGCACTCGTCAAACGGAAGGGTAGTAACGGTAGCGGCGAGGACGACCTTTGTAGAGGTCCAGATTGTGGTGAGAGTCTCGAAGTGGGCATCAACCAATCGTGTTGGTCGTCGCAATCGGCCACAGAATTTGAACCAAAGCAGAAAACTCCAGTGGCGAGAGTATGAGAAAGGGCAGACAGGTCGGGACTACCAACACTTCTAGCTGAGGCCGTTGACGTCGTCATATCGTTGTTTCTTTGGCTCAGCTAGTCTCCGTGCAAGCGCGAAGCGTTCGACGCGTTAGAGAACTGTGGAACACTGCAAGGGTTAGCGTTGCCCCCCCCCCCCCCCCCCCCTTAATACTCCTTCATCACGTGATTCAGCGGAATGCCCGGGGGAGTACGTGTCGGTAATCAAGGAGTACCACGACAACCTTCGGAAACTACAGAACACAATACGACATGGAAAGTTCGCTGTTAACTGCATTTAATGCTTAAATATATTAACCACTGACCTCTATAATATAACTGGACTGCGGGGTCTCTCGAAAAAGTGGCTGAAAAATGATGGCGTGAGCAGAGGTTATTTTTCTCATTGTAGTGACCGCTGACCACTATATATAACTTGACTGTTGGCGACTATTATTTGACGGCAATTGTTTTTCTCTTGCAAAACTGCCAAAAACGACGGCAAAAACTAAACATTTCATGCTCTTTAATGGTTTTCAAACGAGGGAACCAGGATTCAGCAACCTTTTGGGACTTGTTAACAGTATAAATATAAACTATAGAGTTTTAAAGTTATAATCCGTAATATAAATCGTGAGCATCTGCAGTTTAGTTTTTTTCTAAAAAAAACTTATTTAATAAACACTTATTTAATACCTATTATGCATTTCTTCCTGCACATATATTATAGATAAAAAACCCTCATGTAACAAAAGCAACAATTGTCCACTTCCCTCAATACAATCATACGTTCAACCGCTGTAAATGTCAAAACATTAAAAGGTCACAAAACAGGAAGTCAGATATCCAGAGTGTTCAAAAGTATTTATATTAAGGCTTAAAAAAATATAGCAAAAAGTTTTGTGGTCATAAAGTACATCTGTTGCAGTTTGTTTTGAGTATTTTTTTATCGAGCTGTCTTCATGAAGTGGGAAATTGCCATGCTTTTGGTCAGTGGCATAGGAAGCTGATCTTGGAGGGGCACAGCTTCAACAGGGCACTTTATTCAGGGGTAGGACTTCAAAAGGACACTTGAAACACATGTTTTATCATAAAAGGACACTTTTCTGTTGCAAAAAAGGCACTTCATGACAAAGTCAGGGGGGGGCACATGCCCCATATTCCCCCCATTCCTACACCCCTGCTTTTGGGTGCACACTGCACAAACAAGGCATCCCACCACTCCACCAGCTGAAGCAAGAAAAGGGGATTTCTTTTCTGTGTAAGTGCACATTTTATTGTTGGTTAATGCTAATTGCACTTTACTTTACTTTACAAGCAAAATTGGTATTAAAGATAAAATTATTCACTCTATATTTGGCAAACGTTAATATAAAGACAAACAAATACTTCACAATATCAATTAGTATTCATATTGTAAGTCCTAGGATCTGAAACATTAACACTTAAAACAGTTGAAATTATTATTTCAAGACCAAGGACTGGCAAAAACAGTACAAGTCTTCTGCCAAGAAAAATACATAATGAAACCGAATGCCATGAAACACAAAAGTGCTTGATGAGAATGCTGAACACAACATCAGGAAAATTACCAGTGTTCTGAAATTGTCAATTCAATTGCAACCACTGTAGTACTGTACTATACACTTGCATTGGATCAGACATTTTTGAAGCCTTGGATGAGCACATGACTGTATGCCTGTATACAGCAACAAACAATCACATTGCTTCATATTGGTCAAGTGTTGTTCCCAGTGTTCTCAAAGATCCGCATGCATCACTTGGCCAGAGTTCATACATCAAAGCTGCAATAGAAAAAGGTCAGAAAACAATTATCAAAGCTAATTCTGTTTAGCTATCAATGATTAAGTCTACAAAGTACATATATACTATATAATTATAATGGTTTGTCCAGACTCAATACCATCAAATGTAATAACAATCATGTACGCTCATCAAGTGATATGAAATGTAACAATAGTGGTTGACCATAATTTTAGATTTTACCAATGCAAGACAATTGAATGGTCTTTACCTAATAGAGGATGGTGCATAGCTTTTGTTGGTGGGTAGATAGTATTTTCAGCCTGGGTTTAATACATTTTGATAGTCCAAATGTTAGAATTTCTGAATTTGGCTTTAAAATTCACCAGTAAGTTGCATTAGCATACAAGCTAGGTGGTAAACGCGCTTTGTGACTTAGGTAATCCAAACGACTAAAATAGGAAAATTAAATCGGAAATCACTAGCGATTGGACTTGATTTGGGGACGGCCGAGTGCCAAAGCCCGGGCATGTAGACATGGCATTGATTATTAAATTTGACATTTTTTTTACAAACATCAACAGCCAACTCGTTTGATTTTTCAATGTATAAGGAAATGAAAACATGATAACAAAATACTGATGCTTCGTCTTCGAGTTCGACCTCTTCACCAGAAAGGCCAAATCACTGCCTATCGTGGCTACACAGTAACTGATCTACTTGTCAATAGTAGTTTTTTATTAAAGAATAATACACATGCAAGGAATAAGCTGGAATAAACCACTTACCGTATTGTATCTCTCAAAGCACAAAACAGTCTTGACTTTTTATATAGCACGCCGTCGCCATTTACTATTTTGATTAGTAGCTTTGGATTTGCAGTTCCCTTGACTGTGTAGATAAATCGCTATTGTCTTTCAAAGCAGGTCGAAGTCGGAGAATAAGATGAGATATTATAGTTAAAATATATAAATAATATAATTAGATTGAACCACTGGATTGAACCGATCCATTTGGAAAGAAGCATTTTATTAAAGAAATGGGCAAATGGCGGATAATCAAACAAATTTGATTGGTTATTGGCAGAACCTGTGCCAACAATCTTGGTCAGTGGTCGCTACTATGAGAAAAATAACCTCTGCTTACGCCATCATTTTTCAGACACCCGCCGTCAGTCATTTGCAATGAGACCCCGCAGTCCAGTTATATTATAGAGGTCAGTGCACATAACCGATACTTTTGGCGCTGGCATTGTGTTCATTTGGCGGTTAAAACATGCCCGCTTTTAACGGTAAACGGCTGGTTCTAAACGTAAAAAAACGCGAGAAAATGTTTGCGGTTTGTGCTTGAACGCAAATGGCTGTACAATCGCTTCGCAGTCCATTCCATATTTGGCTCTGGGGACGAGATTGAGTCCATTCCATTGAATCCATTCTCGTCCCCAGTTCGCAGTCTTCCCAATCTTCCTACAGTCACTGCAATCTCGTTCCCAGACCCTTCTCACGCGGGCCGCGCCCGTCGACCGAAAGCTCTGGGATAATATAGAAATGAAGTTTCCCCGGAGGGTAACTTACCTGAAGGGGAGACGTAGTTCTCCGAACTTCTTCGTAGACTGATATGAGCAATACTGGTGCAGACTCGAGCGGCGAGAGGTCTGGATACCACGATTAAGAAAACGAAGTGCGCATGTCCTAATAGTCCTATTTGAACGAGTGGCCTCTAAAACTGAATAACTGACGAATGGCAGCAGAGGGTGGGGAGGAAGAGATGTAGATATAATCCAGTCTAACGCCTTCAGGCAAGCACTCACTCTTCCTTATTCGGATGGGGAACAGTATTGCTCATATCAGTCTACGAAGAAGTTCGGAGAACTACGTCTCCCCTTCAGGTAAGTTACCCTCCGGGGAAACTTCATTTCTCCTTCACTTCTTCTCCGACTGATATTCACAACACTGGTGCAGATTACAAAGCCTGCTGACATGAGTATACCCCAAATAACACTTTATTCCAGCATATTAATAGTATAATAGTATAAGAACTTCTTAACAACAAAACAACAATATGAACGTACTCCATCATCCAGATGAAATAACAGAGTTCGCAAATGTTTCTCTGGATGTAGGCCTATGGTAAAAGGCACGGAATGTTTCAGCTGAAGCCCAGTCTGCTGCTTCAAGAATCAGTTCTAGTGGAATACCTGCTTCTGCAGCCGCCGATGTTGACGCACTGCGCGTAGAGTGTCCTGTGAGAGTCGGAGCAATCCCAGCTAGACTGAGCGCGCCTTTCAACCTTGAGACAGTCTGGCTCGAGATTGGTGCATGCGGAGCCACTATAGCAAGAAGCAGCTGAGAGGAATCTGAACGCCGGATTGGCGCTGTCCTCACCCTATATTCTCTTAGGGTGTTTACCACACAGAGCTTTTTCTTCTGTGGATAGGCTGGCAGATATATCTTTCTGCTAGCATGATTAGGCCGAGATTGTTTGACGTGTATGGCCAAAGAAAATTCCCATGAATTTTCTTTCTCAGCTAGGTGTTTTAAGTCTAGCGCTGCCAATTCGTGGGCTCGTGCAGCTGATGTCAAGGCCAGTAATAACACCAGCTTAAAGGAGAGTTCCTTAAGCGAAAGCTCCTCAACAGGTTTTTGTCCTTCCATATAGGCAAGAGCAGCTTGAACTTTCCAAATAGTGCAAAGTCTCGGTCTTGGAGGATTCATTCGAAAAATTCCTTTCATGAACCGTGCCACCATTGGGAGTTCTCCCAGAGGAACAGAACCCACTGGATCATGGGTCTGTGAAATGGCTGATTTGTAAACGCCTATCGTTCTATAGGCCAATTTCCCTTGATGAGCTAATTCCGCTAAGAATGTCAAGACACTATTTACAGGAGCAGTAAAGGGACAGAGAGACCGTTCAGAACACCAGCTTGACCATGATTTCCAGGGTCCAGAGTAGCGCTTCTGTGTGGCTTTGCTCCAGGACAAGAGTATTTCTGTAGCCGCATCTGAAAGTCCCTCTGCTCTATAGCGTTCCCGGACACGGGCCATACTGTTAGACGCAGGGTGTGTTGGAGTGGATGTTCCTTCTCTGTGGTGTGGAATCTGCGGTAGCCGTCGTGGATAATCTACCAGCATCTCCAGGAGATTGGGAAACCATGGTTGACCTTTCCAGTGTGGGGCCAAAATCAGTGCTGTTGCTCTGTCTGTCCAAATCTTCCTGAGGATTCTGGGCAGCAGGACTACTGGTGGGTATATCCAGCTCCTCCACTGACTCCAGTTGCAAAGAAAGGCATCTGTTGCCATGGCTCCCGGGTCCGGGTAACCTGACGCATATCGGGGAAGACGATGGTTGGCTCGTGTGGCAAAAAGGTCCACAGTTGGTCGATAAAATCGTTTCGTGACTTGGTGGAAAATATCCAGGTGTAGAGCCCACTCGGAATAGCTGTTGAACTGTCAGGATGCTGCATCTGCTGTACTGTTGGATGTTCCAGGGATGTGTTGTGCCGTAATCCAGGAACCAGATTCTAGGACCAGTGCCCACAAGTCCAGTGCTTGCACTGACAGACTGTGCGATCGCGTACCCCCTCTCTTGTTGACATACGCCACGGCTGTGGTATTGTCCATTTGTAAGAGGACGTGCTTCGGAGTCGGATGCTGCGACTTGAAGAAGGCTTGTAAGGCTAGATAAGCTGCTTTGAGCTCTAGCAGGTTGATGTGGGATTTGGCCTCCTGTGGAAGCCACCGACCACCGATCGTTGTCCCTGGCCATGTCGCCCCCCAGCCTATGAGCGATGCATCTGTTGAAACCGTCATGTCGAAGGGTGGTGTTTGTAGAGGGTGACCATTGAATGCATGGATTTCTGGGGAGGACCACCAATGAAGTTCCTTGAGGCTCGGTTGTGAGACAGACACCAGGGTCTTCTGCGAACACTTGTCGAAATGATGTATTCTTACATGATTGCGCTGGATGCTTCGGTAATCCCCAAGCCCGGGCGGAGGGCCGAAGGCCCGGAGCCCGGTGAGGGTGCTAATCTCGACGTGCGTGGAGTCCACTTTACACGCGAGATGAAAAGCTGAAAGCAATTCTGAAACCTGTTTGTATATATATATATATGTTATCAAATCCACAGCTTGCGCAGTTCGAATAGCAGGGTACTGGTAACTAACCTGTTAAATTATTCAAATTATTTAAATTTACGTCAGCAAATTATAATTTATAAGTTCGGTTGGATTACGAAATAGTTTTTTAACGATCATGACGAAAGAAATCTTTGCCAGAAAAAATGGTTTCAGCCAAAATGTACATTAATATTACCATGGAAAAAGACCAAAGAAAGAAGACTAAGAAGAGATGTGACAGCGAGAAAAAGACAACAGTAAATACGACTTAAAACGACTGAAAAAAGCCTAAAAATTAATACGATAAAGACCGAAAACGATGCCGACCGAAATGTAACTGAAAGAAGAAGGACTATGTGTCCTGAAACTGTTCAAAACCGGTAAAGAATTTTGCTCTGGTGTATTAACTACATAACTCATGAGGGAACGATGAAGAAATTTTGAAACAAACGGCTTTTTAGATCATGAAGAGAACTGAATGATGCCTTGTCATATTTATGTGTCAACAACGAAAAAAGTAAGAAACCGCGAACGAGAAAAACAATCCGAAAAGAGTAAACTGAATTGGCAGTGTTTGTGATGACAAAAGCAGAAGAAGTTTAACGGTAAGAGATTCGTATTTGCCAGTTTAGCTAAGTTAAAACGGAAGAAATCTTGAAAATGAAAATTGATATAAATAATATATTGTCTAGAGTTGTCAGTTGAACTCTAGGACAGTAGGACGTTGACATTGTGTCTTTTCTTGGCCACTGTTTATATCTATTTTTGAATGAAAATTTGTCATTTGGTTCATCTCGTGTTTGTTTTTTTAATATTGACTTTGCTAACTAATTGTCTGGGATGTTCTCTGATCTGTGTGTCATTAATACAACAAAAAACAGAAATTAGGGGGGGGGGGGGAGAGCGGGGTTAAAAACGCATATAAAGCGGGCGAGTGGTTGTTGCGTTCATGTATTTCTAGTATAAGGGTGCCATCCAGATACCTGTCTGTGCAGCATGGCCCATGCGACCTAGGAGTGATGATAAGATCGTCAGAAGTACTTTCTCTGCCTTCTGTATCTCGCGGACCTCCTTGATGATGGTGTCCAACTTCTCTGGAGGGAGGGAGATCATCATTTTGACAGAATCGAGAAGTCCCCCCAAGAACACCAGCTGTTGGGTGGGACATGGTGAACACTTCTCTCGTTTGACAGTGAACCCCAGATGCTGCAGTAGCTCCAAAACTTGATGAAAAATCTTCAGTAGTTCGTCTTTGTCCTGGTGAAGAAGTAAGATGTCGTCTAGATAAATGACCATCCGGATTCCCAACGAGCGTATTAGCGTCGCTACCGGTTTGAGGATCTTTGTGAAGGCTCGAGGTGCTGATGAAAGGCCAAACGGCAGGCAACGAAACTCGTAAAGGGTCCCTCGGTATGAGAAGCGGAGGTACCGGCAGTGACCATGGTAAATTGGTACTGTGTAGTAGGCATCCTTCAGGTCCAACTTCATCATGTAGTCGTTGGGTTGGATGAGTGCCTTTGCCACTTGGAGGCTCTCCATCTTGAAGGACTCCGTCTGAACAAATCGGTTCAGTGCCCGAAGGTTTATAACTGGTCGAAACTGGCCTTTGCCATTTTCTTTCTCTACGAGGAAAAGGGTTGAGACGAATTGATCTTTTTCTGGTTGGACTTTTGTGACCGCACCCTTGTTTAACAAGTCCTTGATCGCAATGTCCATTAGTGTTTGTTCCTTTAAGGAACGAGGTCGTGTGTTCCGTACTCGCCATTGGTGGGGAGTCTTTAAAAGAGGTATTTTGTACCCTTGAACTGATTGTAAAACCCATGGGTCTTCTGTTATTGTCTTCCAGTTTTGCAAACATTTGGAGAGACGGCCTGCTGGTAGAAACGATTGAGGGTTGATTGACATGAGCGGTGGAAACGGATAGTCAGCTTTTGCTGGCTGGGTCATAACGTGCTTGTTGAGGACGTTTAGGTGGACGGGAGGTGCGACCCTTGTGGTTGTAATTCCACTTCCGCTTTCTATAAATCTGCTGGTTTGGGTAAGTGGGTTTTCCACGAAAGGGCTGCTGGGTTGGTCTCCCTCTACCTGCGAAGTGTTGTCGATCAAGAGGTTTGCTGATTAAGTTGCTATTGGTGGAGGTGTGATTGTGTTCACTCTTTATTCGTTCGTGGAAACGATCAGGGAAGAGGTGCTTGTCAGATGGGATTTCCTCCTTGAGGGTACGTTTGCCAACTTCAGTTAAGCAGTCAGCAAAACGACGCTGGCGCCAAGAATTAAGGCGGACATTAGCATTTCCCAAGAGCACTAGCGCATCCTCTAGCATTCCCTTTATAAGGTCTGGGTCTGGATCCACAGCATCTTCCCCCTCATCCCCAATGTGGTCGAGCGCTGTTAGAGCAGCGAGGATAGGGCGAGCAGTATAGAGGAATGTGGCCTGTTTTTCAGCTAAGGCCTCATCAAAGACAAATACATCCTTGGTCTTATTATAGACATGATTCTTTCGGATATCCCCTTTCATACCCGCCTCCATTGTTGGGACCCCAAGAAGGAATTCTGTTCCTTCAAGGGCAGGGTAATTTTCTACTAGGCCCTTCCAAGTCTCTCTGGACAGGGATTTGGAAAAGGCTTGGGTGGTTAGCTCCATCATATCAGAGGAAAGCTTCACCTTGTTCGCGGTCGTATAAAACCGTTCCCCTCTGGAAGAGTGGGTCAATGGCGGTTGTTAAAGACCAGAAGGGCCTGGTTCCTGGTCCTGTACCGGGGGGTGACCACCTGATGCATAGGGTACCCCTGTAGCCATAAGATTTGACATGGCTATTGGCACTGTTTTGGCAATGGTTTCGGTGACAATCTTTTCGATTTCTTGTCGGGAGATAGGCTCTCCACCGCCCGCCTCACGGATCGGGTCGACTGGTTGTATCTCGTTATCCTAGAGGATAACAGAAGGCAGTCAGTGACACATACCTTCCTCGACAAATTCACCTAATTTATTCCGTATATTTACGTAAAAATTTTTAGATGTCCTCTCGATCTCTGGCCGAGAAGGAAGTTCACCATCGCCCGCCTGACGGATCGGGTCGACTGGCTGTATTTCGTTATCCTAGAGGATAACAGAAGGCGGTCAATGACTCATACCTTCGCTCGACAATGTACATGTCGACATACTTACGAAATATTTATAAGCGAATCGAATAAATGGTATAATATTTCCCAAAGAAACAACAAGATAGGGTTAGTACTTACGGTAACATGTTTTTCCGAAGACGTTTCTTCACGTTTACGGTTGCGGATGCGCCCAAAAAACAAAGGGATTGAACGAAGGCAATCGAGCGTGATCTGACCAAAAGAGCGCTGTCACAGTGAAATGTGTTACCCCGTGAAATCTGTTACCCGCGGAACAAAGTTTCTACCGGCATGAATGAACAAAAATACAACGAGTTGTTAGATTTTCTTAGGGAAAGGAAATATCGCACTGGGGCTACGAAACAAGAGAGGTATGGCTTTAATAAGACGACTGGCGACAGAATTTGAAGACGACCAGGTCTCTATAAACACACTTTATTCATGGGAAAGAAGTGAACCAGTCCAAATGGCTTCAATATTGTCATAAACGGAGAGGAAGAAAAAAAAAGCTTAATACTGTAGTTCACTATATATTGCCGTGATGAGCAAACGGTTGCTGTTTGGATCAAGGAATCGAAAGAGTGAAAGATTTCACGGTAACACATCACACTGCGCTGTCACAGTGAAATGTGTTACCCGTGAAATCTGTTACCCTGGACATGCTCCATTGGTGTAATTTCCTATAGACTCCAGTCTTTCAATCATTATTCCATTATTTCCCTAGACAAGAAATAATATATTAAATCACGAAGAGCAAACCAAGTGTCATTCGTCTTGAGGCATTGTTCGATGTTTATTTAATACAATGTCGATTGATTCGGCGCTTATCTGTCTTGAAAAGTTAAGAAGTTGTTCACATTGGCGAGTAATGTAGATAGTTCCTAGCTTCTATTTGATATTGGATGACTAAAAGAACACATTTGATTTATCATGATTTTACCATTGCGATAAACATGGCCTATATTTCTTTCGACCTTAATATAAAAGAAGACTAATTGTATGTAGCCGGTAGGAACTTTGTTCCGTGGTAACAGATTTCGCGGGGTAACACATTTCACTGACAGCGCCACGAGAGAAAAGAGGACTATTAGGACATGCGCACTTCGTTTTCTTAATCGTGGTATCCAGACCTCTCGCCGCTCGAGTCTGCACCAGTATTGTGAACATCAGTCGGAGAAGAAGTGAAGGAGAATAACATAACTTACATGTTAAAGCAGTATATACATGTTGATGTACAAAAACTGAGATACACAATTGAAATCCCCAGATAATATTCAACCTCAGTGGTTTGATGAGTTATATATCTACCCACGACTAAAACACAGACTTACAGAAAGGTATTTAACCGAACATTTAAAAAATTCTAGCTTAAATAAACTACTAAAGCTCGTCAAAGTAAAGTCTTCCACTTTAATTTACCCTCGACGTCCTCACTTCCATAACGTGCTCGATCCCGACTAAAACAGAGACTGTAACATATTTACAGAAAGCTATAAATAACTCATGGTTGAAAAAAAAATCTTGAAATAGAGTGTTGCACTTAATTAATGACCAAAACCCCAAAATTCAAGCAAATTTAAATAACTACTCACCTTTAAAATTGAAATGCAACTGCTCACATGTGCTCCAAACTTCGAGTAAACAAGGGGACTGGGGACTGCTAACAAACATCCAAATTTTTTCGCAAATCGAGATCCTTGTCTGGCTCTGGTAACGAGATTGGATCCTTGTCAGCTTTACATAACTCGGCAAAAAGGACTGGTCACGAGTTAAGCACAGGAACGTCAAGAATAGTGAGCTGCCTCCCTAAGGCAGCAATAAGTGCTTGTTGACATGGCGACAACTTGATAAGTTCATTTCTTTTAGGCCATCTCTATTTTTAGTTTTGTTTCCCGTCTGGCAAGACATTCCAGAGTGGGTCGGTCGGTCGGAAAAAATAAAATAAAATCAGAAAAAAAATAATAACAGACTAGGAGGCTTGGTTACCAAGGAAGGCGTGGTTACTAAGTTATTTAAAAAATTTGCAAAATTATGCAAATATGGAGGTTTCCTCAAAATATAGCGTCATAAAACGCATTGTTAAACGCAAGAAAGTCCTCGTACCGCCAAAACTGAAAGTTCTGGACGAAAACACAAGTGTTTACATGCAGTGTTTTGGAGAATTTAGATGTGCATAAACTCGTAAACGCTGATGATAAAATCCATTGTAAAGTAGGCTTTAAGAAACCTGGAGACATCGAACCACGAGATTTTATTGATGTCGACCTGCAAGACACAATCAAAATGACTGCAAAAGCCATTCAAGCAAATTTCATTGAATACGAGGTAATCGAAGACGAAGGATGTACATCACCAAAGAAGGCAAAACAAAATGCTTTTGATGTTCTGATGTCTGCGTCTTGTACTAAAGTTCTCCCACCAGAAGACAAAGGCCAGACCCAACTGGCTGTACTGCACAATCGGCTTCTTGCTGTTGTAAAGAATATATGTCCCCGAGCTGGATTTTCTCCAGATGAAATAACATCTTTAGGTAAGCACTAAATTCGGGGCACAGGATGCGTTTTTATTTTTAATATTCTGATGTAAATCTTATCTTTATATTTAAACAGGCGTGCCGTTCTTTGAACGTCTAGCTAATATTGCCTGGTACATTGATCCGCACCTGCCAAAATTTTTGGAGAGAAGCCTCAGACCTTCCAAACTTGATTGTGTTTTTGTATGACGAAATAGATGGGATTGACTTTAAAAATCCAGACGAATTTGTTGGGTATGTTTAATTAATAGTAGTTTTAAATTAAATTTTAAATACAGTAAGGCCCCCATCCTCCCTGTCAACCATCTTGCCTCCAGTCAAGAATTCTTTATCCAATACATGCCAGCTTTTATAACATGCACTCAGACTACCTTGCTTCTCTTCCCATGCTACCAACTGGGTATAAGATGAGAGGGGTGGTTGATGATACATAAAAGTAAAGGTTTCACTATCTAGGCACTATGCACTTAATAGGTACAATGACTGGAAGTCTAAGAAAAAGGCACGACCGCAGATCTCCAAGGAGCAGTGAGATGAAACAATAGCGCAACTTTACGACATTGTTCAGATCGCAAGAACAGAGTGGATAACAGTAAAGAAGGTATAGATAATCCATGAGGTATACCCTGTATGTTCTGATGTTCCGAGCGAAAGCCTTCGCCAGAGAAAAATAATACTATAATTTTATAACATTAGAATGACGAAATGTGTGATGTTGTTTTAGGAATTGGAAGAACTTGTGCAATCGATGGAGAAGTATTCAATTATGCTGGAAAAGAAGAGAAAAGAAGTTCGAAAGCATCAAACAAGTCTCCAGGTCGCTCGTAGCCCATTCACCAATGCTACCATATTAACAGTTCTGGTAAAAGGAGCGGGTCCTGTAACTCCAAGATATAGCAAATTGTTAACAGATCTGCTCAACCGAGATGCGTATGAACCTATTTTTCTGAACGACATTTTTGAGGATGATATTTCAAGAGACTTCCGCTACCGCTATGTTTCAGATCTTGTTGATAAAGGACTCCCAGGTATATCTTTTGAAATATTAAAATATACACCAGGCGGAAGCTGGCAAACATTGGTGTTTGTGTGGAAGATTGATGGAGAATGCGATAGAGAAAAGTCTGATAAGTTGGCTGGAACCCCCAGACAAGAAATGCCAACTTTCCACACAAGGGCAATGAAAGATGTTTTTAAAAACAGATTTAACAACATTGCAAAAATTACACCATCTGTTAGGAGGGCCATTTATCGTTTTCTTACAGATGACAACTCCTCTTCTGAAAATACAATATCAAAGGCTGTAGATGCAAGACTTCATATTGCAATCAATTCTGAGGATCCTGAACTAACAGTAGATTTGCGAGCGTTGAATAAAGGTCGACCAGAGAAATTTGATGCGTTTTGGAATGCTCTGGGCACATATCTTGATGAATCCATTGCAACCCAAGAAAGAAGACATGGTGATGTTGGTTACATGCCAGTTGCAATCAGTGTGCGCGACCTAATCAGCAAAGTATCAGAGAAGTTACCAGAGGGAACGCCTATTCCATCTGAGACATGGGTTCGTTTCCAGTTTTGGCCAAAAGATCCAAGTGCACGATCTGCAACTCAATACACTGGACGTTTCAATGTGCGATATCATGTTCAGACGCGGCAGATACGTCAAACACATCCCGATGTTTCACTACTGTGCAGCTATATGGCTAAATACTTGAGATGATAAGCATTTCATTAATATTGGCGAGCCTCATGCCCCTTTAGCTTCACTACAACGTGGAAAGAGAGTGCTTGTGACAGGCCCTGAATCTGCAAGAACCCCACGGCTATGGATCATGATTTCTGTAGAATCCATGTTACACCTAGTGTCACATTGATTCCAGAAATTCCAAGTAATCCACAGGATTCACTCTACCAGGGACAGTTGTATAGGAAGCTTGCGTGGTGAATAAAACATTTTCTACATGAATTATTAATGAGTTTTACAAAGATAATTAACCTCTTATTTTTGTTTATTGAAGGTACACATTTCAGTTAAAGATACAATCTTCCAACCATCCTCAGCCCTCTGACATGCCGCTGAAAATTTTCTGTTCATCTGCAATTCTGAGAAATCTATACTTGCTAGTATCACAGACGGAGGTCCTGATCACAACGTTCACCATGGTCAAACACAATTAGCACAAATTTCAACATTTTTGCGAGCTGACCTTGACATGCTTCTTGCCATTAACACCTGCCCTGGAAACTCGTGGTCAAATCCAACAGAGCGTATCATGTCAATTTTGAACGTTGGTCTATATGGAGTTTCATTAGCAAGAGAGGAAATGCCAGCAGAAAGCGAGAAATTGATCAAAGCCTATTCAACAATGAAAGAAATTCGAGCTGCAGATGGAAAAAAACCCAGAAGTACGAGAGGTGATCACTGATAGTTTACAGAAGCCATTGGCAGTAATCAAGGAGAGGTTTATGAGATTGTCGCTGAAAGAAAAGCCATTCCAAATTATGCCAGCCGCCACAGATGAGCAGATTGAAGAGCACTTTGGTAGCATTCATAAGGTTGACAAAACCGTTGAGATGACTCCACAACAAAAGCAAAGTTGTTAAAACAAGACGAGTTGCAAAAATGGTGGAGGAGCCACTGCAGAAGTCGGCAGTACTCATTCCAGATCAAGAAGTGCACAGTCGCAACACCATCCCAACAGCACCGCGATGAAGCCAAGCAAGAAATAAGCAATAGATTACTCCTTGATGACACTCAGGATTTAGCCATGAAGACAATCAGCCAAGCATCAAGTATCCAAGCACTCTTGAAAGTCATTGATGACACTGGTGATGGATCCTTAACTGTTGGTCTCGCTCGAGAAATTCTCAGCCTTCCTACATGCGACACGTGCACACCTCCAGTTGTCTCGCTTTCTGTTTTCAAAGAACTCACTTGGCTTTCTGATCCTCAGTTCCAGAATGATTCAAAGGATTATTATAAGGCTTTTGCAGATGTATATGGTCAAGATACGAAAGAGGTTGGTAGACCTGGATCAGACAAAGACAAGGACAAGTGAGCCAAACACACATTGACAAAGGAAAGGGTGCGAGATGCTGTTGAATGTATGACGTGTGGAAAGTGGAGGTGCATTTATGCTGACACAAAGCCTACGAAGTCCCAAACTGAGCAGATGCTATTAGCAGTTGAATGCCTGGTATTTACTTGCGGTTCCCCTGTTCTTCCAGAAGACAATCCCCTGGCGACACTTTTCATTGTGAGATTGGATCTAACGTGTGAAGACCCTATTGAGAAGCAATATTACTCCTGCCGAAAGTTTGACAACATCTGTTGTAGATGTGGAGTCACAGAGCCCGAGGCACAAATCAATGAGGAAATGAAGAAGAAGTTTAAGATTGTTAACCCAATCTGTGGCCTTTGCGCCAAAAATGGACTAAAGCCAGTCACATCTGCTCCAAAAGCTAGACTAAATGAGAAATCTAAAAAGAAGTGACTTTTGGAAACACTGAAACGCTGTCATTAGGTTGATTAACTTGGCCAAAGTCATATACAATCACATCTGCTAAATGAAACATCTAAATGGATGTGACTGTTAGAAACACTGAAACGCTGTCAGTGAAAGTTGTTGTTAACGATTATCCTAATTAACTTAACCATCATTAGGTATAGTTATGTGACCGTGGTGCAGCATTTTGTTATTTTCGCCGTTATTAATTTGTTAATAAAATTGTGAATATTAAATTTTTAATTTTTTTTTCAATATTGTAAAATTGGGGTCGGTCAGGCGACGGGAAACAAAACTAAAAATAGAGATGGCCTTATTGAGTAATGGGAATTTCTGAAATATAATATCCTTACTGACGAAATCTCAGTAAGGCAGAGTTCGTATACTTTTGATCGTTTTTTAAGCCGTGTCTCAGACAGAGCGCCCATCTTTAAAAACGGATAAAAAAATGCGAACTCTGCCTTACTGAGAAATTTCATATTATATTTCAGAAATTCCCTTCACTCAATAAAATAAATGAACTTTTATCAAGTTGTACCAGACATTTAAAGTGCCTATCTCATGGTTGGGGACTTTGAATATTTGTAATCTTTAGATTGTTCTGAGAAAAATTGTAATATATCTTGTCAGACGAAAATTTCATCTTCATGGGCTTTTTCGCTGTTAAAGGTTCCGGAAGTGATGTCATTTTGACGTCAAAGCAGGAATATGTGTATATTAAACCCTATTTCTAAATCCCTGCTTTGACATCACTTCCGGAACCTTTAACAGCGAAAAAGCCCATGAAGATGAAATTTTCGACTGACAAGATATATTACAATTTTTCTCAGAACAATCTAAAGATTACAAATATTCAAAGTCCCCAACCATGAGATAGGCACTTTAACACTTCCGCCGCAGACATGCATGTATATTTATTTATTACTCGGGCTAACCGCAGGTATTTATGAGTATATTATTTGAGATCAGTGGGTAGAACCGAAAATGTCCTCTGCTTTAAAGCACGTCTACGGTAACGAACATATCGCTGAGAAATACTCGGTGGTGAATGGACCTCAAATAGAATTTGGAAGAAAATTTGTAGCGTTGATAGGTATAAAAGAAGGCAATAAAGTGTTGGATATGGGTTGTGGAACTGGCGAATTAACAGCATTTATCGCAGACCAAGTTGGCAAAGAAGGTCAGGTTGTTGGCGTAGAGCCAGACCAGGAAAAAATTAAACTGGCTGTTCGAAACCATTGTGGAGTTACGAAAAACCTTATTTTTACGGTAGGTAGTAGCTCCATTCACTTCCCACATTGCAACGGAGAATACTACGATATACACTTCAGTAATTTCGTCTTCCATTGGCTGAGCACTGAAGACAAACACATCTTCTTCGAGACAGCATTCAGATGCCTGAAGCCGCGTGGAAGAATAGCTATTCAAAGCCACGAGAAGCATCCCGAGATTATGACTGAGATGTTTGAAGTGCTTCTCGACGGCAAGACTTACAAATCGCCAAGTCACTACGTCAAGAAAGCAGTCACAGAATCACTGCTTAAAAAGTCAGGCTTTGTTATTCAATACAGCGAATATGTTCAGGACGACCGTACGTTCACAAGTCTGGATGATTTTATAGCCTGGTGCTGTGCTTCAAACTATGTTGATGAACGTAAAATAATACCGCATAAGAAGAAGGATTTCGCCAGAAAGTTTGTCAACAAGGATGGTACAGTCAGATTTTCAGAGTCGTCGATCTACCAAATCATTGCAGAGAAACAGCTGAACACTTAAGAACTTTATTTATTTCTACAAGATCGAAAGACTTATAGTTTTAGGATAGACACTAGATTGATAGAACTTCATTTCAGCACATTTGATAACTTTTCAGGACATTTCACAAACCTTTATATTAAGAATTTAGTGTATCAACAATTTGCAACGCAACTATATATTGTCACAGCATGTTCTAAGGATTTAGGGTGAAGGAAAATTCGAGTGTAGAATATATACATTTTAAGAAATGTAGTTGCATTTTTCGCAACTGCTCCCGGTTTGGTCTTAAAATGTATATATTCTACACTCGAATTTTCCTTCACCCTAAATCCTTAGAACATGCTATGTAATCGAGTGAAATGCCCAATATCATTTATAATATATTGTCACAGAGTTCTTGAACTAGTCAGCCAAAACGCCGTTTATTATATAAAAATAAAGATAAAAAACACACGCGTCGCTGTCAGTTTTGATTCCTCAATTCTCATACTGTCTTCTAATAAGACCTAAACAGCATGATTTTGTTCCGTTTTCAAATTGTACCGGTGTCACAGGAAATATGCCCCCCCAAAAAATGTGTCTCCCCCCGGGACAGATTTCCTAGGAAATGTGTCCCCCCCACAGGGACACATTTCCTAGGAAATATGTCCCCCTCTTCGGAAATTTGTCCCCCCCCCCCCCCCCCCTCAGAATGATTCCTTACAGGATAATTGGTATACGTGTAATGTGGACAAAACTTTTTAAAAGTACAAAATATATATTTCTGAATGCTAAATTATAACAGCTAAATATATATTTACAAAAACTGCAATATTAACTACTTATTGACCGAGCGTGAGGTCTGTACTAGTGAAATATCGGACCGATGTTTTTTTAGTACGGACCGAGACGAGCGCAGCGAGTTGAGGTCTGTGCAAAAAACAGAGGTCCGATATTTCACTGGTACAGACCGAACAAGCGAGGTCAATAAGTAGTTTATTATATGGCCATAAATGTTGTAAACATTCTGTGAAAATTCGAGCCATCGTTCTTGCGAACTAAATTGCGAAAATGACAGACATTTTCCCATTTTTAAAGTATTTTACGTTGAGCTAGAATCCTGAACTTTCTACCCCAAGTAGTATTTTTCAATTGCTTTTGTTTGACATATTGCTCAAGATCGTACGTTAAGTAGTTGAATAAAAAATCATCTGAAATTCTAATACTTGTGAGAAGTAAATGTTATATTATTACGAACAATGTTACGAACGTTTTGGACATTTTAAAAACTTTCACAAAACGTGGAAACTCGAACTATACATCAAATGAAAGCTTATAAAATGTCTAACAACATACCTGCACGATGTATTTCAACAATGAGTAGTTTTAAAATTATAATCCATCTTGTTGCCGACATACTGACATGACTGCCATTTTGTTTATAAAATTAACTTACGGTCCCGAACGGCAGCTTCCGCTCTGAGCGGGCGGATACGGGAAATATCCGACCGCTTATGAACCAATCAAATTACAGGATTTCCGTATTCGGACCTCTCAGCGCTGCTGCCATATAATAAATAAACTTATTTACTTAATAAAAACTTCGGCTTAATTGGACTGTCACTAAGTTTTGATGGTGGAACACATGAATGGCAAAGCCATTCCTGATCACCTACCCCCAGAATGGCAAAGAATGGCACATGCATGGCAAAGCCAGCATCACCTATCTCCCAGCTACTACGTACGGTCGCTTTTGAGAGTCATCGCTCATTGAAAAAAGGCGTCTACTGCGTTTGTGAATGCGTAATAAATACTGCCGTATATACCGTTTTTTGAAAAACGGCAAACTACACTATTATATTAATAACAAAGCAAGAAAATGGTGAGCTGCCGAGAATTTCGACAACGAAATACTAACGTTTCACGCGGAACCCTTCATTAACCTCGAGCCAACATGCTCTTGGCGTAAAGCAGGCAGCAAATTTTAATAATAGCGAGGGTCTTTGGTGAAGGAAAATTTCGAGTTTAAGAATATATGCAGCCCAGCAAACACACACACATATATATTGTGTGTGTCTGTTTGCTGGACTGCATATATTCTTAAACTCGAAATTTTCTTTCTTGGCACACTATATATATATATATGGCCTAACGGCACTATATATATATATACGGTCTAAAGAATGCCAACGTTATTGACCAAGAACTCTTTAAGTCATTAGCACCAACCGGTTCTCGACCCGGCGTGTTATATGGACTACCTAAGGTACATAAGTTAAATGTTCCTCTTAGACCTATACTCTCTTCCATTGGCACTCACTCTTATAATCTTGCTAAATTTCTTGTTCCTCTACTTCGCCCCATTTCTTCTACTTTTTATACGATCACTGATTCTTTTTTATTTTTTATTTTTACAAGATTTATTTCAGTTGAAATTTGATATTAATAATGTAGTCATGGCCAGTTTTGATATTACTTCACTCTTTACAAATATTCCATTAGATGAAACCATTGAAATTATTATTAACCAACTTTTCTCCCAGAAAACTCATTTTCAAAACTTCACGCCCGAGCAATTTAGAGAACTACTAAATTTAACAGTCAAAAATTGTCACTTTATATTTAACGGGAAATTTTATGAGCAAATTGATGGTGTTGCGATGGGTTCTCCGCTTGGCCCGCTTTTCGCTAACATTTTTCTGTCCTTTCATGAAACTAATTGGCTTGATGATTGTCCGCCTCAGTTTAAGCCTCTGTACTATCGACGCTATGTTGACGATTCCTTTATTCTTTTTCGGTCTCGCGATCATATTTTACCTTTCCTTAATTACTTGAATTCTCAACATCCCAGTATCCAATTTACACATGAAATTGAAAACAATAACTCACTTTCCTTTCTTGACATCCAAATTCAACGCTTGAATGGCAAATTTGTAACTTCCGTTTATCGTAAACCAACGTTTACTGGGCTTTTCACAAATTTTGAAGTTTCATACCACTTGTGTATAAAAAGGGCTTAGTAATGACTTTACTTTTTCGTTATTTTAACATTTCTTCCTCCTACACAATTTTTCACGAAGAACTAGAGAAATTTAAAAGTATCATGCTTCAAAATGGTTATCCTATCAAATTTTTAGATAGTTGTATTCGCAAATTTCTTGAAAAAATTTTTTGTCCAGCGTCTAAAATTACCATAGCACCCAAACGTATCATTTTATTTACACTTCCGTTCACCGGTCAACACTCCCTTCAAATTCGCCAACAAATCGTTAAGCTCTTTGCTTCTGCTTTTCCACAAATTCAACTTCGTGTTGTTTTTAAACCTATTAGACGCCTTTCAAGTTTTTTCCGTTTTAAAGATCAAATTCCTTTTGCTTTAAGATCACGCGTAGTTTATAAATTTAAGTGTCATGACTGTGAGTCATTGTATGTTGGTGAAACCATTCGCCATTTACACACGCGTGCTTCTGAACACATGGGAGTTTCGGCTTACACGGGAAAGCCTCTTTCTTTGAGTTCCTGGTCTGGAGTTTTAGCACACCACAAAAAAACCGGCCACCCTGTTTCTTTAACAGATTTTTCTATTCTAAGCTCTTCTTCTTCCAATTTTGAACTCCTTCTTAGAGAAAGTCTGCTTATTAATAAGTTAAATCCTTCACTCAACGCCAAAATCAGTTCTCTTCCTTTAAACTTATTTTGATTTATACACACGTTTTTCTTTATATTTTTCTATACTTGTCTTGACACATAACTGAAAACATTCTATCATACCTGTTACTTCACACTGTAATTTATTAACTGTCACTTCCACCCCTCTCTCAGTTACTCATTTCCTGTTATTGTAAATATATTAGCATATAAGTCGAGATAACCTTGTAAATAATTATTCACTCTGAAGATGTTGCAGGATTAGTAACGAAACGTTAGTTTTAATAAAAAATTTGAAATAACTCATGTCTCTTTCAATATGGGGCTTTTTAAAATTATATGCTGGGCTTTAATATTCCTGACAAGATTACGCTTTCCGCCTGGTTCGTCTATTGCTACGATATATATATATATATATATATATATATATAGATATATATATATATATATATATATATATATATATATATATATGTATTGATATATATTGATATAGTGTGCCGTGCATATATATAGTGTGCCTCTTCCTTTTCATACGCCTCCATTTTTTGCGAAGTCCAATTTCGTAGACGTCTGATATTTTCTCTTACTGAGTGCATATGGCTATCAGACTGTTCCACGTTATTCGATAGTTTTGGTGTCAAAATAATGAAAGAGAACGTCCGAAAGCCAGCTCGCGGAAGTGCATTAGAATTTCAATTTCGTCAGTGGTCATGGTCATGGTCATGCTGAATTTCCAATTTATTAGTTAAATAGATGTTCAAGTTTCGCTTTTTTATTGATTGTAACATCGTTGAGCTGATGTTTCAAAGCGTTGAAACAAACCTCGGTTTTCGGGTCTGGCACTCTGAAAAAGGCACTATTTCAGCACGGGTTTTTGTCCGAAGCACTCGGTTTCAAAAATAGAAAAACAAGCCGACTGCGATTAACATTTCAATGGCGCCGTGGGAGACCTTTCAGTATAAATCAAATATACTTATATACGGCAAATCACAAACGGAATCTTTTAGTCTGAACATACAACTTGTCCTAACTTCTAACGGCTAACTGCTGATTTTGAACTGCAGTTTGCGGTGTGCCGTAAATGTGCGATCTATTACCGTCTCGGGCAGTAATTAGTAGGACCCTTCAGAAATATATATTTTTTACTTTTAAACTTTTTTGTCCACATTACACGAATATCAATTATATCCTGTAAGGAATCATTCTGAGGGGGGGGGAGGGCAAATTTCCTAGGAAATGTGTCCTGGAAATGTCCTGGGGGGACATATTTGGGGGGGGGGGGGGGACACATTTACTGGGACACTGGCATCGTGTAAACGGGGTCTAAAGATTACTTTCCACTCAGAAAAATTTTTCACAGGATAGGAACAGACAGGAATATGTTAATATATCATTATTCCGACCAAGAGCTCACAAGACAAAGAAAAGTTCTCCGTCCGTTCCTATCCTGAGGCAAATTTTCCTGAGTGGAAATCAGCCTTTAAAGGCCCATTTCCACTCAGGAGAATTTTCCTTGGACAGGAAATTTCCCTTTGCCTTGTGAGCTCTTGGGCAGAACTAATGAGTTTGAGACAAAAGAAAATGTCCTGTCCGAGGAAAATTTTCCTGAGTGGAAATCAGCCTTTAGGCGGTTTTCCACTAGGCGAAAAGTGTCGCGCGAAGCGACATTTTATTTTGTCTCACAAGCTCTCGAGTGGAACTAATTAGCCAAGACAAAAGAAAAATGTCGAGTCGGTCGACAAATGTCGCCTAGTGGAAAACCGCCTTTAACTCCCTTAAGCCTTTTGTTGATACCGTTTTTCGGTCAGCCACGCCTCTTCCGCTGATCATCTCCTTATAATAAGGGACGGACCCATTATATTTTTGACGGGGAGGGAATAACAAAAAAAAATTCGTGCACAGGAAAAGTGCGGGGGGTGGGGGGGGGGGAATCATGCACAACAAATCAATAGGAAAAAAATATCGAGCAAGCTATATTAACAGAGTTCGGTTGTTCAAATTCTGGATAACATATTGGTGGCTAAGTCCAGTACAGTACGTCCCCACATATAAGGCCTTAAGGATTTCGAAAGTTTGTCAACAACCGGGGAGAGGGTGCTAATCCCGACCGGCATAAAATCCCTTATATGCGAGTTTACAAGGCCGGCCAAATCTCGCATCGAGTTTATTTATATAGGAGTATGGTAGGTCATTTGCCCAGCGAGGATTTTTGGGCACTGGTAACTTATTGAGTAAAATCTTTTCACCAAGAATGTGTTTTGGGTGAAAAAAACTACATAAATACACAATGGAAAGAGAAAATGCAGTTCAATAAAGCAAGAAAAGACAAAACTTTAAGGGGATGCGACAAGAACTATTAACTCGAAGGAAAAGCGTTGAGGGAAAGTCGAAAAGATTGAGAAAACGTACAGAACTGTCACAACGACAACGAAACAGCGGAAGAGAAGAAAGTTATTTGCTTAGCAAAGAAAAGGGAAGCTAACAAACTGAGGCAGTGAGAAAAACGGTAGGAGAAGGCAACGGGAAAGTGCAGTGCATGATTATAGCGAGAGAAATGACAAGGTTTAAAACAGCTGTTTTCTTAAAAGTTAAAACGTGAGTTTATAATACGTGGCATTGTGACAAGCGTTTTTCCTGTTTTCTCATCAATATTTTCAAATAAGTTTTTTTTCCACCTATTTTTGCTTTGTTTCAACTGCTGGTTTTAAAGTTATTACAGTTTATTTTGCCGACGTGTCTTGCTGAAGACGCCAGTCTAGATTGAGTTTTTCTATAGGACGTGGCATATTTTCTTGATTATTTTTATTTATTTTCAAATCAAGATCTGCATTTTGCTTCATCTCGCTGGTCCAATTAGACTGTGGTTTGTTTTCATCTATACTAGAAATACAGAAATGCAATATCCCCTCGCTCGCTTTTACAGCAACCTCCCACCCCCCTTGCGCTCTTTTTTATTGGAGGCCTGGAAATAGCTACTCCTTCGGAATGCATTCTCGTACCCAGATCCTCGCGAATGGTCGGAACGATGAAAATATAGTTTTAATTATGGTAGAATATTTGAAATAAAAAAAAACACTCTATTTTTTTGAAGAAAAATGCCACAAAGAACAAAGAAAAATTTAAGGATGATATTTCGTAAAATATATTGAGATGAAGAAAATTGCACGTTGCCACCAGGGTTTGAACTCAATCTCGTTCGCGTGCAAACCGACGACGTTACCACCACACTACTGAAGCAGGCATCAGATTTTTATTAAAATATTAGGGTCATACTTTACAGTTCTTTCCTCCCATGTTTACAAAGAACATCGCTTGGTATCTAAAAATATTTGCATTTTGAAAACTACTCAAACTAATTCATTTATGGCATTTTAAATTTATTTAAACTAATATAACAAAAACAATTTTTCATTTCGAAATCTGAATTGCTGAAAATGTTTTCACATACATGTTAATAAATATTCAGTTCAACAGCATTTGTAGTCTTTGTACGTTTTACAAAAGAAGAAATGTTCCTTCTCCATTTTTATGCTAAATTATAAACAACCGCTAAGTCATATGTAGTTTTACAATAAGAAAGCCATTAAAAGGAGATAAGATGGCAGCCACAGGTAAAAAATACAACGTAAGGGGCATTGGCAAGAAAAAACATGCAATGTCGGATATGATACGTACTTCAAGGACACACAAAATATAAAAAAAAATTAACAGTGATAGATGTAAACAGGGAAACTCAACAGTTTTGCTACTATTAAAGTGTTCGTGACTGAGAGCGACTGCTCTATATTTTTACCGTAGCTTTATAAACTTTTCGGCCTTTGTCTTAGTTTCTTTCGAGTTTTGGTTGGACGGGTTTCCTTTTAGTTAAGTCTGAAGACTTTATATACGTAAACGTTGATTTGTTTCTGTTCTGTTGAAAAGGATACGTATCCCAAAAACTCCTTTCTCAAGTCATTTTGTCAAGAATAATATCAAATCTTTTTCAAATCTTTTTTGTCAAGAACTATATTGTTTCCAGTGCCCCACAATCTTCACCGCGCGTGGTCCGTCCACACACACACACACATATATATATATATATATATATATATATATATATATATATATATATATATATATATACAAATATTCAGATCGCTCAAACTGATTCGCATTTCAACACGCGTGTAAAGTGGACTCCACGCATGTCGAGATTAGCACCCTCACCGGGCTCCGGGCCTTCGACCCTACGCCCGGCTCGGGGATTATATTTTGTTGTTGGGCTATTAATTTTCAGATTACGTTGCTTCAGTTCTGTCGTTTTAATAAACAACATGCATGGAAACCTTTTAAAAACTTGCAAGATCGTTGACATTGTCATTGCTTTTTTTCCATCAAAACATGTATATGGAAGCCAAAGGCTTACTAAAAAAACCCTTTCAAAACCTCGAGTAAACAAAATATGTTTTATAACCAGACTATCCTCTGCTACCAGAGTTTATTGAAGTACTCTTTTCTTCAACCACTGTTACATGATTATTTTCGACTGAAAATTTTCCTTTGGCTTTGAACATCGGGGAGGGGGGTTAAAAAAAAAACACGTTAAAGCGGGCGAGGGGTTGTTGCGTTTGCCGTCGATCTACCAAATCATTGCAGAGAATATTTAGAAACAGTTGAATACTTATAACTATTTTTTTCTACAAGATCGAAAGATTTATCCCTTAACGATAGACACTAGATGGATAAATAGACCTTTATTTTAAATTCGAAATTTATGACAGTGTAATCATAATCTCTTTCGCAGCTATTTTTGTGTCGGGTCGTAGTCAACCGCTACGGTATACGTATATCACCGAATCAAAAACGGCTGCGAAGGAAACTATACATGGGGTGGCCCTTAACATATAACCCTACATTAACTACGAGTTATAACATTAAATACGGGTAAACCTAACAGCTTATGTAATTTATTTCCACACACAGTGGCACACTGAAATGTTGAGTTTCTCTTTAAGCAGGATTTCCACTTGGCGAAAAATGTCGAAGCGACATTTTCTTTTGTCTTGTAAGCTCTCAGGTGGAATTATAATTAGCCAAGACAAAACCAAAAAGTAAGCTTCGCTCGAAAAATACCGTCTAATGAAAACAGCCTTTAAAGGCGGTTTTCCACTAGGCGACATTTGTCGACCGACTCGACATTTTTCTTTTATCTTGGCTAATTAGTTCCACTCGAGAGCTTGCGAGACAAAAGAAAATGTCGCCTCGCGCGACATTTTTCGCCCAGTGGAAAACCGCCTTTAAGCCTGGTTCTCATATGTCGCCGATCGTCGGCGATTTGTAATTTAGATGCATGTTAAAACGGGAAGTGCAGCAGCATGTTAAGCAATAAAGAACAATGCAAAAAAGCAGTGCTTTTATTCTTTTACTTAACATGCATCTAAATCATGGGTAATCATGGGAGAACCGGGCTTTAAGGGGCTAACTCATTATTCTATTAGCATTGATCTAAAAAGTATTTCGAACGTGAAAGCAATATTATGTACCATAACCACAATCTCTACGCTGCAGAGGAAATCTGTCGGTGGGAAATCTGAGGAAATCTCTTTTCATGACTAACAAGGGATGAGTCACGGAAAACTTGGCACAATCTAAGCAAAGTATAGAGAGCAGAAATATGGTCTGGAAACTCGGCAAACTTCAAACTGCTTAACAAACAACCGTATACCTTACACTGTACATATCCTTCGTTTTAGGTTTATTAATATTTAAATAGCACGGTTGAGTATAGAGCGTTTTCACTCACGTGATCGGTGGCCCATTGGGGTAGTGAAACAATACGAAATATTTGAATATACGAAAGAGCTAATTCCCATACCGTACACCAATATGGCCGCCATTTCATTGTTTTGGTACGCCAATATGGCCGCCGTGACGTAAGATGAAAACGCTCTATTGAACTGAAACGTTGCTATTGGATAATTCCTTCATTGTACTAAAATACAATGTGTTCAGTGACCGTGGACAAATCTGCATGAAGTTCAACAATAAGTAGAAAAAAGACTTAACTGAGTTTCCAGACCATATAGTTGAATGACTATGATCTAAGCCATCGTTTGTTTATCTTGTTCTTCGGGAGACAGCGCTTTCAATACTTCCATTGCTGCTTGGGGAATTCTGGTGCCTGAAAAATAGTATAGTATAAATTTAATACACTTATTGTAAAATCAATACCATCTAGGTTTGTATATACAACTATATGGAATTTCAACTTTAAAGTAGCGAGCCCTCCGTCTGTCAAGAACTTCCAGCTTGAAGCCATTTTTATGTAGCTATTTTTTGACCGGAGGCAGGAATAGGTTAATGTGTCTTGGTAGAGAAAGCTATAGCATTATATATTTTTCAGTCTCTAAAAAGATTGCAATGTAAATTTATTCTAGTCTCTTGTATAGCCCTGTCATTGCTGATAATTGACAAGTTTTGCAATTGCAGTATTTCTGAATCTGAACAAATTACATGTACTGTACGAACGAACGAACGAACGAACGAACGAACGAACGAACGAACGAACGAACGAACGAACGAACGAACGAACGAACGAACGAACGAACGAACGAACGAACGAACGAACGAACGAACGAACGAACGAACGAACGAACGAACGAACGAACGAACGAACGAACGAACGAACGAACGAACGAACGAACGAACGAACGAACGAACGAACGAACGAACCAACCAACCAACCAACCAACCAACCAACCAACCAACGAACCAACGAATTCACAGGCAGAATATAGAGTTGCCCGAGAGTCTTCTGACTTGGCAGAATCTTCAGGGTGTTCGGACGTATTTCGTTGATAGGCAACCGGTTGCTAAGGACATTACTTCCGGTCGGAGAAATCTTTTCACAAAAACATATTTTTGTACTTATACACTGCAAAAAGGTATAAAATGATAACAAAAAAAACGAAAAGAGCCGAGCAAGTTTGAGAAAAAGTACCAAAACAAAAGAAAACTATTCCTTTGCTGTAGAATGTCGCTGGCAAAAACACTTGACGATTTGAAGAACTTCGGTACACAGACGGCGATAGATGGAAAAAATAAACGAAGGACGTCGTCACGTCGAGATATATGGATTGAATGCCGGAATTTAGAAATCGGCAGAGCTGTTGAACCATAAATCAAACATTCTGAGGACAGTGGACATCAACTTTTAACTTTGCATGTAGAACAAGACGACTTTTCGAGCATTCTTGGCTTGGAACCACGACTGAACTCGCAATTTAGCTGGCAAGCTCCGATCAGGCAGGAGGCAGGAGGAGGGCTCGCGCTTGATTCTATCAGGCTAGGTTGAGTGGCATTGAGTCGCAAAAACATGAGCTCACAAGATTCCTATAATTTCCGCGAGTGTTTATCGAATCGTTACTTTCCTTTCGTTTACACCTAGTGAAAACATGTCTCCAAAAAAGTATACATGGATTTTATGAATAAACCAAAAATGACAAAGATAGTCTATTTTTTTGTTAAAAATGTCCCTTAAAATTTCATTAAAACGGCCATAAAGTCATTAAGATTTGCTCAATTGAGAAACGCATGCGTACTTTTTTGCACATAACAATTCTGGTTCTAGTGAAACTTCTGTAGTTAGCAAAACTTTTAAGTTGGCGGAAATTATAGGTTTTTTATCTCAATAACGTCACAATGACGTCACTGTATGACGTCATCAAACGAAAGAACTTCATTCATATATACTACGTGCAGAATATCTAGCATTTCTAGCATGGGGATCAAATTTGTAAAGCCCTAGAAGCCCTGTGGTCAAATCAAGTTTTCCCTAGCAACGGGTCAAAATAATTAAAGTGTCTATGAAGTGAAATGCTCGTTGGCATTTTTGTTATTTTAAAAAAGGAGCATGGTGGGATCATTCACAGAAAATGTGAAGTTTTCACGCTATTAACTATCAAATTTTTAGTTCATAGATACTTTAACACTTTTATAAGACTGCCTGGTATGAGCCAGTCTGAAGCCGGTGTCAGAGTGACCCTCGATAATTCACTCCTATATAAGAGAAAATGACTCTAGGCCGCACTTATCCCTATAACTAGTGATGAAGAACTTCCTAACTTTAATTGCCGAGTTTTCAAGTGTTGCTTGCGGATCATTTTGGCAAGTTGCACTTCTTGTATAGTTTTGGGAGGTTTACTTGTCCGCCATTGCTGGCTATTACACCCATTTTCAAAATTACGCGACCCCGGAAGTTGACATGCATGTGGCGTGATGTCGTTATGTGAGTTCATAGTTAGTGGAGGGGGATGGTTTGGAAACTCGGCAAAAGTCATCGTTCCATGCTTTTGTTTAATTTGCTTAATTTCACGGCCACTGAACGTATTGTATTTTCTGTATAATGAAGCAGTTCTCTAACATGAACTATTGTGTTCATCAACATGACCATTGCATAATCTTGAAAGATAATGGAGCTTCCAAACCATCCCCCTGCACTAACTATGGTGAGTTTTATAGCAATTTGTTGTCACAAAATGGCGGACATCAATACGAACGAAACCGTTGACTAGAAGAAATTGTAACTGTAACTGTAAGTCAGTCGGCGATTGTTTGCGATATTTACAACAGTCGTGTTTCCATATATAGTTGTAATTGTTGTAATTCAAATCGCCGATTCGCTCGGACTGAGGACTTCTCGGTTTTGACAAAGCTCAGATGAGCTAAGTTTGATATTCAAAAACAAATTGAATGACTAAAACTTTGTTTGTGATCATTTTCACAGTTTATATAACAATATAGCAAGCATTATTTACACGTTCAGTAACTTCGCCGCTTAAGTTTTATGTTTCGTGAACGTTTGACGACAGTTGCAAACATTTGAGTTGGCGTACAGCATTCAAGTCTTCGAACCAGTCATTTAGTAGACTTCTTTAACAAAATCGAGGGTTTTTTGAAAGGATTTGGCCGGTTTTTGTAAATGATTTTGTGTTTTACGTTGCGAACATCTAACGAGAAGTCGCCGACCGTCGACGATTGCATTACAACAAGCGTTCCCATTAAGTTGTAATTGTTGTAAGACTTTATCGGCGATAGTCGCCGACTGAATAACAACAATTACGTACAACTATATGGAAACCAGGCTGTATAGGAGAAACTACGGTATTTCTGTATCATCATGTATATCACATATCACGTATCGTATACTATATGATATACCATACATATATCATATACCATAATTAAAAATACTGAAACAAACCTGGCCCAAAAACTGCGGCAACGCCTTTCTCGAAAAGAAATTCGTAATCTTGCGGAGGAATAACACCACCGCAAACTACGAGGATGTTACTAAAAAGTAAAATGATAAAACTATAATTATGACAAAAGATAACACAACAAAATATTTAGAAATCACGACGGCACGAAAGGTCAACTGAGAAAAGATTGTCACTAAAAAGGATGACTCAAAAAGACCCGAGCAGTCTTTCTGTGGCTTTTCCAAAAAACGTCCTCAAATTTGTATTTTCCCAAATTTGTCGTCAAGCTCCAGTGAGTTTCAAGATTTTAGCAATCTTCTGGATAACCTAACAAAACAAAATCGCTAACCCTAGTAGCTGTCCCTAGTCAGAAATCTGGTTTACAGCCTAGCTTTCTAGAGAAAAACATATCATATTTGACGACATGTGTTGGAAAAGCTGGGGAAAGACTGAGAGGGTCCTTTTGAGTCAACCCTTTCAGTGACGATTCAATTTCCAGTTGGAGCAGTCAGATAACTTTTCTCATCAGCAGACAGCATAGCTACAGACAGCAGTGATTCGATCTCATTTGACGTTATTATATTTCTATAGATCGTTTATATCTTACGTCACGGCGGCCATATTGGTGTACCAAAACAATGAAATGGCGGCCATATTGGTGTACCACCTTTATCCTATGGGAATTTAGCTCTATTCTTATTCAAAAATTTCGTATTGTTTCACCACCCCAATAGGGCCACCGATCACGTGGGTGAAAACGACCCATTCACATATTATACGTTACTGAAGGACAATGGAATGTTCTGCTTATCAATTACCTTTCATTTCAAATTAGTATAAATACACAGGTGATCGCCACAAAATTGCAAGAAATCAGTAAGTGTGTTCAATGTGTCACCTTTTTGACTCCTTTAGAAAACGCGACTCACAGCCTTTCACATATAACTGCGTTTACAAGGCTTGCGCATGGTCAAGCTACAAACCACATTCGAAATTCCTGAATGCCCGGCTATGAAGCACAGGAAACAAAAGAATTTCAAAACTCTTGAACCTCGTTCACATCCCAAATTTCATTTGCCTTTCTAACTATTTAGCTTGAATCTAATACATATTCTAAGATATGAGATCTGATCGTGTGTAAACGCTTTAGACCCCGTTTACACGATGCCGGTACAATTTGAAAACGGAACAAAATCATGCCGGTATGCAAATACATGCAGCATATAACATTTCATGTTATTTTTGTGCCGGCATCGTGTAAACGCAAGGCCTTGTTCCGTTTTCAAATTGTACCGGCATCGTGTAAACGGGGTCTTAGACTTACTAATTCCTATGTTTCACTATGCTACTATGCTATAAATAAACAAACCTTTTGTTCTTGGCTTTCAGAGCTTCAACAAGTTGTGGAACAAGAGTGCGATGTCCAGCGGCCTGTGTACTAATCCCAACAACATGGACATCAGCATCGCTGGCTTGCTGAGCGACTTCGTCAGGTGTCTGGAATAAACGGAAAAGGAATTCTAAGGACAACAAAGAATACTTCGTAGAGGAAATTAACTCCTTCTCGTTCAAAGTGTATTTCATATTTTATTCATGTTAATGTCAATCAATCAATCAATCAATCAATTAATCAATCAATCAATCAATCAATCAATCAATCAATCAATCAGTCAATCAATAGTCAGTCAGTCAATCAGTCAATCAATCAATCAATCAATCAATCAATCAATCAATCAATCAATCAAACAAACAAACAAACAAACAAACAAACAAACAAACAAACAAACAAACAAACAATAATCAACATTACATGGTATATATCCTTCCTCTGCAGCGTGAGAACCCTATTACGTATTAGTAATGCTGTCATCGTTAATATTATATAGCGTTGGAGCACCACTAACATACATATAACGAACGTAGCGTTCAACTCTATACCAATCTTTAGAGAATGGTTGCACCCACTCAGTCAATCCCGATCAAGTATTTCAACGCTCTATATTCCATAGTGTTTGGATCCATCAAGATTAGACATATTAGTGAGCTCTATATAGAGTCCACTGCAAAGATCTTTTGTTTTCTTTTGTCATAGCACAGTGAACTCTCCACATATAGAGTCACTACTGTGGTCTATATAGAGTGAATTCTCCGGTAAACGTGCTAGACGCAAAAAAACACAATAGTTAAAATTGAAACTTTTTTGTGGTTGCAACTATTCTCTAAGACCCCGTTTACACGATGCCGGTACAATTTGAAAACGGAACAAAATCATGCCGTTTAGGCTTTGCGTTTACACGATACCGGCACAAAAATGACATGAAAACGGCACACAATGAAGACGGGTTCCTTGACGGCATGAAATGAAAACGGAACACTAACCGGTATCGTGTAAACGCCCGTGCCGCAACAGTTTGATGACGGTAATCACGATATATATACGATCACAGTATTCGGGTCAGCAGTATTCACAAAGTCTTCTCAACTCTCATTGGAAGAGAATAGTCACATGCTAATCCGTCATTATATTATACCGACACCGTGTAAACGCAAGACTTTTTGGCCTGTATTTACACACCGGCATGATTTTGTTCCGTTTTCAAATTGTACCGGTATCGTGTAAACGGGGTCTAAGACGGTTAGAGAATGGTCACTCGTGCTCTATGGGATATAGAGTCCCGAGAATTAGATAGAAGACCACTCGTGGCCTTCTTCTATCTAATTCTTGGGACTCTATACCCCATAGAGCACACGTGATCTTCTCTTACAAAGTTCACGAAAACGACTCACAGATCAAGGCTTTCACATACAACTCCGTTTACAAGGTTTGCGCATGGTCAAGCTACAAACCACATTAGAACTTCCTGAGTGCCCGGCTATGAAGCACAGGAAACAAAATAATTTTTACAAAAAGCTTTTAAACCAACCTGAAAGAGGGGACCAATATCAACATCAAATCCCAAATCAGCAAAACCAGTAGCGATTACTTTAGCTCCTCGATCATGGCCATCTTGACCCATTTTAGCAACAAGAATACGAGGACGACGGCCTTCAGCTTCTGTAAATTTCTGAAAATAAATAAATAAACCATTTAGCCCAAAAAAGGCTTTAGCTTTAACATGCACCATAAGTCAATCAAAATTGTTCTATCTTCTTGTTTACGTTTATGCAAATTTGTGCACGGTGAGGACAATGTATATTTTTGGTATTATAGTTCTACCCAGGAATTTAATTCTGCTGGTTTGTTTTTTCTCTAAACCATTGCTATTATATAGTTTCAAATGTATAACAGGATGTAAAGGGAGGGGAGTAGACCTTCTCAAAGTCCTTCTGACCTTTCGACATTTTTGACCTTTCGACATTTTTGACCTTTCGGTTCCTCGTTGAAAAGGACTTTTCCCTCCTGCAGCGCGCCAAAATTCACCGGTGAATTTTTCGTCCGGTGACGTAATTTGGGAAGTAATTGCTTCGAGCCGTAAGGCGAGCAGCTCACTAATCTTGACGAGGTCTGGGCCGAGTTTATATGCGTTCACAAACTCGATTTAGGATTTCGTGGGCGATGATCTTCGGTATACGCAATGTCTACCGATCAGCGGCAGGCATTATTAAATTGTGCGCTACGCTACGCCTGGCATTGTTTGGCGCTGGAATATATTGATTTATTAAAGAGAAGTGTATTTTTCTACTATACTATTATATCAAACACAACTCTATTTGTTGTTGGAAGTATATATCAAGGCCACAAAAGGCTAAGCGACATTTCGAGGGGCAGACAGTGTATTTATACGAGTCTTTGTTCATTAATTTTTATATGACATTCCACACCATTGTGCCAGATGATTTCACTTAACATTTTAAGCATGCGACGTTACTGTCAACACCCATGTCACGCGCACAAAATTGAGCCACCAAAGATGGCAACAGCCGTTATTGCTGCAAATCAACAACCTAAAACTGCATAGATTGCCGTTCTTCACTTCAAGCAAGAGTGCTGACGCCATCACTCTTCAATGGCTCGATTCCACACGCGTGATGTCCATGTTGAGGAAAACGTCGCATGCATGCTTAAGCTCTTTAATTGAAAATGCTTCGGACGATAACAAGTATTTTACTACTAAATAGTAAATGGTAGCAACTCGCAGCACTTCACTTTTGATAAAAACTTCTAGTATAATTATATTCAGGTTAAATTGCTATGCAAGTACTATCTTTGGAAGTTGGAGTTAAACAGACTCTTTAAAACGTTTTAGTAGGGGTAGAACCACTTTCCATTTCATGTACGACAACCCGAAACACGTCAAAACAGGGCGATGTACATTTCAGCGCGATGTACATTTCCGCGATTTCCCGCCAGAATATTTCATTAGATTAAAAACCTGCAAGCGAAACATGCCCTCTTTTCCGCTCTCCCGCCTTTCCACCCGCCCGCAAAAACTAGCGCTAAGAGGCGGACTTGGAGCAAGTCTAGGAGGGGAGTTACTTTACAAAAACAAACTATGGGTGATTATAAAAACGCATGTAAAAGCGGGCGAGGGGTTGTTGCGTTCATGTGTTTCTACAAGTGACTACATTATATGACTACAAGTGTTGTAAACGTTCTGTGAAAACTTGACAAAGTGTTAGGCTCGTATTCGCCACCAACTTTCTTGCGAACTAAACCAAAATGGCATATGTTTTCCCATTTAAAGTACTTTCCGTTTAGCTAGAATGCTGAACTTTATACTCCCAATATTTCAATTGCTTTTGTTTGACATATTGCTCAAGGTTGTACGTCAAGTAGTTGAATAAAAAAACCCATCTGAAATTCTAAAATACTTGTGAAAAGTAAATGTTATATTATTACGAACAAAGTTACGGGTTTCACATAACATGGAAACTTGAACTATATATACATCAAATGAAAGCTAATAAAATTTCTAACAACATACCTCATGCACGATATTTTTCAACAATGACTACACCTTTTTCAGGTCAAATTCAGAAACTTCCAAACGAACTTCAGATAATTCAGATCAATTTCAGAACTTTCCAAGTGAATTTCAGAAATTTCCAAATGATATTCAGATTTTCCAAATGATATTCAGAAATTTCCAAATGTATTCAGATTTTCCAAATGATATTCAGAAATTTCCAAATGATATTCAGATTTTCCAAATGATATTCAGACATTTCCAAAATGAAGCGAGAGGCTTGCACAGTAAATAGTTCGGATCAGCTGAGGGAACACATATACCTTTTTTGCCCTGCATTACTCAATGAAAAACATTCAATTGCACTCATTGAAATAAAAATAGCACTTTATGTAATCAATGCTATTGATGTTACAGAAGCGTTATTGAATGTCGTTTCGCGCTAATAATAAAGTGATATTGTTATTTCACTGAGTGCAATTGAATGTTTTTTATTGAGTAATGCAGGGCAAAAGGTATATGTGTTCCCTCAGCTGATCCGAACTATTTACTGTTCAAGCGAACTTTAGCCTCTCGCTTCATTTTGGAAATATCTGAATATCATTTGGAAATGTCTGAAATTCATTTGAAAATGTCTGAATATCATTTGGAAAATCTGAATATCATTTGGACAATTTGAATATCATTTGGAAATGTCTGAAATTCATTTGGACAATCTGAATATCATGTGGAAGTGTCTGAAATTCGTTTGGAAGTTTCTGAATTTGACCTGAAAAAGGTGTAGTTCTAAAACAGTTATCCATTTTGTTGCATATACTGATGTGACTTTCATTTTGTTTATAAAATTTTTACTATCAGCAACTGTCAGCAGTCCGGAAAGGCAGATTCCGGACCGCTAGGAACCAATCAAATTGCTGGATTTCACGTTCCAGATCGCTCACGAAAATAGTGATATAATAAAAGACGTTCTTGACTGAAATATGTTAACAGAGCCTTCTTACCATCATAGTTTTATAATGTTATTCCTGTCTGCCACACTCACCTCGACTTCCTTCAAACAGTTTGTAATTTCATCTGACTCTCCGTACTCTGATTTGTACGCTCCGCTGACCATACGATCACTGGCCACGTGTCTGCCAACTACCTAAAAGAATGAAACGGAAGCAAAAAGATAACAGAAACGTTCAAATTGAAATGCTCTCACATCTTATTCTGATGAAGTGCTTCGCTCGAAACGTCAATATTTCGTTATATTATAAATATATTGTAAAGAGCATCGATATCATTATTGGTTTCACAATAACCCTTTAAAGCCTGAAGACGAGTCTTTAGTATTTTATCTGACTAACGCCAGACGATTTTATTCAGCACAGGGAGAGGTCCAGGCTTCAAAGTGTTAAAACTTATCTCTTTAACCCTTTAAAGCCAAAAGACGAGTCTTTAGTATTATATCTGACTAACGCCAGACGATTTTATTCATCACAGGGAGAGGTCCAGGCCTCAAAGGGATAGTTTTCAAATAGTGTATCACATTTTAAACATATTTTAATTCTTCTCATGTCGCCACATAATAAAAGCAGCTACTGTTATAAATTATATAGTAACTTCTAAGCGAAGTCAGAGACCATCTTTTTACTCCATATGTTAACTTAAATCTGCAGCTGTTGCCATTGTTATTGAAAATGATGTTAGAATTTGTTGAAGAGGGAAAATTTTAAAAAGTTTCGTTTGTTTCTACAGTACAAGCTGTCGTAAGTTGTCAAACTCAGAATACTCTGAGCTCCAGATGGGCCTCCAAAGCCGGTTTTCCACTAGGCGATTTATTTTTTTTCGCGCGAAGCGACTTTCTTTTGTTCGAATTCAATAGATTTCTGATTAGTTCCAGCTCAGAGCTCATGAGACAAAAGAAAAAGTCGCTTCGTATAGGTAATAGCATGGTTTCGAGTGCAATTTGGAAAAAACATGCACGAGTGAGTTTTTCAAAGACTATCAAAATTGCACGAGTCCAAAGGACGAGTGCTATTTGAGGTCTTTGAAAATCTCACGAGTGCGTGTTTTTTTCAAATTGCACAAAAAATCATGCTATTACTTATTATTATTATATGGCACAAGTTACTTCCGTTGAAATCGTGTGTTCTCATTGGCCGAGACGTGTCACGTGCCGATCGATTATTTTCCGTAATCGACCGGTCGATTACGGATATTGTCAGCCATGTTGTTTGCAACTAAACAACGAAAGAAAACCGCAAGAATTTTGTGAGTTCAACAACCTGATGACTAAATTATGTATGATTGGGACGAGAGCAATCTGGAAGCGAGTTTAGGAGTCCGAAAGCGATGACAACAAAAGCAACAACATTGAAAACGACGAGTTTATGTCACACGCTCGAGGTCACACTAAACTGACTAAAGTACGTATCATGACAAGGTATAAATGTAAGGTTTGTTGTTTCAAAATGCCATATAATAAACTTTTTATTAACCTCGCTTGCTCGGTCTTTACAGAGAAATATCAGACCTCGGTCTTTGTGTACAAACCTCGCCATACGGGCTCGGTCTGTACCAAAAAGACCTCGGTCCGATATTTCTTTGTAAAGACCTCACGTTCGGTTAATAAGAAGCTAATAATATACATGAAAAAATTTAACATGAAGAGAATCTTTCCAATCAAAATGCTTTGGGCAAATAACATACATCAAAAAAATGTTAACAGGAAGAGCTTTTTTTCTAGTGGAAAAATGATTTTTGTACAAATTTTAAAAAATAAAAAATTTGCACTGTATTTCCTTTTTTCTACACTGTATTTCCTCAAAACTGCACTGCTCTCAGCCAATCAGAATTTTTTCATGTATATTATTAGCGCGAAAAAAGTCGCCTAGTGGAAAACCGGCTTAAGGGCTGTTTTTCACTAGGCGATATTTTTCGAGCGAAGCGACTTTTTGCTTCTGTCTCGGCTGATTAGTTCCACCTGAAAGCTTACGAGACAAAAGAAAATGTCGCTTCGCGAGACATTTTTCGCCGAATGGAAATCCAGGTTAGCCCACAACCTTCAGAGTACTAGAAGTAATATTGGGCATCTCACTCGATTACATAGCATGTTCTAGGGATTTATGGTGAAGGAAAATTCGAGTGTAGAATATATACATTATAAGACCAAACCGGGACCAGTTGCGAAAAAGGCAACTACACAGGCCTTCCGGCAGGAATTGAACCCACGACTTTGCGATTCTGGTGTAATGCTCTGACCACTGAGCCACGGAGGCCGTTGCCGAGAGCTTGATCGCGAGTTCTGTATGAGTAATGAGTAATGATTTATTTAACGTCGTAAGCACAGGATGTGGTCGCCCAATCATCCGAGCCAGAGGCTCATGTTAAAAGTGCACGACATAAGCTAAGACCTAAGTGTTGATTTTACGGAGGGACGAAAACCGCAGAACCCTGCGAAAAACCCTCGAAGCACAGGAGAGACCAACTAAACTCTACTCACATGAAATTCAAGTTCGAGAACGGGGTTATTCCCAGACGGTCACCCATCCAAGTACTAACCCCGTCCAACTGGGCTTAACTACAGCGGTGAGAGGCTGCGCCCTAACAGCACACACCACCCGTGTTTCCAATAGCACGCGCCCTAACAGCACACGCCACCCGTGCTTCCAAAGTATATATTAAGGTGGTAATGCCAGGAGAGAATTGGGTTTATTAGAAGTAATATTGGGCATTTCACTCGATTACATAGCATGTTCTAGGGATTTATGGTGAAGGAAAATTCGAGTGTAGAATATATACATTATATTTTTGGTCTATATAATGTATATATTCTACACTCGAATATTCCTTCACCATAAATCTTCAGAGTACTAACTGGACGCTCTAACCATTGAGTCACTGGAACTCATATGGCAGACCGAGGTTGTTTCAGTACAATATTTATACCTCATGGGAAGCTGAGTTAACAACTTACGACAGCTTGTACAGCAAAAACAAACGAAAGATTACCAACCATACTACTAACGTAAGGGATGCGTACACCACAGTTTTCTTTAACCCTTTCATTCCCACCATGCCAAGAGATCATTCTTTGACAAGTAAAATCGTCTGCCGTTAGACAGAGTAAAATCTGAGGCTGGTCTTGGACAGTAAAATAAGAAAAGTGTCAAATGGCAACATTGGGAAGAATTCGAAGAAATGGTCACAATTTAAAGTGTTTATATCACTTGGGGTTTTAACGTATTTAAATAGAGCAGAAAAAATCAGTTAATAAGTTATTTTGCCATTTTTGATTTAGTCACATAGTTCCTGACATATTGGCTTCTGAACACGCCAATTCTCAAAAATTTCCGTCGTTCATTTTAACACCTTGGGCACCTGGGACTCAGGAACGAGTCAATCCAAAACAACTACGTTTCGGCTTATTGATATCGACAACTACGTTTCGGCACAAAAACACATATATTTGACTGAAAAATCGAAATGTAGAGCTCACACCCGTTTCCAGTACGCACGAGAGTTCCAACTAAGAAGACGGTCGGCTTAGGTTCCTGAGTCCCAGGCCCATGTGCTTAAAAATGAACGACGGAAATTTTTAGCGAAAAGCCGAAATTGGCATGTTTAAAGGCTTATGTCTCAGAAACTATTAAAGTAAATCAAAAACGGCAAAATAGCTTATTAACTAACTCTTTTTGCTCTATTCAAATGATATAAGCACCTTAAAGTTAGTGCATGAAAACTGCCCAACCACAACAGGATTGTAATTCAAAAAATGTAATCAGAGGGCCAAGCACCTGAAATTTAGTATCCCCATACTTAAACAGGATAGTTTACCTTCTCCATAGCATAAGTTATTTCACCAACTGTACACCGTAATCTTGCAGCCTGAAATTATAAAATAAACTCCACTTAACAAAATAGTAAACTAAGTCCTTCTTTTATATATAAATGATAAAGGACTGGGGGCTAATCATCCTTCCTTGCAGCCAGTGGCAACACCGCTGCCAAACGTTTGCGCATGCGCGACGTCCGAGCTCGTCCTCAGAGAAGAGCGACAAAACACTGAAATATTTGGACTGGTCCGAGAGTCCGACACAAAAGTTAAAAATATAAGCATACTACCAAAAAGATAAGGTAGGTAATTTGTGCATGGCTTCTTTGTCAATATTGTAACATATTCTGAAATTATCCCTTCGTAATTTTCTTTACCCTTTTTTAAAACACAAATGAATAGTCGAGTCTATAACTTAGTCTTCACTAGCTGTCTGGTTGTTGTCGCAACGGCTAGTTCTCACTTCTCTTGCAATGTTTACTTTAGCGAAGTCACGCATGCGCAAACTTTTGGCAGATCAATGTGCCCATGTCGAAGGCATATTAAAGGCGCTCCAGGCAGCCGCGATACGACGCAGTACAGACCACGGATCACAGCTAAGATGTAGGTGTTGATTTTACGGACGGAGGAAAACCGGAGAACCCGACGAAAAACCCTCGAAGCACAGGAGAGATCAACTACAACTCTACTCAGACGAGTTCCAACAACGTGGTCATTCCCAAGCGGTCACCCATCCAAGTACTAACCCCTTCTAACCGGGCTTAACTTTTGGTGAGAGGCAGCGCGCTAACAGCACGCCACGGCCACCCGTGTTCACTCAATGTCACTTGAAACGAAAACGCCCGAAGAAAAACAAACTAGCAGTTCCAGTTCTTTTTTTCTTTTTATCTTTTTTCATTTAAAAAAAAATCGGTCATGCATGTTAATATAGCGAAACCTTAATAGCCAGATCAAGAAGGTTTCCTTCTCCGGTTTGACAGCATTTAGTTATGGCGTCCATGGCTTCCACAGCCTAAAAGAAAAAAAAAGGATGACAGTGTACCAAATTATGAAAATCTCTCTGTGGAGAATAAAATCGCTTTACTCACCTCTTTTTTATTTCGCTTTTCCTTTAATTCTGCAAGTTTCGCAATCTACAAGAATTCAACAAACAAAACACATTGACAAAAATAATACCAAGAGATCTAAAGATGGAATAAAAATTTACCTGACTTTCACGAACTTTGGTATTGTCTATCATCAATACGTCAACTTTTTCCTCTGCTTCTGGTTGATATTTGTTTACTCCAACAATGGTTTCTGTGACGAATACAAAAACAAATTGTTTTGGTAATGGTTCATGTTTATTTCCAAATAAGAATAGCTTGCCTATCACTCAGATATAATAGGGCCGTTTACACGAGAGCTGGTAAGACGCGGCTTACTACATACACAAAACGCGCCATACATAAGACGCGAAATATTTGTATAAAAAGTACAACACCGTATAGATGAGTCCTTTCGCGTCTTATCGGCTCTCGTATAAACGGCCCTACTAGGGTCATTTAAACTAAACGGGAGAAAATAAGGCTTAAAGGGTATTGGCAATAAAAATTAAGTTTATCTCATTTGAAAGAACTCGTCAAATGGTATAAGAAGACCTTTTACAATTTTTCCGTATCTGTTTTGGAAATATTTTGACTAAAGACAGCGTGTTGTCCGCCATCTTGGAATTATTTTCGATATGCAAAATTATGCATGTGATGACATAAGCAAGGTAAAGTGAAATTTTTATCTTGCCAACCTTATGACATTATGAGCTAGAAACTCGATTTTTTGTTGCGCTATTTCCATTTTAAATTGACCCACAACATTGAAAAAGCCTTCCGTGGAAATTTGGTCACCCACGGAGTAGTCTTTTAGACTAGCTTCAATTCGTGTTCATATTTTGGTCGCGACTTACTTTGGTCACGAACAAGGTTGACCATTTATACGAGTGTGTTCACGACCATAGTCAATCGAGATATGGTCTGGAAATTCAGCTAAGGTCTTTAGTCTATCTTTTTGTTCGCCTTTATGCATTTTTGTGCACGGTGCACGGTGCACGGTCACTGAACACATTGTATTTTAGTATAATGAACGAATTGTCCAATAGCAACGTTTCAGTTCAATCACTCAACCGTGCTATTTAAATATTAATAAACCGAAAACAAAGGATGTGCATGGTGTAAGGTACGGTTCAACATAAAATCCCAGCTTAAAGGGCAAAATCACGACTTAAAGGGCAGATGAAACGTAAATTTTATTTTCATGTACTGTGATGATTTTAGCACTTTAAAATGCCCTCTGTTCAATTAAGCACTTTATTTTTATTAAAAGCACGTTATTTTCTCCCGTTAAAACGGCCCTAATAAATAGTATAGCACCGATATAACCCGAAAGCTATATATAACAATATTAATAATAATAACAATAACAACAACAACAACAACAACAACAATAATAATAATAATGGAACAACATTTTCAGAATAATTAACAGTATTAAGCAAAGTTCGCTTTTTCTTTATATTGAATATTTTTCTTTTATTTTCAATATTACATTCAGTTGGTAACGATATACATTTTACTGACCACTTCCCGAATCAATTCTTGCTTGTCTTCTAGCAGCACATTCTTCAATCTTCAACTTAGGCATGCCTTCTGCCACAGCCTTGGCCATCCCACCAAGTTCCTCCACCTATACGCAAAACAAATGAATGATCACAAATATATAAAAATATTCGAATTATTCTAAACATAACAAAAATACAATAACAAGTCTTTTGTATTAATGATAATTACTGATTAACTATTATTATTTGTTCTAGACTCGCCACAAGTCGATCTCCTTAGAGCGACGAAGTCGCGAGATCGAGCCTCCCAAAATTACGCAAAGCGTTCTCTGATCAAAAATCTTATTGCAACCAGCTTTCGGCTGTCAGTCTAGAGCCTTCGTCGACAAGTTAAGACGGCTCGTTGGAATAAAAGTTTTAATCAGAGATTCAGAGAACGTTTTGCATAATATTGCCGTTTGCGTATGTTGAAACCTGATCGCAGTTCTTATTACTATTGCTTGGAATTTTCGAATACTTCAAGTGACAAAGAGACAAGGTCGGGACAAGCAGAACAATTAAACTGCAGTTAACAGTGAATACGGAATTTATTATATAGCTTTTTGGGACGGTTTTTATTTAGTTGATCGTTTTAAACGCCTATTTGTTTTTCGAAATAGCGGTTTACGTTTACTTGTATGTATGTATGTATGTATGTATGTATGTTTGTTTGTTTGTTTGTTTGTTTGCTTGTTTGTTTGTTTGTTTTGTTTTGTTTTGTTTTGTTTTGTTTTGTTTTGTTTGTCCGTTTACTTGTTTTTTTGTTTGTTTGTTTGTTTGTTCATTTTGTTTGTCCGTTTGTTTGTTTGTTTGTTTGTTTGTTTGTTTGTTTGTTTGTTTGTTTGTTTGTTTGTTTGTTTGTTTGTTTGTTTGTTTGTTTGTTTGTTTGTTTGTTTGTTTGTTTGTTTGTTTGTTTGTTTGTTTGTTTGTTTGTTTGTTTAAAACAGTAAGTAATTTATTAAATTATTCACAGACTATAAACCCACGGTGTCAGTAAACAACAATTGTATAACTTATCTGACTTCAACAGATCATTACTGAACCTACCTCATCGATGATTTTCTTTGCAGCTTCATATAAATCATCAGTCAAACATTCCATAAGATACGAGCCAGCCCAAGGATCGATAACCTGAAAATAAATTAAGAAATTACGGGCTTTTCTCGTGTCGACTGTCACTCATTGAAAATTTATAGCACATAATCAAATTCTTAATTAATAGCTAAGGAAATAAAGTGTTTTTTGTTTTGTTTTTTATCTCGGTAGTCGGTATTAGCTAAATCGAATGACTAAAAACTACTTTTTCGGATCTAGTGTTGTTTCGGGTTACGGTTTCAATTAGGGCAGGGGCTAGAACGGTGTCTTGTAACCATAACACCAAAGCTTGTAAGAAATATAATGTGCTGCAAAGACTGATATTACAAACATCATTTTGAGTTAATCCAATACGTCCTCAGAGGTTTCGTTATTTTGGCATTGGCCATAATGAAAAAGACCAAAACGACCGAAGGCTTTGAAGAAGATGTCACCATAGAACTTAGACTGTTACATAGAATTTGGTTTAGAGGACATTGGCAATAAGAATGAAGTTTGTCAAATTTGAAAGAAATCGTAAAATTGTAATAGAAGATCTTTTACAACTTTTTTGTATCTATCTTCGTTTTTAAAATATTTCAATTTGTTTGATATGTAAATTAGATGATCTCTGACGTCATGAGCAGTGTACAGTATTTTCATACATTACAAAACCACTTACACCTCTATGATTGCTCAACATAAAATGTTCGGTGTCACAAGGCGTTTTGATGTGCACAGTTTCAAGTTATTTCGTTAAACAAACTTGGAGATATAACTGATTTTGTTACGTGTGAAAATACTGTACCCTGCTCGTGACGTCAGAGACCATCTAATTTAAATATCAAATAAACTGGAATATCTTGAAAACGAAGAACGATACAAAAAAGTTGTTATTTTACGAGTTCTTTCAAATTAGACAAACTTAATTTTTATTGCCAAATAATGTCCTTTAAACGACATGCCAAGTCTTTCTGAAGTCCACATTTTTCTTACTCAAAATTTCGCTACGCCCAAAGCTGATGTGGTGCTTATCAAAACGACCAAAGGCTATGTAGGGCCGAGAATAGAGTGAATCCATCGTTTTACCATTCCTTGCGGCCAGAAAAAACTACGTAAAAAAATAAAAGGCTACTAAAATTGTTAAGAAGAAAGCTGATATCCATGAAACTCACGTTGACATGTCAAACAATTTTTTCCTCTCGTCGAAACTAATTTGGGCTCGCAAAAGATCGTGGTAAAACGTACAGCCGCCATCTTTTTTGCTATGGTGGATTACGGTCGTTACATTGAGATCATAATATAATACTATAGAGGGGGCATTTCTAAGCTTAGTCCAGTCAAATGTGCGAGGAAAATTGAACGCAGCCATTAGAGGGGAAAAGCTAATATGAGTAATATCCATGCAACCTCGTGCCCAGGGTAAAATGGCGGCCACAATCCATATACGTGTGGCTTAATGGAGGAATTGCTCCGACCTGTGATTGGACGATAAGTTACCACGTGGAGTTACTCGCTTCAACAACTGAAATTCTGGTTCATTAAGTAAGTGTTCAGGCAGTTGTATTAAATACACGAAGATTTATCTATCCGATTATTCTATATTTAAGACGAAGCCAGCTGTGTTTAGTCAACGATGGGTTCTACACGTAGAGTAAAGTGCACTTTAGTGCAGTTAAATAATTCACCATCATTATAGTGGAAGTCTTTGAATTTCACGTCGAAAGGCAAGACAGACCAGTCTCGTGTATAAATCTCTTTCATGCATGCATGCTTTGTTAAATAAGTTTCCATATTAAATAAGTAATATATTTATAAAACCACATAATACTGTGTGTTTGTCGGTCTCTATCAGCATTTTGATAGATATCTAATAACAGTGAACAAGCATTGGAGTATTAATGTAAATCTACACCGCTTTACTATTTTTATCGTCCAATCACAGGTCGGAGCAATTCCTCCATTTAGCCACACGTATATCCATATCCATATCCATATCCATATCCAAGGAGTGAAAAAATTCAAGAAAGATAATAGACGCTTCAATAAAGAACTAAGGTAAGAATTTATAATAGTAATAAGACCAAAAATTCTAAAAGTTTTATTTTCGTAAAAATCGTGGTTGTTTTAGACACGTTTTAGCTCGTTTTTGCCCCTCTAATGGCAGCGTTCAATTTTCCTCGCATTTTTGGCCTCAATGTCCCCTCTAGTGTTACAATATTATGATCTCTATGGAGCATTATGAGTCATCCCTCCAAGACCTAGAGACTAGGTATTCTGGGACATATTTAATGCTACCCAGGAGGAGTAAGTAAATACTTAATGAGTATTATGAAAACACTTACATTTGGAATACCTGTTTCTTCTTGTAAGATAAGTTGAGTATTTCTTGCAATGCCAGCACTGAACGGAGTAGGTAATGCCAGAGCTTCATCAAAGGAGTTCGTGTGAAGAGATTGTGTGCCGCCAAACACTGCTGCCATTGCTTCTACAGTTGTACGGACGATGTTATTATAGGGAACCTGTAAATATTTAGATTTTAAAATGGTGATGAATGTCCAAAGAAGTGTTGGCAAGCAGTCTTTTAGTAAAGAAAGTTTAAACTGTAGAACATTGAAAGAGCTTTTTAATTTTTTTTAAATTTAAAGAGCACCTTTCTTTATTATTATTATGACAAACCTTTATATAGAGTGTAGCTGAAAAAGTATTATTCAACATTTTGTTGATGAATATTCTGAAAATGTTCGCCGGTTGAACTAGAGGAGAACTATTATCTACATCATTAATTATGTGCAAACAAGTTTTTTTGTTGATTTTCTTTTTTTTTTGGGGGGGGGGGGGGGGGGGGCAGAGGATGTTTCAACAATTTACTACTGTACCCTTCGTGTGTACCCTTTTAATAATTATAGAATGCGTAATTTTCACCCTATGACGTCAATTTCTTTTCAATTTTGCTGTTGAATTCCTTTCAATTTCGTTTACTGTTTTAGCTTTTATACAAAAGAATTCAATAGAATTCAAAATGCTGAAAACAACGTCAATGGCGGGAAATGACGTCAATGGCGGAAAATGATGTACTCTAGAGTCAATAATTCAAAACAATTATCTATTGGGCTCTTGCAGGTGACGTCAAAGTCGCCATGTTGGACCAAATAACGAATGGTAATCCTTTTGTTTAAATGGATCTGCCACCCAGCTTGATTCTGATTAGCAGGACAAAGTGTTTATATAAAGAGAAATTGTCCGGTCTACATGGTCACCTACAATGCAAAGGTGATAATATTACCCCAAGTGTAAAATGTCCCGTGTAAACAAACATTCACCATATAAAGGTGAAATAAAGTAGAATGAAACAAGAGGGCAGTCAGAGACTGCATATAAAAAGAAAACGAGCCATCCCGCTAACCAGGCTAGCTCACGAGACCAACACATGCATGTATGAGTAAAATGCTTGATTGCACTCGTACCAAAATTATTGCATAAAATAAGGATAATGAGCGCAATCAAGCATTTCTTCTACATGGAGAATCTTGCGGTCAGATTTTTATTAATTTCTCATCCAAATATTGACTATATTGATATCCTGGTGACAGACAAACAAACAAACAAACAAACAAACAAACAAACAAACAAACAAACAAACAAACAAACAAACAAACAAACAAACAAACAAACAAACAAACAAACAAACAAACAAACAGACAGACAGACAGACAGACAGACAGACAGACAGACAGACAGACAGACAGACAGACAGACAGACAGACAGACAGACAGACAGACAGACAGACAGACAGACAGACAGACAGACAGACAGACAGACAGACAGACAGACAGACAGACAGACAGACAGACAGACAGACAGACAGACAGACAAAACGTACTTGTTCTGTTAAGGACCATCCAGAAGTTTGACAATGGCATCGTAATAGATATGATTTGGCATTTTTGGCGTCAAAATGTTCTTTGATAAGCTCGGCCCATAATTTTCGGGCTGCTCTTAATTTTGCAATCTCCATGTAAAAGTTCATACCAATTCCCCAAAAGAATGACAATCTTGGCGCAAATTTGTCGATATCTAGTCCTGCCTTGATTCCTTGAAGTATTGAAATAAATACTTACATAACATAAATTCTTGTGGTTTAGCAGGGGTTATTTTCATATATCTATTTCAGTAAACGTTCTGCTCAAAGCTCTAAGCTTTAGGAGGATATTTTTTCGGGGAAAAAGCGCTTAAAACTCTAGACTTTTCGCTTTACTATTTTAATCTGGCTAACGGCAGACAAGTTTAGTCGTTTAGAAAAAACGTTTCCGCAAGCTGTTCATATAAAACGACAAATTGACTACATGTTAGATCCCATCGTGCTTTTCGCACCTAGAGTTTAAGGTTTTGAGGTTTGATGTTTAGAACTTTGAAGAGAACTTTAAATATTATAAATTAAGTACAAAAGCCTTGAACAAATAAACAAAATTAAAAAAATAAAAAGAATTAGTTTGATGCCATTCAAATAAATTGATACTCTTTAGCATTTCATTCTGGCTAACGCCAGACGATTTTATTCAGCACAGGGAGAGGTCCAGGCCTCAAAGTGTTAAATAATATTTAAATAACATTTAAAAAGTTGTCTCAATTTGTGAATTTGAACGCAAATTTTAAAAACAACTGACAGGCGTGGTGATTTAATTGACCAAGATTGATAAAGAATAAGAAAAATGGCGCAAATTGCTCTACAAGTGCACAGTGATGTGCAGTGTTTCCATTTAATTTGAGAATCATCCTTAAAAGGAAAAACACAAAGCAACAATTTCTTCCTTTCTCAAGTCAACATTTTCCCGAACTCGCCAGTAAATGTTTCAGTGTGTGTAACGAAGCCAAGGAGTTACATAATTCACGGTTACACTGATGGTCCATACAACACATAATTTACCTGTACGGCAATACTCTAGGCCATCAGCAATAGTAAATGCCATTTCCAAAACTGCATCAGCTCCAGCTTCTTGCATATGATAACCAGAAATTGAGATACTGTTGAATTTTGGCATGTTCTTTAAAATAAATCAGAGGTCTTTTTTTCAGAAAACATTCGTATTCTAATTTCACAAAGGACTAAGAAGTTAAAGTCTCATTTTTTAGTCAACGATTTAATCAGCAATTTATAACCAAACAAGACGCCTGGGTCAGGCGTTCACTCGGGCTACTGGCAAGCATGCCGAACCCGAATCGAAGACTGAATATGATCAATGAACATATTTACGGTCACGACAGTTGTCAGCCACATGATCATCTGATCGCTGTTTATAACTACAAAGTCAGCCAGTCACTTTCAAAATCTACCAATAACGTGCAACAACACCTCGATCAAAAAGCAAAGCAGTTCAACTCAACTTTTTGTCCAACTCCAAAAGAGAAAGGAGCAAAGAACTTACACATGCCTCACGGCCTCACTCAGTCCACTTAGTCACACGGCTAACAACTTACCGGAAGTATGAATATTAGCGGAAGTAAAAAGTGCAAAAATGCAAGATCGTTGCACCCAAAAAGGGAAAAAAGAAAAAACGAGCCGAAAATTAGACTTGGCCTACCATAGGTAATGAGATATTTAAAAAGAAGTGAGAAAACTTCATATAGTTGGACTGTCTACCTTGAACGGCGCAATTTGCTAACAATACTTCAACGTAGAAAATCACAATGATATTCCGGCAATATACTGTAAATCTTTTTCTGTTTTGTTTTGTTTTGTTTTGTTTTGTTTTGTTTTGTTTTGTTTTGTTTTGTTTTGTTTTGTTTTGTTTTGTTTTGTTTTGTTTTGTTTTGTTTTGTTTTGTTTTGTTTTGTTTTGTTTTTTTGGTTTGAAATTTGTACCAGCGTGCACGCGAGCATCACCCATTTACCCGTAATAATGATATCATAGTCAATATGGCGACGAGAAATTAAATAGGGCATGCATAATGTTAACATAAATCAATTACGTGAAGTAACGTTTCTCCCAAATCTTGAAATATTTGGGAAAATGGCTGCGTCACTATCATAGACACTATACAAGATTATCGCCAGGAGTTTCGCAGACTATACTTTCTTTTCTGAGGTCTGGGTGCAGACCAGAGAACTGGTTGAACTGGTGGAGCTTGCTAATTATCTTTCATTCAGAATATTTTCTTTCAATTATTCACAATCATATATATTATAAAGGAAAACTTAATGTTTTTAAAAATCCACTGAAGGAAACACGCGAAATTTAGGTAATTTTAAGCATGCTGACGTCATAGTATCTCTCGGAGTATCAATTTTCCCGCCAAATTAACCACTCGGTCTCGCGAAGTCACAACACCCCCACGGAGCCACCCATTAATTTCAAACGATCGCAGTTAATTTCAAAAAGCCGGCATGAAAATAAATTTTATGCTAGAACGTCCACCGCTCTCTCGAACTTATCCCACGCAATTTCGCGCGTGCGGTGATGTCACGTGTGCCGTGATCTCATGCGTGCCACGCCATATAAACAGAAACTAAAATCGGAAACTTTTTCAGTTGCCTGATGATCGCTAACGCGTGAAACTCGGAGTAGCCTCGTGTCTTTATATCTGATAAAACACTCCTGCTCGTTTATTATACAGTACATCATAGACGAGAAGCCGTTTATTACCTGATTTGAAAACACCGAGAAGTGTGTTGAAGAACGGGGCGATAGACGAGTTTTTAACTCACTTCGAGGTGTTTGAGGTGTTTTTAAATCAGATAACGGCTTTCGAGAGAAATTTGAGGCAAAACTTGTCTTAATTTACGGGCGTTTATTACCACATTTCACAACAACGTCTCGGTAACTGATTTGCATTATGTTTTCCTCATGAATCATTAATGAGTTTGAGAAATATATATACATTACCTTGGATGTGTACTCAAAAATGTCTCCAATAACTTTCATCGATGGCTCAGGTGGAAATATGTATGTATTTCGGACCATGAACTCTTTCAAGATATCATTCTGGATAGTACCAGTCAGCTGGTGTTGTTCGACATTCTTGACAAAAGCAATAATATAAAATAAAACAAGCAGTTACAATCTGGTTATATTGTGCTACAGTGGAACTCTCTCGTTTAAGCGACCACAAAGTTATTACGACCACTTTTATCTGGCCCGATGACGATCCCGATAATAGGACCATGCATCTATTTTCCCCAAACAGTCCTTGTAATAACGGAGTTCCACTGTAACTCATTAAAACTGCTCTTTAACAAAACGCCTGGGTCAGGTGTTCACTTGGGCTACTGGCAAAGTGCGGAGGTGCTTGGGTAAAAGATACTGATTGTAGTGTTATTACAGCAATCACAAAATCGAAGGCCTCTCGGCCTCCGAAGAGGCTCTATACCACGCTAGCACCCCCCCCCCTCCCCCCCCCCCCCAAAAAAAAAAGGGGGTGAAACCCGCGCGGAAACCTAGCCTAGAAAAACCTAACTCAAGTCTTTTTAATAACTCCATCGCCTAACCAACTTTTCAATCATATATTCGCTCTCCGTTCGAGCCTGAATGATTAGAACGTCTAACCGCGGTAATTATTATACAAGGTTGCAGGTTCCAACCCTGTCTAGAGCTTCGAAATGTCTTCTGAGTATTTGAGTATGATGGTTTGGTGTAGGGGCCGCGGAATTGCTTGTAACTGACGTACTAGATATATAATTTTGACTTCACTTTTAGAGGCAAGTTACAGTCATTTGCAACAAACTTTTCGCCCAAATCTCCAAAGTTCACAAGTTCGTTGAGAAGTTCAAAGTTCGTTTTGAACTACGCATTTGATTGGCTGCTAGGAACCAAGCAACCAATCAAATGCGTAGTTCGATCAAGACGAACTACGAACTTCCCAACGAACTTGTGCACTTCGGGACGAACTTCCGAAGATTTGGGTGAAAAGTGAGACCAGCTCAGCTCACCTGAGACCAGGTCAGTTCAGTTCAGCTCAACTGAGACCAACTCAGCTCAGATCAGCTCAGCCATGGTTCAGCTCAGCTCAACTGAGACCAGCTCAGCTGCGACCCGCTCAGCTCAGCTCATCTGAGACCAGCTCAGCTCAGATGAGGTCAGCTCAGATCAGATGAAGCCAGCTCAGCTCAGATGAGACCAGCTCAACTCAACTGAGACCAGCTCAGCTCATCCGAGGCCAGCTCAGCTCGTCCAAGGCCAGCTCAGCTCATCCGAGGCCAGCTCAGCTCAGCTCAGTTCAGCTCAGCTCAGCTCAGTTAAGCTCAGCTCATCTGAGACCAGCTCAGCTCATCTGAGACCAGCTCAGCTCAGATGAGGCCAGCTCAACTCAACTGAGACCAGCTCAGCTCATCCGAGGCCAGCTCAGCTCAGCTCAGCTCAGCTCAGCTCAGTTCAGTTCAGCTCAGCTCAGCTGTTGCAAATGACTTTAATGACTGAATCCTTCTAGATATGGAGAATGGAGTTCACTGCCTTGTCGGTTACTAACCTGTTCCTCAGCAGCGACAACATACATTGCTAAAACAGGAAGTACAGCACCATTCATAGTCATCGAAACAGATATTTTCTCCAGTGGAATGCCATCAAAAAGGACCTATATAAAATATTATTAAAAAGTGGTTTGATGTTATGGTCATTATGCGCAACGAGTCCTATCCGATGTGACAAGACAAATTATACAATACCCTGGTTGCTATGCGTGTTTTCATTGGTTGTTGCCCATGATCTATTAGAGGACAGACACATGGATCACGTCAGATCACGTCAGCTGACTTGCTTTTTTCTTTCTTCATGCCCCCAAATCCGGCAAGAAATATTGTGTAAGTTTTATATTGTATAAAACAAATAGATTCCATTTTTTGTTGTCTGTTCAGTTATAAATGCACAGAAGACGTCACAACGTGGTAAGAGCATTCGACTGCGTCTCGTGGGCCACTTTTTTGTTCTTAGTTCTTACCACGTTGTGACGTCATCTGTGCATCTATAACTGAACAGACAACGGCAAAATGGAATCTATTTGTTAACTAGAACACTGAAAAGAACTGCTCTCCAAAATGGGAAAGAAAAAGAAGAAAGATCAAAACAAGTTAAGTGTCTGAGAAGAATAGCTAGAAATCTATATAGAAAACCTTGACCAAAAACAAAAGCCGAACAAAAACAATACAAAGAAGCTCTGAGGCACGCGGGATGAAGGAAATCGTGAAAATTATAATTACGGTTCTTTCTTGCCGATTCAGGGTCATCCACCAAATTTTATTCGTGCGCGCACACAGGTTGCACGTGCCACTTGAAAATCTCTAAACACCGTATTCACGTTTTATAAAAACGCGGTATATATCATTTGACAAAAGGCTGTTTATATTAAAGGGTATTGGCAATAAAAATTAAGTTTATCCCATTTGAAAGAACTTGTCAAATGGTATAAGAAGACCTTTTACAATTTTCCCGTATCTGTTTTGTTTTTGGAAATATTTTGACTAAAGATAGCGTGCTGTCCGCCATCTCGGAATTATTTTCGATATGCAAAATTATGCATGTGACGACATAACCAGGGTAAAGTGAAATTTTTATCTTGCCAACCTTATGACATTATGAGATAGAAACTCGATTTTTTGTTGCGCTATTTCCATTTTAAATTGACCCACAACATTTAAAAAGCCTTCCGTGGAAATTTGGGCACCCACGGAGTAGTTTCATCAGGTTTACCCTGCTTGTGACGTCACCAATTTCCTAGTTAATTAGACCCAATATTACAACGAAATATTTCCAAAACCAAAACAAATATGGAAAAATTGTAAAAGGTCTTCTTATACCATTTAACGAGTTCTTTCAAATGAGCAAACTTATTTTTTATTGCCAATACCCTTTAAAGTGTATATGAAACGAAAATTAAGTTTGTCTTATTTGAAAGAACTCTTAAAATAATGGGGAATATCAATTTACAGCTTTTTCATATTTTACTTAGTTCTTGAGATATTTAGACTTATGTGATATTCAAATGAGATAACTTATGGTTCGTTTTTTTCTAATTAACATATTCGAAAATCGCGAATATTTTTAAGATTATTGAACAAAATCACTTGAAACTTTGTATATTGCTACAGTTCATGCAACTAAACATAAAAGACAAGTTACAAGTGATTTTGATCAATAATCTTTAAAATATTCACGATTTTCGAATATGTTAATTAGATAAAAACGAACCATAAGTTATCTCATTTGAATATCACATAAATCTAAATATCTCAAGAACTAAGTAAAACATGAAAAAGCTGTAAATTGATATTCCCCATTATTTTAAGAGTTCTTTCAAATAAGACAAACTTAATTTTCGTTTCATATACACTTTAAGAGACCCAATTCATCAAAATATACTGTGCAGTCCTAGTAAGTTGCTGGAATCTTATGTTCTTAGTTTCTCCAAGAAAAGCAAGCGCAAACATACCTTTGTGTCTTCAACTGAATCAATAGCAACACCAGCCATACCAACATCGCCAAACACACGAGGATTGTCCGAGTCATATCTGAAAAGTATAATTTAAGTAATAGTTAAAATATGAGTGGCCGATCTTTATGGGCATTTACAATGGCGAGCCGAAAGCAAGCCATTGCAGATGCCCATAAAGATTGGACGCGAATATTTTAACTTACTTATCAAATTGTAAGTGTAAATGATGAACACTTTGTTTAAGAGTCGTAGGAAAGCTTAAATAAGATCATTTTAACTCAGAAAAAGCTGAATTTGAGCCACTAGTGCCTATTAACTTCGATAAAACTTTGATGTTTTATTAATCAATGTTTTATCTGTATTTAAAGATGCTGATTAAACATTGAATTTTCGTCATGAATTATCAATGAATTTGATAAGGTGATGTTACAATGGACAATTTTTGGCGACGACTTTCAACGCAGCATGTTGCCGCAGCCAAATTGATGCGTGTTTTTGAACATGCAATTTGTGGACAGTTTTATTGTGGCAACATGTTCCTGTAAAAATTGTCCCGTGTAACATCACTTTTACATTATCAATTGTCCACATGAAAATAGTCGTCAGTTTAGCAAAATAATGAAAAGTAATTATCAAGTCAATTAACTAGGCAAAATGAGTAATACAGTGATAATGCTATACTGTATAGTTTTTAGTACTGTGTATTAAACAGACCGGTATACACATGCATATATAGTGTAAAAATGTAGAGTGCTGGATAGGCAGCAATGAACCAAACCCATTAGCAGCCTCATAAGTCTAATTCTAATTTAACAAACCCTCATTTATTCCACCAGACTTAACCCTTTGCATGCGGTTACAAAGAAAATCAGCTATCCAGTTGATTATCTAGCTGGACATGTCATTAGTGGCGTCACGTCAACATATACACGATAACTCTTAATGTACAGGAACTACAGATACAGTAATAGCATTGTGGACTCAGAATCTGACAATCACAGCGGCAAATACGACTATAAAAGCGCAGATATTGAGAATTCTCACCAAGTTTCAATTATTATCGTTATAAACCAATTAATGGGGTGATCAGATTAACTGGTGGTCATGATTAATGGTATATACCACAGTGGTATGTTAAAACTATAGTAAGTTTTGAACGAGAGTCGCGTGGACCTGCTCACATATAGTGTAAAGCTTCTAGGACAGCGTCGGCCACGGTGAAATCCAAATATTACCAGGGTTAAGTCACGTTGGCCTGAAAAACAGAGAAAAATCTTCTCGACGTTTCGAGCGGAGGCCCTTCGTCAGGAGAAATTAGTAAACAACTAACATGTGGTCATGCGTATTTATAGCAGAGCTACAGTGGGAATCACGTGAACACATGTAAGCCAATAAAAACAAAGTAAACAAATAAATTAATATGTAATTTTAACCTGTGTGCAGGTGCTGACCCAATTCGTGGGTCAGCTACCTGCAAATAGGCAAAGAAACAGGTTATAAATTACTATTTAAATCATCAGAAAAAGGTTAAGGAAAAGGTGTGGAATATGGTGGTGGAGTGAGCTAAATGAAAGAGAATCGCTCATTGAGGCCGTGAGGGTGAATGGTACAAAGTTTGTAATTGAGACGCATTTCTTGTTTACGACGAGTATCGTTACAACCTGTAATGGGCTGAATGGCGCAGATTTTCATGTTAGAAAAGGAGTGGTTGGCACTGTTGAAGTGCCTGGCAACAGGTTTGTTTTGCACATTGTTTTTGACATCACGAAGGTGTTCAACAAACCTGTCACCTAAACGTCTTCCAGTTTCTCCGATGTAAAGCATGGGACATTTACTGCAAGAGATACAGTAAATGAGGTTGGAGGAAGTGCAAGTGAAACTATGGGTTATGTTGAACCTACATTTTGGAGCCGAAATTGAAATTGAGGAGTCTAAGTATTTACAGGTGTTGCACTTACCACGACAGCAAGAGCTGGTGCCAACATGTGATACCAAGGCTTGCTGCAGTGAGCTGTGAACAACGTTTTCCCAGATGTTTGTGCTATGCCGAAAAGATACTAGGGGTTTCTCAGAGAAAATGGAAGATGTTTCTGGGTCATTTTTAATGAGGTCGAAATTGCGGCTAATGATGTCCCTTACTTTGAAATTGAAGGGATGAAAAGTGAGAACTAGAGGTACTTTTTCATTAGAAATGGTAGTCAAAGGTTCGCTTAAGGTGTCTGAACGGGAAATGTTGGAGACCTTGTGTAAGGCAGTGGCTAAGAGGTGGGAAGGATAACCGCGATTAACAAAAAAGTTTCTCATTTCCAAACATTTGGCATTGAAATCGTCGTCTTCACTGCAGAGGCGGCGAAGACGAAGAAATTGAGAGAAAGGAATGGAAGTTTTGGTGTGTTTAGGATGATGAGAGGAGAAGAGGAGGTAGCTATGAGAGTCAGTGGTCTTGCAAAAGACAGAAGTGCTCAGCTTATTACCATTAATGGAGACGAGAATATCTAAGAACGACACACTAGTCTCACTGATCTCCCATGTGAACTGGAGTGCTGGGTGGAAGTCATTAACATAGTTAATGAAGCAAACCAGGTCAGCGCGCGAACATGATGCAGTGCCCAAGCAATCATCAATGAACCGACCATAGTAGTCAGGTAGGAAACCAGTGTATTGTTCAAAGATTTGTTTTTCCACATAACCAACAAATAAGTTGGCATAGTTAGGGCCCATTTTGGTACCCATGGCTACACCACTAACTTGTTGGTAATGCTCACCATCAAACGAAAAATTGTTGAGGGTGAGCACTAACTCGGCCAGGCGTAACAAAGTAGTGGTCGATGGCTCCCGAGTTTTGCGTTGATCAAAGAAATATTTGAGTGCTTGAAGACCATCGTGATGCGGGATGACAGTGTAGAGTGATTTGACATCCATGGTGAAGATGAAATGATGTGAACCCTGAAAACTAATGCGGTCACAAATTTTCAGAGCATGTTTGGTGTCCTTGATGTAAGAAGGTAAATTCTTAACCAAGGGCGCCATGATGTGGTCAAGGTAGGATGAAATGGCTTGGGTAGGGCAACCATAAGCAGACACTATAGGTCTGCCTGGGTTGTTGGGTTTGTTAAACATCTACTTGTTTAATTATATTTCTCATGCTTTACATGCATGAATATATACTAGTATTATGAATAATTAACATAAATGAATTATAATATCTAACCTATTAACATCTTTCTCTTTTTAATGAAAAAACAAAAAAATAACTAATAAAAATAACTTAGTAGCAGCAAAGTCAATAAGAGTTTTCGTGGGTTTTTTTCCCTTCTTTTAAAATAAATAAACATAACTAAACTACGTCGTCCATGTAGTCCTTCTGGCCTGTTCATTGAATACAACATTTCCTTATAGATGACAACTAAACTATATAACTAAATAACGTAGTCCTGGTATCTGGCTGGCATTGTTCTGATTCTTGTTGAACGACGGAGCGGCTGATCTGCTTCAGTTGAGTTCCGAGATTCATTTGGTCCTTCTGTTGCCATTGGTTGGATGATCGGGCTTGACGTTTCATCATCTGGCAGCGATATAATTTCTCATTCTTCCTCCTTTGCCTCATACTTATCTTCTGGTTCCACCTTTGCCTTTCTGATTTGTTTATGGTTTCGACGAATAGACCCAAGTGGGGTCTGTACCACACATGATCGTTGAGCGCGGTTTTCCATAACCGTTCCACCAATCCAAGGTTTATGCTTGTTCCCAGGACGTGGTTTTACAAAAACTTTATCATTTTTCAAGAATTCCTTCAGTGGTCTTGATGCTTTTCTGTCGTAGTGTTGCTTTGATCTTGCTCTTCTTGTTGCTATATCATTTAATACTGTTGTCTTGGGAACTGGATGTGGCTGCAATTGGCTTGCCAGTGTTGAAATCGTGTCTCGCAGTCTTCGTGACATTAACCTTTGTGATGGTGAGTATGTGTAGCCCTGTTGTGGAGTGTTCCTGTATGCTAACAAAGCCAAATGTGGATCTTCGTTACGAGATTTCTTCAATATGTTTTTTGCTACTTTTACAGCTGATTCGGCTTTTCCATTCCCCTGGCTGTGATAAGGAGAAGACTTGATGGGCTTAAACCCATATTCCTTGGCAAATTTGGCATACTCATAACTATCGAATTGTGGCCCATTATCGCTGACACATTCTTGGGGAATTTCATGTCGCGCAAAATTTCTCTTCATAGCTCGAATTACTGTACTGGCCGTGGTGTTCTTCAATACATCGAGTTCAAAATAATCACTGTAATGGTCTACGGAGACCAAGTAGTGTTTCCCGTCGAGTTGAAATAAATCTACGCTTATTCGTGACCAGGGTAGCGTTGGTATTTTCTGTGACTTCATGGGTTCCGTAGGACGTTCTGTTAGGTACTGGGCACATAAACCACATGACAAACAGGTCTGTCGGATGGCTGCTTGCATACCTGGCCAAAACAAAGTTTCTCGCGCTCTTCTGATGCTGCTATCCACACCCTGATGTGCTCTATGTATTTTCTCTAACATCTCTGATCTTAAAGTTGATGGAATGATCGTTTGATTGCTCTTGAGTAAGACACCCTCGTATACAGAAATTTCATCTCTGTAATCCCAATAAGGTCGAAGCTCAACTGGAACACTTGATTTGTCGGATGGCCATCCCTTCGTTACTATTTGGTAAAGTACCTTAAGCGTTAAATCCGCTGCCGTTTCTCTTTGCAACTTTAGGAATGTCGTGGAAGATAACATTTCTGGTTTCAAGTCCATGCGCTCTAGTTCAAGACGGAAAACTTCTCCTATTCCAGTTGCTGTGGGCTTTGGTAATGCTGCACGGGATAATGTATCCGCGATGTACATCTCTTTGCCTTTCTTGTAACTTACTGTAAATTGGTACTGTTGTAACCTTAACATCATTCTCTGCAACCGCCGAGGGGCCTTACACAGAGGTTTTTTAAAAATTGTTTCTAGAGGCTGATGATCTGTGTGTACTGTGATGTCATTCTTGCCATACAAATATTGATGCCATTTGTCCATGCAAGTAACTATTGCAAGGCACTCTTTCTCGATCTGCGCATAGTTTCTCTCGGTGGAGTTCAGGGTATGCGATGTAAAGCACACTGGTCGTCCCTCTTGGATCAATGCTCCACCAATGGCTTCCTCTGAAGCGTCAACTTGCAGTGTGACAGGGAGATTGACATCATAGTACCGGAGAATTGTATTAGATGCTATTAGCTCTTTTGCTGCTATGAAGGCTTTTTCTTGACTTTCCGACCAGTTAAACTCGACATCTTGTTTCGTTAACTCTCGCAGTGGAAGTACAATCTTGCTAAGATCTTTCGAAAATTTTGAAAGATACTGGCACATTCCCAGAAATCGTTGCACTCCAACTTTATCTGTTGGTCTGGGCATTTCTCTTATCGCTGTCACCTTTGATGGGTCAGGAGCTACTCCATTACTTGTCAGACAATGTCCCATGAACGTGACGGAAGTGGATTTAAATTGTAACTTCTTTGGTGAAAGGCGCAGGTCCCTTTTGTTGCATCGGTCGAGTAAGGAAATGAGGTTTGTGTCATGGTCCTTGTCTGCTTCTTCTTTAGTATTCCCACATCCAAATATACATATGTCGTCGGCAATATTTATTACACCATTTAGACCTTCTAGAAATTCTTGCTGTCGTCGCTGATATTCTTCTGGCCCTGAAGATATACCAAAAGGCATGCGAGTATAGCGAAACCGACCGTTCGGCCCTTGAAAGGTAGTGAGCAGCGAAGACGGTTCATCTAATACGATGTTGTGAAAAGCCTCGGAGACATCGACTATTGTAAAGACTTTCGCCTTAGTCAGCTGTGGGAGTTTCTCTTCAATTGTTGGAATCGTGTACACCGGTCGTCTAATTGCTTTATTGATGGTTTGACTTGGATCAATACAAATTCGTAATTTCCCGTTCGGCTTTTCTTTTACCAACATGTTCGATAGCCAATCTGTAGGTTGTGTCACTGGTGCGATGGTCCCCTCTTCACAAAGTCTTTGCAACTCTGCGTTGACTTTAGATAATTTCGCAATCGGAATGCGACGTCGCGGGGCTTGTACTGGCTTGACGTTTGAATTTAGTTCGATATGCATCGGCGCACCCAGCGGTCGTCCTCTGCCTGGTGTGAATACCTCATCATAATGATTTAGCACATCTTCCTTTGTCAACTTCCCCAGAGGTGGTAATAACTTTGAATGTTTCTGCTCCGTATTGTTTCGATTTTCAACGGAATGCACCTCATCTGCATGAATCTTTACATATTCAAGGATTTGGGCATCACGACCACATAGCAGAGGAGGCTTTCCCTGAGGGACATCAACAACCAGAAAATCAATTAAGTGCAATTTATCTTTCCTATCGCAGCAGAGAGTTACACGTCCAAGTGGCTTTATTGTTTGGCTTCCATACGTCTGTATCACGGCTTTGGTTTTCAATATCTTGCTTCTCGGGAATAGCTTGTTTAACACTACCATGGGAATTGTGTTGCAAGTCGAAGCCGAATCAATTTGCGCTCTCACAGTCTTTGTTTGATCTTTATCAACGAGGTTTAAATGTGCGAAGAATTTCTTACCATGTTCAACCCCTGATTTGGTCTTATTTGTTTTATGATTGATTGCAAATAGATCTTCTTCTTCTGAATCCTGCTGGACTTGATGTGATTGCTGTTGTTTTTCTCTGTTTGACTGGTTACTTCTGCAGGCTCTCGCAAAGTGTCCGATATCGCCACATTTATTGCACCGTTTCTTGTATGCTGGGCAATATTGTTGTCTAGGTTGTCGATGTCGGCCATCGCACCACAAACATGGTTCTGTCGCTTGTCCACTGACTCGATCTGTTGGTCTTTGCCGGAAATTGCCGGGTTTGTTGCTGTAGTTAACTTGTTCTTGTTCCTGCGTTCCTCTCGCGGTTTTCATAATTTTGTTTGTAAGCGTTGTCGATTCATGTGCCTTGGCTATTTCTACAACTTCTCTCAAAGTTACTTTCTCTTGTGTGCCGACTTTATGTCTATGTCCCTTGCCAATAAGTTTCACTCGTAGGGGTTCTGAACTGAGTCCTGCCATGAACTGATCTCTCATGAGCTCGTCTTGAAAGTTTCCGTATTCACACTGAGCACCCTGGTTTCGTATCTTAGATTCCCAAGCACCAATTGACTCGTTCTCTTCTTGAAGGAGACGAAGAAATTTCTGTCGCTCCCCTGATACTCCGATGCTTGCCCCATAATATTCCTTTAGGGCTTGAATGACTCGATGAGGTTTCTTTTGATCGGCCTCGCTAAGACCTAAACTGAATTTATAGACTGTTCTTGCTGCCGGCGTAAGAGACGCTCGTAAACATGCCATTGCTTTCTCTGGTTTAATCCATCTCTCCTCTTCGGTCTCCTTTGACATATCAAACCAATTGTTCAATATACAATAATCAGTCAAATCCTCAACATAAACTTCCATATCATGCTTCTCATCCCCAGTGGCTTTTAGTATTGGAAAGGGTAGATTTACTGAAGCCATGTTTTCATCTATAGACGTTACCCCGCTGCCACCATGTTAAACATCTACTTGTTTAATTAGATTTCTCATGCTTTACATGCATGAATATATACTAGTATTATGAATAATTAACATAAATGAATTATAATATCTAACCTATTAACAGAAGTACATGACAGGTGTGCGTGGAGTGGTGGTTAGGAGATTGCTTGCTGTATCACGCAATTCCCCAGTGGTGATGAGGTTGTTGATGGTGGATCGAATGGTGGTATTGTGTTGGGATGTCAAATCACCATCAACTCTGCTGTAGAAAGCAGTGTCGTTTAGTTGCCTTTGAGCCTCTTCGCGGTACAAATCAGCTCTCCAGACAACCAAAGCACCACCTTTGTCAGCAGGTTTGATGACAATATCATTCCGGCTACGCAATGATTTTAAAGCACTGAATTCACTAGAGCTGAGATTAGATGGCCTTTTGGGCCTAAAAGGTGGGAGCTGATCTATATCATGTCGACATTGTCGAATGAAAAGATCAAGGGAGCCAAATTGGCCTTCCGGAGGAGACCAGGAAGATTTTTTTAGGATTAGCAGCCTCAAAAACATCCTTTTGTTGGATGGAGGAATTATTGTGAAAATGTGCCTTAAGTCTTAGTCTTCTAAAGAAAGTTTCGGTGTCTTCCTTCAATGAGAAGGAGTCTATGGGCCCAGGGTTGGGAATTCCATTCCTTTCTCTCAATTTCTTCGTCTTCGCCGCCTCTGCAGTGAAGACGACGATTTCAATGCCAAATGTTTGGAAATGAGAAACTTTTTTGTTAATCGCGGTTATCCTTCCCACCTCTTAGACACTGCCTTACACAAGGTCTCCAACATTTCCCGTTCAGACACCTTAAGCGAACCTTTGGCTACCATTTCTAATGAAAAAGTACCTCTAGTTCTCACTTTTCATCCCTTCAATTTCAAAGTAAGGGACATCATTAGCCGCAAAATGACCCAGAAACATCTTCCATTTTCTCTGAGAAACCCCTAGTATCTTTTCGGCATAGCAAAAACATCCGGGAAAACGTTGTTCACAGCTCACTGCAGCAAGCCTTGGTATCACATGTTGGCACCAGCTCTTGCTGTCGTGGTAGGTGCAACACCTGTAAATATTTAGACTCCTCAATTTCAATTTCGGCTCCAAAATGTAGGTTCAACATAACCCATAGTTTCACTTGCACTTCTTCCAACCTCATTTACTGTATCTCTTGCAGCAAATGTCCCATGCTTTACATCGGAGAAACTGGAAGACGTTTAGGTGACAGGTTTGTTGAACACCTTCGTGATGTCAAAAACAATGTGCAAAACAAACCTGTTGCCAGGAACTTCCACAGTGCCAACCACTCCTTTTCCAACATGAAAATCTGCGCCATTCAGCCCATTACAGGTTGTAACGATATTCGTCGTAAACAAGAAATGCGTCTCATTTACAAACTTGGTACCATTCTCACCCTCACGGCCTCAATGAGCGATTCTCTTTCATTTAGCTCACTCCACCACCATATTCCACACCTTTTCCTTAACCTTTTTCTGATGATTTAAATAGTAATTTATAACCTGTTTCTTTGCCCATTTGCAGGTAGCTGACCCACAAATTGGGTCAGCACCTGCACACAGGCTAAAATTACATATTAATATATTTGTTTACTTTGTTCTTATTGGCTTACATGTGTTCACGTGATTCCCACTGTAGCTCTGCTATAAATACGCATGACCACATGTTAGTTGTTTACTAATTTCTCCTGACGAAGGGCCTTCGCTCGAAACGTCGAGAAGATTTTTCTCTGTTTTTCAGGCCAACGTGACTTAACCCTGGTAATATTCACATATAGTGTAGTAGTTAGTGTCGATTGTGGTACGCAAATGAGAGGGTTAAGCTTGCTAATTGCTTTTCTAACTGGCTACCTAAGACTGCAGGCCTTCCACAAGGAACCAAACTTGGTCCTTTACTCTTCATAATTATGATTAACGACCTTGTTTTGGCCCCAACCAGTAATGGTTATCCCATTATTAAGTACGTAGACGACTGTACAGTGTTTGAAATCTACAATAAGAACTCCAGCTCTAATCTTCAAAGCCAGATTGAACAAATTTCATCCTGGTCATCCACTAATTGTATGAATATCAATGCCAAGAAAATCAAGGAAATGAGAATAAGATTTCTCAAACAACCGCCTTGAGTACAACCCCTGCGCATCAGTGGAAATGAGATCGAAGTTACCGAATCCTTTAAATTTCTAGGTATTTGGCTCACCGCTGACCTTACTTGGAATCTACACGTGGATAAAATCACTTCAAAAGCCTCTAAGCGTCGATATGCTCTTCGCATCCTAAGACGAGTGGGTCTTAGCCAGAGTCATCTATGTATGATTTATTGCTCTTTTGTCAGACCGACCCTCGAATATGGCTGCCCGGTATGGCACACGTCACTTCCAAAGTATCTAACCGACGCCATCGAGAGCATCCAAAATAGAGCTCTCGCTATCATTTACCCTGTTCTATAAGCTACGCCGAATCACTTGCTAGGAGTGGTCTCAACCTTCTTTCATCGAGAAGAGACACCTTATGCAAAAGGTTTTTCAGAAATTTGACTACAGACAATAAACTCTCTGATCTTCTACCTAAGAGAGAACCACTAACCTATAACTTGAGACAAAAGAGACATTTTTCCCTAGTTAAATGCCGAACAGAACGGTTTAAGAAAAGCTATATACTGTTTGCCATTCAACATTTTTTTATAGATATTAACTATTTTAGAATTATATTATCGTATATATTTTTTAGTCGTACATATATTTAGTTTGTATGATAACGTAACTCAGTTTGCGTGAAGTACGTGGCAGATAATGCAGATCTATATCAACCTTGATACAGGGGCGGATCTAGGGGTAGTCAAACCGATCACGCGACTAAGGTAAAATTGCGCAGTTAATTAATTAAGTTAATTAATTCAAACTGCGGTCCATAGCAAAGACATTAATATTCAAAATTTGTAGTCCAGTTATCAAGTTTCAGTTTTTTTTTGTTTTTTTTGTTTTTTGTTTTTTTTTGTTGTTTTTTTGTTTTTTTTTGTTTTTGTTTTTTTTTTTTGTTTTTTTTTATTTATTTATTTATATTTATTTTTTCTTTACGCTGTGGCGTCTCTTCACCAGTTTGACAATTCATTTGTCTTACATCACCTTTTCTGTCACCTTGTCTGTCACCTTATCACTTTCTATTTATGTAACTAGTTAAGCTATTTAAGTCACCTTCATGTATGTATATTTATCACTCTGATGATGTTACGTGTAGTAACGAAACGTTAGTAAAAATTTTTTCAAAATTATTTTGTGTTATGGTTTTGTTTAAAGCAGTATGCTGGGCAATAATATTTCTTACCAGAATTAGATTTCCGCCTGGTTCATCCATTGCGACAAGTTTCATACAGCGGCAAGGCCTTCGATATAATATATCAAGTCACAGAACAGCGGTCTTGCGCGTGAGTTTTGATCGCTCTGTAGTCTGATTCCAGCCATCCGATTGGCCAATTTGCTTTTTGATCGATCTGTGGGGAGTTCTGATCGGTTTGTGGATCAGGGGCTCGTATACAAGCTATCCGATTCGCTAATTCAAAAGATATCTGAATTCTCATTGGCTACATTTTTTGATCGATCATATGCATCAGCCTTCTGATCGCAGCTTGAACGCGAATGTACTTCAATTTCAAGTGCCACAGAAATATAAAAGCGAAATAGCGAATATACTGCAATGTCTTGTAGTATTTACGAGACTGTGCGGTCCGCGTTTGAGAGAAACGATCGGCCATATCTTCAAGATGTTTACGCTGATCTGACGAAGCGAATCGACGCTTTGCCGAAGAGTTCCGTTGAAGAGCTGTTGAGTGCTATCAACAACACGTCGAGCTTCTGCCTCAGTAGAAATTTTGGTGCCGAATCTTTCATCCCGAAGTATGTTCGAGAAAGGAAAAACAAGTCTTGTACAGCCATAACGTAAATATATTCTGTTTTAACTAAATTTGACTCTTATTATAATAGTTTTGGACTTGTATTAACCGAACAATCTGTGCGCCATGACCGGCTGGCATGATCGTTTATGAAATTAGCATATTACTGCGGTCAAAAGTTTATTAATATTAAATATTTCACTTATATACCGCGAACCCAGCCGAACCAATATATACTCTAGTGTAGGCATTTTGTTTATGCTTTTTGTCTCCTGATATTAGTTTAAGATTTTGATTTGGATATCTATTATCCACATAATGTATATGGACTGTGTCAGTGTCTTGTCTTGTTGACATGGCTTGGTGTAATACGATCTCCAGTTCAGATGTGATAAATTGTGATTTGATAATAGTTGATTTAAATAAATTGATTTAAAACCAGTTTGCTCTTCTTCGGCCTTTCAAAGGCTGTCCATGTTGGAATCACAAGCTTGCCGTGTGGTATTATGTGTTTTCTAGGCATGCTGATGAGCCCTGATATTGGGCGAAACAGTAATTTTTGCACCTCACGTTTTATTTATTGAAAATCCCGAAAAAGATCTAGTGTGTATTAATAACTAGTCATACCCCCCGCGGAAATATTTCCGTACCCCCCCCCCCCCCCCCCGAATGTTCACAAACGAAATTTTTGACTAACGTACGAAAAATCCTGGATCCGCCCCTGCCTTGATAATTATTGATATCATAAATTTTAGTTAAATTCAATAGTTGCAACGCAAAACGGTGGTGAACTGCCAGAATATTTTGAGTGAAATACTGACCTGAATGCAAAGCTGTTTTATAACATAGATGTAATATAACGGCGTTTCTGATTGGCTACCGTGCGTGCTCCATAACTTCATGGAGCACGGTAATTTCAAATGTAATGAGAAACTCGCTTTTAGTCAGCGAAGTAAATATTGTTTTCCGTTGTTTTGTGTCTGATTCTCTGTTACAAAAGAAATGGTTCATGGTTTGGTGTGTTCCATTGAGTTATGGATGCACTTGGGAAGTTGGAGAGCACTAAAAAAAACTCGGCTACGCCTCGACCCAACTCTTACGCTTTTTTCGTGCTCTCCGAACTTTCCGCGTATATCCATAAAGCCTGTTTTCCACTAGGCGATTTTTTTCGCGCGAAGCGGCTTTTTCTTTTGTCTCATGAGCTCTGAGCTGGAACTAATCAGAAATCTATTGAATTCGAACAAAAGAAAGTCGCTTCGCGCGAAAAATATCGCCTAGTGGAAAATCGGCTTAACGGAGCACGCCAAACCCATGAACCATTTCTTAATTAGTGGCATTTCCCTTTGATAAAGCTACATGTGCTGTATGTGCTTCGCTCAAAACATCAGTATTACGTTCAATAAAATCTTGTCAGTTTACAATCTTTTTGCTTTGCTATATCAAAAACACTGTACGGACCACTTTTTTATATATACTCTCAAATTCACTACAGACTGTACTTGTTAATTAGCAAAAAGTTACTAAACAATACGCTCCTGAAGATATAGTCAAAAACTCAAAAAGAAACAAACCCCCGATGTGTTGGAAGGTCAAATGCTACACTCAGTCCTTGTTGTCCAGCTCTTAGATTGTCACGATAAAACTTGTTGCTTTCTTCCACAGTGCTAAAACCAGCATACTGGTAAAAAAAAATATGTCACTATGTGATAGCCAGCAATACACTGTATAGTGCCCTTGCCACCCTGATTAAACAAGCATTAAAGTCCGTTAGAATCACAACTTTAGATACTGTAGTTAAAGTTAGTCTGACCAGTAACTCTCATGCACAGTTTATCAGTGCCATTTATACATGCTCAGCTCCAAGGGTAGCAGAACAAGGAGGTTAGAGGCCTGAGGGGCTATAGCTCCCCATCAATATTTCTTATGAGGGGGCTACCCCCACCCCCACCCCTCACCCAAGTATGCCTGTATCTGAAAATAGGGCTACAAGTTGCCCACAATTTCCTGTCAATTAAAGTAAATTCCTGGTAAATTAGCAGCTTCCAATATAACACATTTTCTGCCACCACTGATCAACTCCCATTAACCTTTAATTGAATTTTAATTTAACAAATAAAACATAAAGCTCTGTGCATATTTTGACATCATTTGAACATGAAGAAGTTGAGTAGAACACTTTTATCATGTTCAAATGATGTCAAATGTACCTTTATAAGAGTATATTTGCACAGGAGCGGTATGTTTTATTTGTTTTATAAAATATGAAGGAAAAAAAACAAAATACAAGTAGGATGGTTTTGAAAGTTCACTAGCGTCTCCCACCAGGTGACGCCATCCTATATACACCACTCTACACCATTTTACGTCATTCATGATCTTCATACTCTTATAAATTCATAGAGCCTAGCCAATCATAGCATGCGTAGAGAACACCTTATTTTAAGGTGTCTCTCAATGACACTTGTCCATGCGTAAATTCATCCTGATGTATGAACAATTTATATACTGCAATTTATATATTTTAATAAATTAATTGTAATAACTATTATTAATATGCTGTATTAATATACTGTATTAATTGGTTAATTAATTAATTAATAAATTAATTAGTTAATTAATTAATTTCCCTACTGTGGTGGCCTTTTAGTATTTTATTCAGGCTATTGCCAGACAATTTTACTCATCAAGGGAAGAACTCTAGTAGGGAAAGGTTTAAGCAATGAATCACACTGACTGCTCTACCTGTCTGATGGTCCAAGGTCGCTGGGCATACATTGTTGGATATGGACCTCGGGTATAAGGATATTTACCAGGAAGTTCATCTAGTTCTTGTTCAAGGGTGTCAGCTTTACTGTACATCGGTTTGATATCAATTCCCTATAGAATTAAAACAAAATTCTCACAAAAAGTTTTACAATATTCAACTTTTGTGTTTTATGGCTACATGTAACAAACCTAAAAATTCAAAGGCTATAAAAATTTGTAGTTCCAGAAAATAATATCTGTACCCCCCCCCCCCCCCTCCACTAGAAGCCAATTTGTCTTGTATACCCACCTCCGAACCATGGATCCTTGCAGGGGGAGAGGGTATAGATATTTTGTGGAACTACACATTTTAAAATATATGAAAAATTGATGGTACCAAAAAAGATGGTGGTGGTACATTTAACCACAATGCTTTGCAACCTTGAATCATCTCAAATAACAACGAAACATTGTTTATCACTGATAAACAATTTGTGCTAAGATGGATTAAGTAAAGCAAGTACTTCATTCCTACCAAAGTTGATCGTTTTAAAACAACATCTTCCAATAATTATGAAAAAAACAGTATTTCCTGCATACAACTTGTACATTTAACCACAATCCTTTGCACAATCTTTTTCGGTATGGTCAATTACATGGTCACTACATTTTTAATAAAAATTGTTTGGCTGTGGAAAATTCTCATGGAAACAAGTTTCCAGTCTGGTCATAGGCATAACAGCTCAATTCTGTTTGAGGGGGCAGATATTTTTGCCTGAAAAATTTAGGGTTAAATATTGATTTTTTTGTCATATTTTTCAGTCTTAACATATGATTTTTGCTTGAACATTTCACAGCAATAAACATCAAAATTGCCAGCAGAAAGTGCCTGAATTTTCCTTTTTCAAATATTTGGGGGGGGGGGGGGGGGAGCAATCCCCCCCAGGGATTGGGGTTCAATGTGATAATGGGTCATAATTCCAGAAAAGATCCATTACCTCCCCCACAGAGGAAATTTGTGCCATCCGGGGAGGGGAGGGGAGGGGGGTAAATCTACTTCTGATAATAGTAAAATGTACTAGGATGTCCGAAGGGGGGAGGGGGTCAACTTCACATTTCCTCTGTGGGGGAGGTGTGGATGTTTTCTGGAATGACCCAATACAACATCAAGGCTATCTGGCTTAGTCATATACGTTATATACGATTGTGGTAGCCTCCATGATAATGATCATCATAATTTATGATGATCATCATTATTTTTATTACTACGATTATGATTCACTAATTTAATAGTATTAAATACAAATAATTAGCAATATATAAATGTACATACTTCAGGAGTTTTCCATGTTAGAGTTTCAGGATTAGTTCCTTTAAGTTGCTTCGTAGCCAGAGCAACCCACTCTGGATTTAAAGGTACTGAATGACGTTGGCGAAAGAAAAGTACTGTCTGGAAGAAGTCACAAAAAAAACACACAAGATATTCAGTCAAATTCTCATATATCAACTAGAATTGCTATAGTTCTTGCTTAAAGACTACATTTGAAGAACACCTGTAAAAACATAAACAAGGCTTTTTTCTCAATAAATACTGTTTTGCTTGCAGTTTTGAGCGTAGTTTGAACAAGTTGACGACGAGACGATGAAGACATGGACATGAGCACGTCCGGAGAAACATACTTACTCTGGGATTCAGAGACGTAAAACCTCTCCATAACTTTGAACACTTGTACATTTTGAAAAAACAGCAGTATAATGTCTGTCACGTATTCATAAGAATCCTTGCATTGCAGGATAACAATTGCAGGATAACACTTGCAGGATAACAACAGTATACAGTTTGTTAATTCAAATTTCGGCCATTGATCGAACCGACCGCGCAACGCTGGAGGACTGGACCTACTCGCAATAACCAGTATATCCTCTCATTTCGAAATGATGATTATCGTCATTAGTATTTGTGAGATGTCGTTGAATTAACAATAATCATCATTTTAAAAAAAGAATTCCCTACCCCCAAACCCCCAACTCAACCCCCACCTCTAAACCTGACCCTAACCCTAACCACAACCCCCCTGACAACCCTAACCCTAACCACAACCCCCCGTTGGACCTAACCCTAACCACAACCCTCCGGAAAAAAGTCCCGCCTCTCAAACCCGAACCACAACACCCGTAATGGTTCTTTTGTTATATGCAATTTAGTTTAACATCCCCGCATGTGGGACAGAATCTCACTTGAGTATCATGATAATTATCGTATTCGACTGTGTGAAGAAATGATGATTATCATGATACTCTCAAATGAGAGGACATGTTGCAATAACAATATAGAACCTCGTCGCAAGCTCTTTTTTTTCCTATTGAATTCTTCAGAAAACCTCCTGACCTTGATCATGTTATAATTTTTAGTTTATCAGGGATATAAATCCCTCGGGTTTCGCCCAGGTGCTTAACCTACACATAAGGCTGGTCTTCATCGCCCCAATTATCCTGGTCGCATGGATCCATCCAATCAGAATGTCTCTAGTCTGATTGGTGAGATACAGAGGGTGAGAAATGTCATATGTGGACGATCGAGACAATTGAGATGATTGGGGTGATCTAGGCTTCAGCCTCCCCCGCAGGCAACTCTATCGCTTTTGATCAGGAGACATGTGGGATATTTGTGTCAATCTCGTTAGCCCGTACACAAATATTTGTCAGAAAAAAGGGTAGCGAGTTAATCGTGTTGTTGCACGCCTCCCATTCACACAAGTGCTATCCCACTTAGCCCCCTCCGCAGGCAACTCTTTTGGGCGCTCGCTTTTGATCAGGGGACATGTGGGATTTGTGTGACACAAGGGATAAATGATGGGAGTGGGGGAGCGAAAGAGGAACGCTCGGCGGCGAATTTTATGGCATTCGTTCCCCTTTTTTGCTGGAGAAAACAAGAGTTGCCTGCGGAGGAGGCTATATCCCACTACTGTTTGGCCAAACCAGTACTGAGGCTAGCTGGATAGTCTTGAATAATTAAGCACGTTTGGCAGTGGTGAAATTTTTTTCTTTCTTTGGTAAAATTTCTTTTTACTACTTCTTACATTATTTCTGATATTTTTAAATAGTGACATGTGAATCTTATCACTTCAGAAAGTTTAGTTTGAAGTAAAAAAGATTAGTTTATCTTTGTTCATTGAGCTGATAAAACTATTGAATAAACTTGTTCCCAGGCCTAATTTAGCGAAGTATACATAAAATATTGAACTTGAGTTCAAAGTCTGGTTTTCTGTCCCAACTTTCCAACTTTGAGTAAAACATAAAAGGAAGAATGTCTTTTACTTCTTAAATTATGTTAGGCAACAAAAAGAGAAAAAAGGGCAGCGGGTTCGACTATCTTAATCGGGCTGTTGCACGCCTCCTATTCACAAGTGCTATCCCACTACTGTTTGACGCGGGAACTTTTGTCTGCTATGTTTCCATCCTGGACCGATACGTTCCTCCTTATGCAACCTGGTCAAGTCAGGCTCCCCTAAGTTCACCATATCGACGCCCAACTTAGTGTGGACACTCGATCGACATAGGCCGACGCACAACAGGAATCCCGATTTCAAGCCATTCGACACCACCTGCTCTGTAGTAGCTCAGTTACAGGCGCACGCCACCACGCCCAGCGATTGATAACTGTACATTAGGTGTATTTAAAGGATAGTATACTGATTTGAAATTATAATCCCTAAACATTCAAATATATTTATAACATAAATGCAATATAACGGTGTTTCTGATTGGCTACCGTGATTAGGGACACCGGGAGTTGTGTTTATATTTAGGGTTGCCGAGGGGCGTGGTTGGGGGGGGGGGGATTTAATTTCTTTAATATTCAGGATAATCCTTGGATTCTAGATAAGACTATTGAATATGCTGGGCAGTTCGTTCAAGAGTCAAGACCGGTGGCAGTTCAAAAAACATTTCGTGGGAGACTGAAACCTACCTGCAAACCGCGCAGGGACCTGGAACTTTGCCAAACTTTTTGCCCGACCAATGACTGGGCGTTATTGTTCCAGTTACCACATTTCAACTTACATTGAGTTCACTGCTAAAGACTTAATTTCTTCCGTACTATTCCATCTATCCCTCAAAACAATCTCACGCATGCATACCACAGCGTAGACTTGCTCCGAGGCCGCTTTTTTCTTTCTTTCTTTTTTTTCGCGCGCCCTCATTCCTCCTCCCGCCCGCCAGAAAAAAAAGAGGAGGACTTGGAGCAAGTCTAACTTCAACTCGTTTTAGTGTATATATTCATTCCTTGCCAGGCAGATTACCGGGAGGTCTCCACTTGACGATTAAAATCGTCTGGCGTTAGCCATAGTAAAATTAATAAGTTAATAACGGCGCAAATCACGTATCAGACTGAGCTCCCTTCTCTTATCTCGACCACAGAATAAAGAACTAAGCTCTGGGGACGAGATTGAGAACTGAGCAGAAGGGCCACTCGGGTCGGAACCTTTGAAGTTTTTGTCTCCGCGCTTATTTTCAGGTCGACCTCACATCCAAAATTAAGGATTATCCTTAATTAACCCCCACCCCCCCCCCCCCGACACTTTTCAAGTTAGAGTTAGGGTTACCCCTGGGAAATTCACATTTTTGAGATTAGGGTTAGGGGGTTCGGGGGGGGGGGGGGGGAGGGTTTCATTAATAACCTCTTTATTAAACAATTTCCAGTAACTTACTGGATACAATGTGTATATAATGTCTAGTAGTTTATTGGGTACAACGTTCGGATCGGCTGGTTAATCGGGTTGTTGCACGCCTCCCATTCACAAGTGCTACCCACTACTGTTTGACCGAACCAGTACTGAGGATAGCTGGATAGTCTTGAATAATTAAGCACGTTTGGCAGTGGTGAAATTTTCTTCTTTCTTTGGTAAAATTTCTTTTTACTACTTCTTACATTATTTCTGATATTTTTAAATAGTGACATGTGAATCTTATCACTTCAGAAAGTTTAGTTTGAAGTAAAAAAGATTAGTTTATCTTTGTTCATTGAGCTGATAAAACTATTGAATAAACTTGTTCCCAGGCCTAATTTAGCGAAGTATACATAAAATATTGAACTTGATTTCAAAGTCTGGTTTTCTGTCCCAACTTTCCAACTTTGAGTAAAATATGAAAGAAAGAATTTTTTTACTTCTTAAATTATGTTAGGCAATAAAAAGAGAAAAAAAGGGCAGCGGGTTCGACTATCTTAATCGGGCTGTTGCACGCCTCCTATTCACAAGTGCTATCCCACTACTGTTTGACGCGGGAACTTTTGTCTGCTATGTTTCCATCCTGGACCGATACGTTCCTCCTTATGCAACCTGGTCAACTCAGGCTCCCCTAAGTTCACCATATCGACGCCCAACTTAGTGTGGACACTCGATCGACATAGGCCGACGCACAACAGGAATCCCGACTTCAAGCCATTCGACACCACCTGCTCTGTAGTAGCTCAGTTACAGGCGCACGCCACCACGCCCAGCGATTAGATAACTGTACATTATGTGTATTTAAACTGATTTGAAATTCTAATTCCTAACATTCATATATATATATATATAACATAAATGTAATATAACGGCGTTTCTAATTGGCTACCGTGATTAGGGCCACCGGGAGTTGTGTTTATATTTAGGGTTGCCGGGGGGTTGTAGTTAGGTTTAGGGTTGCCGGGGGGCGTGGTTGGGGGGGGGATTTAATTTCTTTAATATTCAGGATAATCCTTGAATTCTGGATAAGACTATTGAATACGCTGCGCAGTTCGCTCAAGAGTCAAGACCGGTGGGCGTGTAAAAAACATTTCGTGGGAGACTGAAACCTACCTGCAAACCGCGCAGGAGCCTGGAACTTTGCCTAACTTTTTGCGCGACCAATGACTGGGCGTTATTGTTCCAGTTACCACACTTCAACTTACATTGAGTTCACTGCTAAAGACTTAATTTCTTCTGTACTATTCCATCTATCCCTCAAAACAATCTCACGCATGCATACCATTCTTTTTTTTTCGCGCGCCCTCCAGCCCGCCAGAAAAAAAAGAGGAGGACTTGGAGCAAGTGTAACTTCAACTCGTTTTAGTGTATATATTAATTCTTTGCCAGGCAGATTACCGGGAGGTCTCCACTTGACGATTAAAATCGTCTGGCGTTAGCCATAGTAAAATTAATAAGCTAATAACGGCGCAAATCACGTATCAGACTGAGCTCCCTTCTCTTATCTCGACCTCAGTAAAGACTAGCCTTTTCGTTTGGAAGTCTGGGACTACACGCAAGCTATAAGGCTTTGCTGCGATTTCTTATCCTCCTGACGCATCCGTTCAAATGTTTTGATTTATGATTTATACGAATGTACTGGACATTTGTGAAAAGTTGTATGGCCCGATACAGCAACACTACTACACTGCCGGTCAAAAAGAACTGCTCAATGCAAGTTCAATTTGCTTAGCCATTTAGAGTTAGAAGTGTGTAATTGCTTTTAGCATTCAACTTTGCTTAATCGTTTACCTAAAAAATAAATTGCAATAAATTGGAAGGTTTGTGCCACAATTTTTGATGGTGTTATAGCCATTCTATTTATGACTAAGTTTTAGGAAAAACTCTAGTTGTAATCCAGTTTAACAACAGGATTACATGGGTCGCAAACCAAGAAAGAAGCCACGCCTAACTGTTGGACAGAAGAAGGCTCGTTTGGAGTTTGCACTGGCCCACAAGGATTGGACAGCTGAACAGTTGTGCAGAATGATTTTCATGATTAGTCCCGGTTTCTTCTGCACAGGAGTGATGGCAGGGGAAGAATTTAACGAAAAATGGGTCCAGCTAACTATGAAACATGGAGGTGGTGGTAGGATTATGGTGTGAGATGCACTAGTGCAGGAGGTGTTGGCTTTCTTACCAAGATATAGAGGGAAGGCTGAATAAAGAAGGTTACATATCGTTATTCTTGAAAATGTGCTCATCCCAACCACTCACATGCTGGCAATCCCTAGTGACTGGATATTTCAGCAGGACAATGAACATGCCACACATCCAAGTCAGTTAGAGAATGGTTTAATAGCAGCTGTATTACTAAGTATTAAAACTTTATTTGCTGGGTTTTTTTGTCTTGTTTTTGCTTTTCTATTATAATACTATAGTTTATATTGTCATTTTCATATTTCCATTACGATTGAGATTGAGCAGTTCTTTTTAACCGGCAGTGTAGTACTTTCGCGATAGTCGTTCACTCAATCGCTGATCGCAAGCGTCAGGATGAGAAAGATCGTGGCAAAAATCGCCAGTGTAAACGGGCCTGGCAAAGAGATGCCGTCAGAAACATTGCACGATGAAAAAAGTGAAGAAAATGGCTGTTTATTAAATACCCTAACAAAACACGAGTCCCTGCAGCCAATACATAAAATAGAGTTATTACTTTAAACCAGTAGGATAATTGGAGTTAAAAATGTGAAGCAAAAGATCTCGGTCAAAATACATTAAACGAATCCTAGAAATCGGCTAGCGTATTCTTGATTTCAATATCTATATTTGACTCGCTTTCTCTGTCATTTGTGTCCTCTTCGTTGGAGGATCCTTGCCCTTCTTCTTCAATATTATGTAAAACTGTCCTCCTCTGAGTCGTGATATCTTCATTCTTCTTTTCTGTTCCAGATTCCAGCGAGGCAACCAGGGTTGGTGTCAACGAACCCAGAAATCCTTTCGTTAAAGTTGGAATCTTCAGAGCACCTAACCGTTTCTTACTTCGTTCAGTCTCGTCACTATCGATGGAAGTGACCTGTTCAGTTTTATAATTTCTAGAAAGGAAGAAATCATTGTCAACATTATTACTATACTACAATACGATGCTAAAACCAAAGGCGGCAAAACAGAAAGGCGCTGGAGGCTAAGCCCCCCTCCATTAAAGATAGGACTAAAATGACCTAAAAATAACTGAGGAAAAGCAAAATACACACTTTACTATCTATTACTGGAAGTTACTATCGCAAGGGAAGTGCTGCCTCAAAAGCCATGGGAAGCATAATTTTTTATAGAATTTCAAAAATGAACCCTGGGATTGATTATATAAATTGTAACACATACTGTAGTAGTATGAACACATTTTTTCAATTCTTTTAATTATATTTCAACTTAATAACTATCACTTAATGTATCTGAATATAATTGGCAAGGCTTTTGACTGCATACACATGCAGTATACTGCATACATTATGACTATGTGTTGATGTTTGGTAAACAAATTTATGATAAATCACTGTCACTATAAATAATCATGCTTCTTACTGTGACAAAACTGTCAGTGGAATCCGGAGCCATCCGGAGTGTCTGATATGTTATGGCAAAGCAAGCGTCAAACAAATAAGCAGTGACTAAATAAATACCAGAAATGGTATATGTAACAGATGTTTACAGTATTTGTTGCTCCATTGTTTATATTGTCTAACTTTTATTGGAGTTCTTGTTGAGAATGCAATACTTTCAAGGAGATCTTTGTGTGTGTATTAAGTCATTGTCCATGTCCAGAACTCCACATATACTGTAATTTTATCGGGCATTGTGGTGTATTTTGCGGGGTAAAATCAGTGGAGAATTCAGCGGGCCATACATTTTAGTCCGCTGATCTGAGCCTATCAGTTTTAACACTGTTCTAAATCACTATTGTTTTGTTGTTTACGGAATTGTGTACTTTTCTTGTCAATACTTTGGAGCAAAGATTGTCTTGATGCCAAAGGTTGAATTTTTTTGTCAAGTTACATGTAAGTTATGAGTTATGTAAATATTTGTTGGAATGAAATACACGTCGACGACGTGAAAGTGGCGCTGTTCAAGATACTGTTTACCGTATACTGTCTTCGATTTTTTTCTAAATGCCCACTAAAATTATTATAATAGTAATAGCGTTGATGTTCGCGGGCATAAATGTCAGTTGTCGGGCCAAAAACATATTTATGCCCGCGAACATCAACTCTATTGTCTCGTCTATTGTTATGATTATTATTATTATTTACTTTATTATTCTACCGCCAGGTGGGTCTTTTTGTAACCTCGAGTTCTTACCCCTATATAACTTGTAACCAACAAAACGAAAATTAAGTTTGTCTTACTTGAAAAAAACATTTAAAATGACAGCTTAACAACTTTTGTAGTTTTTCGTTTCCTTGCTTCGTTTTTGAGATATTTCAGTTTGTATATATGTAAATTAAACATATCGACGTCTCACGTGTATAATGAGTTACCGGAAAAGGTCATATATATCGTTGCTATTATCAAACACAATCACTTAAAACTCCAGTCTCGTTCCCAGAGACCACGTTCCCCACCCGGGAAACGAGAGACTCTGGGATAATCCGTTTCACATCGATATTTCATTGGGTGATAAACATCATTACTCTTCTTCCGGATAACAAGAATCCTGTGAACGGATTATTCCAGAGCCTCTCGTTTCCAGCCCGCTGGGTAAGGGGAAGGTGGGCTTTGGGAACGAGATTGTTGAAACTCTACATGTTTGGTGTTGGGGCATGTGGGAGAAATACATCCACACGCTTAAGGAATTAGGATTGCAAAATACCCGTCCACTTTTCAACTGGCATTTATAGGCAAAAAATAAGAGCAGAACCGCTTAATTAGAAACAGTTTAAAAATGCAGTGTAAGATAAAACCGTATATAGAAATATGTTTTCAATGGAATTAGATGAGTGATTTTAAAGAACGAAGAAATTATATATTATGTTAGGTGCGCAGATGATCGACAAAAGTAAAAAAGAAAAGAATAATAATATAATCAAAACATGTCTTTCAATTATTATCCAGTCAGTTGCTCCATTGTTTCTTTACATGCTGTAACGTCATCTGTGCATCTGTCGTTGCAGTATACATGCAGACTCCATAGTACAATTGATCTACAGAGGAACCTCGTTAATACGACCACCGTCGGGGAAAAAAATGTGGTCGTTGTTAGGTATTACATTACTTAGAATGTATTCATGCCAGAAAAAGTCGTAATAATGAGGTGGTCGTATGAACGGGGTGGTCGTATGGCGGGGTTGCACTTTATTTAAAGTGTCACTATGATGGAAAAAATCGTCAGTCTTTTTTTTTTCTTTTATCATAAAGTACATTTAAAATGAGGATGGACGGCGTTTGTGGTTTGTCAATATCTCATCTCGTTCAAGAGATATTCATGTTTTGGAAATATGCAAATTTATGGCTGATGACGTCATTTACTCCAAACGAGCGAAATGAAAATCGCAAAATAAGGAATATCCCAGGAAATAAACAATAGAACGCGCTTAAACTTTGTATGCTTATAGTATCCAATAAAATACACTTCTCTGTGGAACTTTTGTGATTGCCATGTTAAGCGCGTGCTCTCAGGTTACTCTAAACCTTAAAAAGGGAATTATCATTTTTGCCTCATTGTTTAAAAATAGAAAGATTTAAACGTTTGAATTACAATGCCTACATAAGCACTAATCTTCACTTTTATTCGCTGGAGTAAACGCTACTTGATTGCTGATAAATAAGCAAATTTCATTTTATCATTGGAGGGGGCCAGGAACCAGCAGTTTCCACGAAAATAACTAAAGTTCCACAGTAAAACGTATTGTATTTAATACTATAAGCATGCAAAATTTGAGCATTTTCTATTGTTTATTTCTAGAGCTATTCCTAATTTTACGATTTTCATTTCTCGCGTCTGGAGAAAATGACGTCATCAGCCATATAATTTGCATATTTCCAAAACGTGAATATCTCTTGAACGAGGTGAGATATTTACAAAGGACAAACGACATCCTCATTGCAAATGTACTTTATGATAAGATCAAAAAAAGACTGACGATTTTTCATCACAGTGACACTTTAAAGTGCCTATGCAACGAAGTTTTCAACTTGGAAATAATAACATCGAAGTATTATATTTACTTGATATTGCTTCTTTCGACTGAAAAAGTTTTAGGACTAACTCAAATACACGAGGGAATAGGTCATTTTGAAGGGGATTTGTTACGTCTGTGTTGCCATAGCAACTGACTCAATGTTACTAAAAATAACGGAATTCAAAATTAGAAATATCAATTTATCTATATATAAACAGTATCTGTCGAATGAAGCCTAAACATGCAAAATTTAACAGTGTCAAACTGTCTGATATAAATCTAAATTTAAAAAAAAAACTGTATCGAGCCACCTTAATGTTATTTTCTCCAATTTGAAAATTTCGTTGCATAGGCACTTTAACCCTTTCGCGACTGTATTGTTTTTATTGGAACGAGAGTTCTCGAGCGCCAAGGGGAGAGTTCTCGGGCGCCAAGGGGAGAGTTCTCGAGCGCCAAGGGAAGAGTTCTCGGGCGCTAAGGGGAGAGTTCTCGACCGCCAAGGGGAGAGTTCTCGGGCGCTAAGGGGAGAGTTCTCGGGCGCCAAGGGGAGAGTTCTCGAGCGCCAAGGGCAGAGTTCTCGGGCGCCAAGGGGTTAAGCAACATACCTTTTTATTTGATGCATACGGGCTTCATCGCTATACTTCTCTAACCGAGATAACCTTTCAGCAGCCACTTCTTCCAGAGCAGCGTGTATTTCTGGGAATTCTTTAAGCAATGTGCTAAAGTGAATGGCAGTCAACGAATACAGATCCAACATGGTTGCCGCACGACATGATGCAACACGTCGATTGTCCCCTTTCCGCAGAAGAGAGATTTCTAAAATCATCAATGTAAATTGATTGTAGCGATTGATATTTGCATGGGTGTGTTCTTAAGCAATTTACTAAAATAAATAATTTATCAAAATGTATAAGAAGCAAACAAGAATTTGGCACTGGCTTAAAAATTACAAAAATAGTAGTGTATCTTTTTATAAAGGAAAACATTGAAAAGTGTTATTACCTCCAAAGTGGGAGCCATCAGTAAGACTGGTTGCCACGAAACCATCAGTTGTTAAAACATCAACAATACCTCGCACGATAAAGTACATTTTGTCGGCCTTACGTCCTCGCTTACAAATGAACTCTCCCGGGAGAAAAACCTCAAACTTAAGAATGGACACAGCGCGCGCGAAAAAGTCCTCGCCAGCATCAGAGAAGAAAGGAACTGATGCCAATAAAGATCGAGCATTGTGAATTTGAATTTCCTAAAAATAAGAAGAAAAAGAAAAGTGTAGATTGAATTGTACATTACATTACATTACATTACATTACATTACATTACATTACATTACATTACATTACATTACATCGCATCGCATCGCATCGCATCGTATCGTATCGTATCGTATCGTATCGTATTGTATTGTATTGTATTGTATTGTATTGTATTGTATTGTATACAACAATCAAGGTAAAAAGAGCTTTCTGATTGGCTAAGACCGATAGTTACTACAGTATAGATGCATATATGACGTCACGAAATCTAAAAAACCAATCAGAACAGCCGTTTTTTAATTGTGACGGTGGTGTGGTGTGTGCGTTGTATTGTAACAAGACGCTTGCTCAGGCGTTCACTTGGGCTGCGTACTCTAGCAAGACTATGGCAATGAATAATCGTATAGCCGGATTTTGACAAATAGACGAATCTATGGTCTTATATGAACTGCAGCGGTGTAGTTAATTAAACAACGGATCTAATACATTTAGTAGACAAAACCTATAGTGTCGGATTCGGCTGATTCAAACGATCATTTTTATATAGAATTTTTTTAAATTCGGACAAACAGAAAATATTTAAACATGTCTTAAAACACACGTTTCCAAATGTAATACGACACGGACTATTAGAAGTAATATTGGGCATTTCACTGACTACACAGCGTGTTTTACATGCCTCAACAGTTTCGCAAAGGCTGACGGGAAGTATTGCGCAATTTTGCGTGGGAAAAAACAAACACAGAAACGGAGCCGAAACCTAGACACGATCTACTACAGGTAGCCCGAGTAATAAAGTATACCTAGATGTATCTTACCTCTCTTAGTGGAAACGACAATTCCGTAAGAATAGCGTCTTCATCAAACAACTTATGGTGGTAGCGATGTTCGTAGTAGTCTTGAATACGACGCCTTAATTGTAAAGGTATTTTACGATAGCGCATGTATTCTCCCACTTGGTTGAGCTGAAAATAAACAAATAGACCACTTTCATAATGGCGAGTAATTACCTCCCCCGGGAGGCTATGTTTTTGCCCCTTTCTGTCTGTCTGTCTGTCTGTCTGTCTGTCTGTCTGTCTGTCTGTCTGTCTGTCTGTCTGTCTGTCTGTCTGTCTGTCTGTCTGTCTGTCTGTCTGTCTGTCTGTCCGTCCGTCCGTCCGTCCGTCCGTCCGTCCGTCAGTCCGTCCGTATGTCTGTCTGTCTGTTTCTTTGTCTGTCTGTTTCTTTGTCTGTCTGTCTGTCTGTCTGTCTGTCTGTCTGTCTGTCTGTCCGTCCGTCCGTCCGTCCGTCCGTCCGTCCGTCCGTCCGTCCGTCCGTCCGTCCGTCCGTCCGTCCGTCCGTCCGTCTCAAAAAGTATTACACCAATTTTCATGAAAGTTTGTAGACGGGTTGGCCATAGACCAACGACCAATCCATTAAATTTTGGTTGAATTTAGTCAAAATTTGGATGAGAAATTTATAAAAATCTGACGGCAAGATTCTCCCTGTAGAAAAAAATGCTTGATTGCGCTCATTATCCCTATTTTATGCAAACATTTTTGCATAATTGTGGTACGAGTGCAATCAAAAGAAAGGGTTTAATCAGTATTTAGAAATTGGAGGAAGATTACAGTCAAATTTAGCAAAATTACGCTGAGATGCGGTATCTCGGCAAAGTGGGTTAGCCCCACCAATAGGGCTGGCCATCCTCCATATAAACACCCCCTAAAAACATCGGCTTCGTCTCGTGATTTTCAGCCAGCTTGGCTGTATTTAGAAATCAGAGGAAGAACACGGACTGGTGTTTAATATATTAATTTACTTCAAATAAATTATTCTAGACAATATGTTTTGGAATTACTAGCACTGTAGAGTTAGTGAAAATAGGCGACGCGTGCAAATTCCGAAGTGCAAATCCTTCTTGCAGAGCGGACGCAACAGTGTTGCGTTGCAAGAGTGTGATGTTGCACGCCTTACGACGTTTTTTATTGGGCTGTACGAAAGTCTTACATGTAGGCAAATGCTGTATACTTTCCCGCGCAAACCTTTTTCTCGGTTAATAAGTTTTCTTGTTATATACCAAAGACTTTCGTTTGCCAAAGATGAAATCCTATTGGTCAAATCATGGTCACGTGTTGTTCAACAAACTCAGTGTTTCTTTCTGCCGAGGGAAACATTGCACTGTTTCCCTCTGACGTCAACAATGAAGAGGGAAACAGTGCAATGTTTCCCTCTGACGTCGCTTTAATCATGCGTTGTTCACGTGAATACACGATTGCATCAGATCAAGAACTTTGGACTCTTCGGGCATTTTGAAAACAAGAGCTTGTTTCGAGCTTCTTTGGTACGAAATAGTCCATTTTCCGAAAGAAAGAATTTCTATATATATCTTCAAAGAAGTTCTGAAAAACACTTGGAGAAATTTAAAGCTGTTCTTAGTGTTGAGTCTGGTGTATTTGTTTAGTTGAATGACTTGAATTGAAATTACAAAGACAAAATCAAAGTGTTTTGGTAAGTCTTTTCGCCGTTTGCAAGTTTCAAGGCAGTTTTGTATTTTGTATTTTAAAAGTCTTTGGTATATAACAAAACGCTTGTTGACTTTTGCCTCGAGAAACATCGAGTTTTACGGTCCCTCAGGCTTCAATGTCGCCCTTGGGCTAAAGCCCTCGGGTGACATTGAAGCCTTTGCGTCCGTAAAACTCGATGTTTCCCTCGGCGCCAGTCAACAAGTGCATAATATTATACCTCAACTGTAAATTGTTAATTTATCGTAGAATTACGCTCCACTTCCGCGGTATTGAAGTAATTAAAGTAAAATATCCCGCTGTGGCGGGAAATATTCGAATACTCCGCCACACAGGGGTATTCGAGTTCGTGTACCACGCGAGAAACCCACGCACGAAAACCAAAACAAGGATGTCAAAAATGGCGGAACAAGAAGACGTTTCGGCTGAATATTCAGATATTGACAAGAAAATTGTTAGGTTACAAGAAAATAAGAATTCAGAAAACACAAGAAAGCAACGAAGAACGCATCTAGAAGCCTCAAGACGACACACTTAGTGGGTAGTACCCACAGAGTGGAAACAGACAATGAAAAGCTGGGCAAATTTTAAGCTAATTTTTTAAAATTTTTAAGTTTTTCTGGAAAGGTTATGTTTCGGTATAATATATCCCCCGATGGATATTTCATCCCGAGGGGTAATTTTTGTGGCCAATACCCCGAGCGACAGGTCTATAATTGATAAATATTGAATTTACCTTTTCCTTGTATAGTCTGCCAGAAGAATCAATAGACATAATTAAAGTGGACACCATTCCAATAAAGACAGCATAAAATGTTGCACCAAATGTCATACTACATAATGTAACCCACAGCTCTGTTACGCTGTGTGGTGGAAAACGACCGTATCCAATGCAAAGCATGTGAGATATAGCGTTGAAAAGAGACCAGCTGTACTTCTCAAAACTTGGCTTGTCCTAAAATAAAAAATAAATATTTTCTTGAAAAAACACCGAACAGAGTGTAGTGTATTTTAATATAAGTGGATATATAATTAATATGGTATACATAGTCAGAAATCTGCTCACACCAGGCCGGGCCAGAGCAATCGAACAATTTAACTAAACAACTTTCTAGTTTCAATATACGGCTTTTTGCCCTCTACGGAAGTTTAGATGAAATATGATTGGTTACTATGCAGTAGATCTGCGAATTTTTGGCGGACACCGTCCAATCATGGGACAAGTTCGAATATGACTTAACTCCCTTTACAATAGAACTGGTACTTCAACACTGTATTTACAGCACACTAGCTATATTAACAAACTCGCACCGATTTGACAAACAACACTACGCCAACTTGTTCAAAGACATGCCATATACAAGTCTGTTCCAAAAAAGAATCGAAATATAGTAAGGTTAGATATACTGAGTGTATTGAGCAGACAGTTAACGTGATACGTAGCCAAGAACGAGCCGAACAAACTATTCTTTGGAATCAAATAGTTGGACAAATTAAGAAATGGTTCACAGTGGTTTGGCGTGCTCCATCGAGTTATGGATGCACGCTGGCATCCATAACTCAATGGAGCACGCCAAATCATTTATTTTATACCATAGAATCAGACACAAAACAACGGAAAACATTTATTTCGCTGATTAAAAATGAGGGGGAGGGGAGAGGGGGCAACTTGATTTTCCGACAAGTGGGCGTGGTCATGTGGTCGATCTTCTGTTTCCAGTATGTTTTATGTGGGGATGTTATGTTTGCGTATGATAATCTTGGAGAATGGAATAATACCTTGAACGCCATTGTTATATATCAAGTGTCAAAGTCCGTTCTTCTAGCTCTCTGATTGGGCAAGCGGTCCTCACGTGACGGTCCGAAAATCGTGATGTTTCCCGTGTAACCCATGGCAGCGGGTAACATTACATTTATTTTTCCCTAGGGAAAAATATCAAAACCGGAAGTAGATGGTCAGGTTCAGTTTGTCTTTGTTTTCTCTAGTTTTCTTTCATTAAAAGCAATGTCTGAAGTTTTACTCAACATTTTTGTTGTCATTTGACACTTGATATATAACAAAATCGACTGCCCGTTGTTGCCCTCGGCTTCGCCTCGGGAAACAACGGCAGTCTCGGGTCCACAAAATACACTGTTTCCCTCGGCGCCAGTAAATACTTGTTTAATGATAAACCTTTCCCTTTTTTTCTCAAATTCTGCAGTTAGATTAGACAGGTACACAATTATTTTTCATGATTCGATGGTGAATGTCGAAAAACGTCGTTTACACAATCGGTGGTGAATCTCATCACGATGACAATCATATACGCCAATCGCATCGTGCAGATATGCCTTTAGGCATATATTAAAACCACGATATTGTTTTTCCTACCTTTAAGCCATTGATAGTAACCCAACTGTCGTCAGGGAAATCTTGTAGACGAGGAATTAAGAACTGGACACAACCATTCCAATGAGACAGAAGTAACATGCAGCCAATCAGTTTTATGATTCGCATTTGCCCACTTTGGATGTTGAGTAACTAGAGAAGATTTAACGGAATATATATTATGCATGCGAATGTTCCAAGACATAATTAAACATAAACCACAAAATCTCATCATAAGTAGGAATTAACTAGTGACAACAAAATCTTGACATAACTTTTTGACCCCCTGAATAAGATGTAAAGACAGACAGACAGACAGACAGACAGACAGACAGACAGACAGACAGACAGACAGACAGACAGACAGACAGACAGACAGACAGACAGACAGACAGACAGACAGACAGACAGACAGACAGACAGACAGACAGACAGACAGACAGACAGACAGACCGTCTGTCTGCCCCCTTTTGTCTGTCTGTCTGTCTGTCTGTCTGTCTGTCTGTCTGTCTGTCTGTCTGTCTGTCTGTCTGTCTGTCTGTCTGTCTGTCTGTCTGTCTGTCTGTCTGTCTGTCTAACGGGCAGACAGACGGACAGACGGGCGGACGGACGGGAAAGATGGACAAACGGACGGACGGACGGCAGGCAGATAGGCAGGCGAATGGGCCGACAGCCAGACAGTGCAAATAGCCTATTAATTGTATCAAAATCATGAAATAAAAAATATAATACCTCTTCCAATTCCTTGATGTACCTTACTATACGCGATACCCTGAGAAGTTTTAAAAGGCTCAGCAGCTTTGTCAGTTTTAAGATCCTTAGTACTCTAGAGGCTTGAACGATCTCACTGTGCTCATTACCGCGAGAACCAGATGAGGCAATAAGGTAAACATAATCAAAAGGAAGAGAAGAGAGTACATCTATAACAAACCAACCACGCAAATATCGACGACGAATGTACTGTTTATCCAAGATGACCTCTTCTTGGCGATTAAAATCAATAATGCCTGTCCTGAAGCTAAGAAAAATGTCCACAATAAAAATGGCATCGGAAATGCAGTTAAATGTAAGCCAAGATGCTGAGAAGTCGGTTTCCACAAAAGCGATGCCGACTGGTAAAAGCAGGACGTGAGTTGTAATGAGAACCACCATAACTATATCCCAGTACCAACGGAATGTACTAAATGGGTGAATAACTCCTTCTCCTTTTTGAGATTGTCTTCTTTGCTCCATTATAACAGCGGCTTTGTTTCCGTACAAGTTTAAAGCGAGCTTATTGTCGGCACTTGCTTGAAATAAGCCTTTTGATTTGGAACGCCATCTTGAGTTGAAGTCAGAGCTAGCTATTTTCCCTGCATCTGTCATAATCTTTTCAAAGGTTTTCAATTGATCTGGTTTAGACGGCGTAAAAGTTGTTTCACTTGAAGAATCCGGCGCTAGAAAAGATAGAACATAAAATTGTGTACATTTTTCAAGACAATTCGATATTTTTCGAGCTGTGCGAAATTCGTTTCACGCCGGAACGAGCAGAAAAAGAAATTAACCAAAAAGAGGAAATCAAATGTAAGTTAATCTTTGTAAAAGTCAAAAGCGGGAGATGTTTACATAAAATGCGATACTCTAAATTTGTTTCTTGTTAGACGCCAAAAATCTACGATTATACGTAGAGCTTTCTAAAATCCATCTATATACTTGGAATTCGGCGCAAAGTCTTAAAATTTAATAGCTGCAATTACCACAAAAGCAATGAGGATCTCCACGATAGAGTAATATTACGATAAATGTGATATAGTACTGCGATTGCAAGAAACAGAGGGACCCTCTTCGTCTATTTAAGCATACTTTCGATCCAACATCATAGAAAGATTTGACATGTAATTATTCCTAACTCATGCGTTGATTTTTCTCCTTGACGAGTAAAATCGTCCGGTGTTAGCTAAACGTTTGCTTATTAGGGAAAAATTCGCATTCCAGACGACATGTGTTCAAAAGCAGAGCTTGAAGTCTATACGCGCTAAAGCTTTCTTTTAAATAGTTTTCTCAAATATCGAAGCAGAGATTTGAGTCTACCTAGATTGCTTTTTTAATATATATACATATATATATATATATATATATATATATATATATATATATATATATATATATATATATATATATATATATATATATATATATATATATATATATATATATATATATATATATATATATATATACGCAATTAGATAGCTTTAAATAATTATCTCCTACGGAACTAAAGAGTTTTCAGCTTGACGTTATTAAAGTGTCTATGAAATGAAAAATTCGTTGGCATTTTTGTTGTTTTATTGTAGGGAGGAGCATGGCAGGAGCACTCACTGAAAATTTCAAGAGAATCTGATGCGTAGTTTTCGCGCTATTAACTCTCAAAGTTTGCCATGGCTAGTGCGTTCTTAGAGGCTTTCGGTAACAATGCTTATGACGTACGCAGATGGACAACTATGCATAAGAACAATATATTTCACTATTAACTAGAAATACATAAATGCAACAACCCCTCACCTGCTTAGCCTATGAGTATTTATGATAACTGATAAGTGCTTGCAATTAAGTGAATGAAAAACATCACGTCCACAGTAGCAAAGGGAAAGCACGAAAACGTGCAGTTTGAGTAGTTTTCAAAATGCAAATATTTTTAGATACCAAACAATGGTCTTTGTAAACATGGAAGGAAAGAACTGTAACATATAACCCTAATGTTTTGATAAAAATTCTGACGCCTGCTTCAGTAGCGTGGTGGTAACATCGTCGGCTTGCACGCGAACGAGATGGAGTTCGAAACCTGGGAGGCGACATGCAATTTTTTTCATCTCAATATATTTTACGAAATATCATCCCTAAATTTTTCTTTGTTTTTTGTTGCATTTAAAGCCTTGTTACCAAAGAAGCCCAAATTTCCCCAAAACAAACTATATCCACGGCAAATTTTGAGAGTTGATAGCGCGAAAACTACGCTCCTGTCATATAAAACAACAAAAATGCCAACGAATTTTTCACTTCATAGACACTTTAAAGTTTCATTTGTTTTTGCTGTATATACAAGCTGTCGTTAGTAGTTAAACTCAGAAAACTCCAAGTTCCAGATGGGACTCTCTCTAAAGATCATGTTACACCGCGCAATGGTTCATGCAACTTGTCTCCTAACGCCGTTGCAACATGCACCCTTCAACATGCTGTGCAATGGTCAAAATCGTTGCAAGACAAGTTGCATGAATCATTGCACTGTGTAACATGTTGTGCAATGGTCAAACTCGTTGCAAGACAAGTTGCACGAATCATTGCACTGTATAACATGCTGTGCAATGGTCACAATCGTTGCGAGACAAGTTGCAACAATCGTTGCACAAAGTAGCATAAGGTTCTACTTTCTGCAACGACTGCAGCAATTTGTTTCAGTGTTGCACCGTGTAATTGTCTCGCAATATTGGGTGCGTGGGCACCCTGTGGCGGACTCGAAAGACGCGCGGGGGACTGTGGCACATAGAGGTCATATAAATACTAGAGGGGGCATCCTATATCAATTTCATTAATATAGGGGTGTTGTGGTCGGGGTCTGAGAGGTGGGTCTTTTCCCCCGGAGGGTTTTGGTTAGGTTTAGGGTTGCCAGGGGGGTTGTGGTTAGGTTTAGGGTCAGGTTTAGAGTTAGGGTTAGGGTTGGGGGGTAGGGAATTATTTTTTAAAATTGAGGATTATCGTTAATTCTACGACATTTCACAATTAACGATAATCATGACTTCTAAGTGAGAGAATATACTGAAACATCAGGCACGTTGGTTGGCAAAGGACTGAGTCTAGTACATTGGCCAACCAATTGACTGAAATATCATAGGTAATGGGGGCTGCCCACTGACCTGTATATAACTGGACCGCTTGCTCTTGCTAAAAAAGTGTGGCCATTTGAACATGGCGTCAAATGGCGAATTTGAGTCCTTCTGCTCATGGGAGCAGCCACTGACCAGTGCTTGACACTGATCTGTAGGCGTTTTATGCTATATGTTCTTTTCGTAAAAAAAAAATTTTCTCTTTTTGAAAATTGATCTAAACTGGCCATGGCTTTTTCAGTTTAATATATTTTTATGCTCCTTTGTTGGCAACTAGTGACACCTGGAGAACACCAGCTTATAGTAAGTGCAATTAAAACTTTCAATGTAGTCTGTCGAAATACAAAATAAATGTTTTACATCGTACGTTTTTCAGTATATGATTGATGTTTCGGGTTTAAGTTTTAATAAGCTTAACAGTTATGTTTACTTCGTATTTGCCTGCCTTCACTGGCCCTTCTGGTTCAGATTTCAAACTCACTGGAACATTTCAACATAAGTACAGGATTTTTCGCAAGATTTGGCATGTTTTACAACGAGAAATACGGATGTTTTACAACAATAAGTTCATTAAATCCTTTTCGAAAAGTACTAAAATGTGCCGAAAGCCTACGAAAAGTATTAGAATACAAGCCGTTGAATTGCCAACCTGGTATTCACTTGTCAATTCAGTTGGCCCTTCTTCGTTTCGGCAACAAAAACATTTAAATAAATGCAACAACAAAACCGAGTAACCAACCGACAGGAATTAACAATATAACTGCTTTGTGTATTTATTTCTGTACCTTTTTTAACCTTTCAAAAATCTTTTGTTGTGTTTATCTTTGAAAATATCAGCGAGTCAAGGATTTGTTTCTTCACTTTCACGGGATATTTTATAAAGCCTGCGTCTGTAATCCAGTCAAAATCATGGTCAGTGTTGTCTACCATGAGCAGAAGGACTCAAATTCGCCATTTGACGCCACGTTCAAATGACCACACTTTTCATAACTCAAAGATAATAGGAGCAAGCGGTCCAGTTATATACAGGTCAGTGGGGCTGCCATGTGGTTACCAAATTTTCCCGCCAATGCCCCCTCTACACACGTAAAAATCTCACAGCTTGTCAACAGGATGTGTTCGCAACAGGCTTGTAGCAAGGCTGTTAACAAGTTGTAACAATGCTGTTCATTCAAGAAGCTGCTACAACCTTGTTAGCATCAACCTGTTAACAAGTTGTTGAGTGCAGAGCGGTAACAGGTTGTTGGAACAACTTGTCGTAACAGCTGTAACAGCTTGTGCGTTTTTACGTGTGTAGTATTTATATGATCTCTTTGCTGTGGCAGGGGGTTAAAAAAAAACGAAAAACGGTTGCCGAGTGTGCCACAGTCCCCCGCGCGTCTTTCGAGTCCGCCACAGGTGCCCACGCGCTTTTTGACATGACGAATTGCCAAGATGGGCTCCTGTGACTTTACTGACGAATAACGTGGAAAAAGCATTTAATTAACTGACACAATGCGATTTGTACCCCAACAAGTATACTTGTGACACAGGTATGGATTGACTAGTTCCTAGGTATAAATATCATAATAAATATCATAAACAACCCTCGCTCTACTATATAAGTTCCAGTGCCTCAATGGTTAGAGCATCCACGAGCTGGTACTCGGAAAGTTGTTGGTTCAAGTCCTGAAAAAAGCTCTGAGTTTCCTAAGTTTAACTACTTACAACAGCTTAATTCATGATCGGGTCGGTTTCCTTTGCAATTCATGAGGTTTTATCTCCCGTAAATCCTTCATTTGAAGCGCAAGGGATTTATACTGGGGGTTGGAGGGATTTATCTGTATATGACTGAATACCTCCGTTCTCGGTATTTATCTCTTAGGGGCTGATTACATGGAGATTTTCAGCCTGGGCTGAAATTTTAGCCCGGCTAACCGGGTTGAAATTGTTTCGCGATTTATTTTCGTTAGCCGAGCTAAAATATTCTCATGACGTAATGAAGAATTTCAGCCCGGGCTGAAATGATATAGACTCGTATAATGGCTATTCCGATTCCTTAAACAATTTGAAGCGATGATCATGTCGACTTTTGACTTTTATGAGACTGTGGTTGCATATAAAGATGAAATAAACAAAAGCAAAAGTATTTTCAAGATTTTTTTTTTCAGCCCGGACTGAAATTTCTTGTCGATTACATGACAATTTTCGGGCTGAAATTTTTGTCATGTAATCGCAAACTCCGTTTTACAAGGATTTTATCGGACGCCCGGGCTGAAATTTCAACCCGGTTAGGAAATCTCAGCCCGGGCTGAAAATCTCCATGTAATCGCCCCTTATTACTTGTACAGGGAAAACAACTGAAACTTTAAATAATTAATTTCACAACACTTACCGCTAGCGCTGGATTTTCTTTTGCTCGCCATTCCACGTACTGTTTCAGCTGCAATTTCCTGTTTTTCATTCAATTCAAATTCTAAAATCTGTATTTCTGATAGCATTACGTTGTTACTCGTACAACTACACGGCACAACAAGTTGACATTTCTTACACCTCAGGTTTTCCTCCACAACAATATCGCGATTGAGTGGCTTCATGGCGATCGCAACAGGAGCAACTTTGTCAGTCATGCTGATATAATATTAAAGTCGTAGTTTCATTTGTTGCATGTGGTTTACAACTGTGGTGAGATAAACATCTTCACCTCAGTTTTCGCGGGATCATGTCCCCTCGCCTACCGTGCGCCTACAGCGTGTGACGTCATAATTCCACAAATCATTGTTTAACGATCTAATTAAGTAACTAAATTTGCGCATGCGTTAAGTCATGGCACTGTTAGCTCGCGTAGAATTAACGAAGGGCCTGTTTATATGATCCAGCGGTATGCCGGGATGTCCCGGTTGCATGGGATAAATTTCATCCCGGGTTTACATGGAGTTACAAAGTGCTCGTCCCGGTTGACCGAGATGTATACTGTATCATCCCGGGTCAAAAAGCGCGGGAATTTAAGGAAATGGAGCAAAAAAGCAAAATCTCACCTTATTTTGAAGACCATATTTTGAATGACTATGCTATTAAAGACCAGACTCAGAAACTTTGCATGGACAAGCAAACAAGCCAAAATCCGCATCAAAATTTGCACTGGTTCAAAAGCATTCAATGACATTTATATTGCATAGCAAATAAACTAATGACTAAAAGTCTTGCATGAGATACGTTGTAGACAACCAGTGAAATACTATTCCCTTTTTTGAATAAAAATATTCATATATCTCAATTTATTAAATCCAGTCTTACATCCACGCACATCACAACCATATCAAAAAGAAATATACAAAGGAAACAAACAAGATAATTTTAAGCATGCATGCTGTCACATCATGTTTCCTAAGACATTCTTATTACTTTCAATGTCTACCGTTCACGCTAAGAGAAACACTATTTATTCTCGAATACCCTAGCGTTGCTTTCATTGAACATCTATATACATACGAGGTTGCTCAAGTCATTGTTTTGACTGCCTTGGAACACTTGGCCATCGTCTGGGAAGCACGACTTATAGGATCTGTCATGTAGAAATCTTCCAACTTAACAAGAGGAGGAATTAGGGCCGTCGCTGATGGTTTACCCCCCTGAAAACAAAAAATAACAACAATGCAGGTACGTAACATGATAGCACTCACAAGACTGCATATACCTCCGCCAGCAGGTTATTATTAGATATGTTTAAAGGGAAAACGAGTCATCCCGCTAACCAGGCTAGCTCATGCACAAGACCATGAACGAACGAACGAACGAACGAACGAACGAACGAACGAACGAACGAACGAACGAACGAACGAACGAACGAACGAACGAACGAACGAACGAACGAACGAACGAACGAACGAACGAACGAACTACTTGATTGCACTGTCTCGCACAAAACTTATGCAAAAATGTTTGTATAAAACAAGGATAATGAGCGCAATCAAGGAGAATCTTGTAGTCAGACCAAAAGTTAAAACTAATTATGGAATTTATACATTCCAATTTATTTCATCAAAAATTTGGGAATCAATCGATACTGACATTAAACACTTGTCTTCTATTGTTTTATTTCAGAAGACATATAAAGATGTTCTTCTAGGCAGCCAAATATTAATAGACTATATGTCTATATACCATTAATTTGATATTTATAATTTCTTAGCTTAGCCTCCTAATTTATTATTCAACGTTGCAGTGGTCAGAATTAGTTCTTGGTCAATCTTTCCATGATTATTATGAAAATCTAGCCTGCCGACAGGCAGACAAACAAACAAACAAACAAAGAAACATAGGTGAAAACATAACCTCTTGGCGGAGGTAATAAAAACTAGACAAAGTTAAGCAAAAGCCAAAATATCGTGATTTTCCAGTGGCGAGGAGATTAATTATTTGATGATGCCAAAAGTACTGAAAAGTCACGATATTTTATTTTTAAATTGAATTTTAGTATTCTTTTACTTTTTCTTTTAATTTTTCTATATTTTTAGTATGCTTTAATTCCACACAACCCAAAGGTGGAAGTTATGACGCATGAGAAAAATGTTATTTGCAGCAATGTTGAAAGTTTATATAAAACATGTGCAAAATGCGTTGAGTACGAAAAATATATACTTTCGATATTCACTCACTTTCAACACTGAAAAGAGGGAAAGTAGGACACAAACGTTTAAAAAATTTGAAGCAAATGTCCCACAACATTTGGTTATAATTGTAGTAAAACAATAAAAACAACTTTTAATAAAAATATATTGAATGATAAAAACGTATTGAACTCAGTTGTAACAAACCTTCAGTAGCTCTTTAGCTAAAGAAAAGAAGTTGGCTTCCTCCACGTCTCCGTATCTTGTCAAATTTGGAGCAATTTCAGTCATACGTCTTCTTATGTCGTTCAATGTATCATATGGCAACGGATCTCCACATATCTAGGCGAGCAAGAGATTATAGTACCTTGTAAGTTGTCATGACTTAAGCTCCTGATGGCTTAAAAATCATTAATAATTCATGAGGAAACCACATGCAAATAAATCAGTACCATTTCCGTGGTTTTAGTCATATTTAAAACATGTTTTATCAGATTTAAAACACGAGGCGAAAGTCGATTGTTTTAGATTTGATAAAACACGTCCTGCGAATGTTTTAAATAGCTTCAAAAACGACCCATTTGGTAAGTTCATTGGCGTAGTAAGTTTGAAAAATAACGTTGTCCAAGCCGAGAAAATTAAAGCTAAAGTTTATGTAAATCAGGGGTTTCTTTATCACAAATAAAACCACGGACATGGTACTGATTTCCTTTGTTTTCCTCATGAATTATTAATGAGTTTTTGAATATCCGATAAAAAAATCCTCCTGCTTAACAAAAGCTTTAGCTTTGATTTTCTCGGCATAGACAACGTTGTTTTTCAAAATTATATGCCAATGAACTTACCAAATGGGTCGTTTTTCAAGCTATTCAAAACATTTGCAGTATGTGATTTGTCAGACATAAAACAGACGGCTATCACCTTGTGTTTTGAATCTGATAAAACACTGCTGTTCGTATTTTAAATATTACATCGCTTATTTTCTGCAAGGATTAAATATATTAAAATGGTTTTTCTCTTCAAAACCTACCCCACAGCAAAAAATAAATGACGGTGTACAAAAAGACACGACATCAAAAACTTGTGTAATATTATTCGACTTTATCTCAAATCATGGTAGGTAAGTAGTCGTGAAAAACAACAATAATCAATAAAATAGATAACTTGGAAAAAGGTCGTTTTCTAATCATATTTACATACTTCAGATAGTGCCCTGATTATTTTCCAATCATCCCTGGCCAAACCCGGAGGTGATACAGCACGCCTTTAAACAAAAGAAAATCAGTAAAATAATTGGTAAATAAAATATTTTATCACATTTCTCAGGGGCTCAAAACCAGAACTGTCAGCGCTATGACCGACAGACAAAATACTTATTATCTTCTGACACATGTAGCAATAAACTTTGAAATGCTGCATCTGGTAGTTAAAGCATTTTCAACAGAAACACATTCATTTAAAGTCTTTGCTATAAGGTTTGCAGGGTCATCTCAGCAAAGCGCTCTCAATGGACGAGTTTCAGGGTGTTGCGCGCGCATCGTTTTGCAAAGGAATTGGCGGGTTCTCGGCGGGCTCTCCACAAAGTAAGCAATGGCAAACATGCAGACTTGCTAGCGAGCCAACAACAGCAGAATAACAGTGTTAAACATCCAGAAACTGTAGCTATACTTTGTTGATTTTAAACAGTATGTTTACTTTGAGTGGAGCTTGCCAGTTTTTTTTTGAAAAATGATGCACGCGCAACACCCTGAAACTCACCTATTCGTCAGAATTTATGCCACAAAAATAAAACAGATATCGTTAGAAAGCTATTAATTTGTAGAATACAATGTTGTATTTGATTTTGCGATAAACACAAACCAATAATAGTCGTGAATTTTTTAATTAAAACCAGAGGGCTTCACTCAGGGCGACTCAAGTAAAAAACGTTTTATTTTGTTCAAAATATTCTTTGCGGTTTAATTCCGAGATAAATTTCCAGTAAAACGGTGTCAGCATTTCTTGATATGTCGAGATTTGCTGATTTTATTGACGACCAAAGTTGAGAATGCTGTTTTTCGACCAACAATCGGAAAAATAAGTCATAAAATCGAAACCAGGCAATAAATAAAAATAACGCTGACACAATTTTGCTGGAAATTTATCTTGGAATCGATCTGCGAAATATTTTTTTAAACAAAATGAAACGCTTTTTACTTGAGTCGCCCTAGTGAAGCCCTCTGGTTTTACTTGAAGAATTTACAACTATTATTGGTTTGTGTTTATCGCAAAATCAAATACAACATTGTATTCTACAAATTAATAGCTTTCTAAAAGCCAAGGCCAGCCGACAATTTAAAGAAATATAAGATAAAACCCAATCCGAAGACGATCATCTTGAAAACCCAAGATATAGATTAAGACAAGACAAAGATGAAACGGTTATATTTCGACCGATATCTATTTTATTTTTGTGGCATAAATTCTGACGAATTGAGAGCGCTTTACCAAAATGACCTTGCAAACCTTAACGAAGACCTTAGTATACCTTGTTTGTTGAGCTCTTCCCTCTGTGTTAACGTAGGTACCAGTCTTTTCAGTATATGCGGCTCCGGGTAAAATAACATCAGCCATGTGTGCGCCACGATCACCATGGTGGCCTATTGTGAAAACAAGAACTGTCAGCAACAAAGTGTACAATAATAAAAACAATATAAAGAAAATAGTATAACAGAAATATATTAATATAGATTATAATAAATACGATTGAGAAACTGAGTATGTTGAGAAAGATAAAGGACTAGGGGCTAATCATCTTTACTCGTAGCCAAGCGGCTCGAGGCATGAGAAGGGTCTGGGTACGAGATTGCTCGAGGCATAGCATGTAGGTGTTGATTTTACGGAGGGAGGAAAACCGGAGAACCCGGAGAAAATCCCTCGAAGCACAAGAAAGATCAACTACAACTCTAGTTAGTGGAGGGGGATGGTTTGGAAACTCGGCAAAAGTCATCGTTCCATGCTTTTGTTCAATTTGTCTAATTTCACGGTCACTGAAGGTATTGTATTTTCTATATAATGAAGCAGTCATCCATGCAATACCAACGTTCGGGTTTAATTAGCGTAGTCCTTCGTCGTCACGTGTTGTAAGTCCTTTGTTCGTTGTGTAGTCCTTCGTCGTCACGTGTCCATAGAATTTCCTTTCTTCAACCAATTGCCTTCCTCCAACATGAACTATTGTGTTCATCAACATGACCATTACATAATCTTGAAAGACAATGTAGCTTCCAAACCATCCCCCTCCACTAACTATATGACTCACATGAGTTCTAAGCTCGACAACGGTGTTATTCCCAAGCGGTCACCCAGCCAAGTACTAACCCCGTCTAACTGGGCTTAACTTTTGGTGAGAGACAGCGCGCTAACAGCACACGCCACCCGTGCTGCCGTTGAGCGTTTAAATTTGAACAAAATCAACAACTGAAACCATACTTAAATCGCCGATGATACGAAGGGGTGTAGATTGCCCATTTCGATTGCAGGGCCGTATGTAACCCACTTCTAAAGTTAAAAATTCATCGAAAATGATACGGCTTTTTAGACATTGCGCCTTGCAACAGGCTAAAGAAATCCCCTCACTAATCGCTTTCACGCCAGCAAGGTGATAGGCTTAGTCCTATACAGGGCGTGCCTACTGATTCTGCGCGAACAAACAAACTCACAGTCAGAATATAAAGCGCTGCTAATGGCGTTATAAAACGTTACCGCAATCGGGCAAACGTTTCTCATTATTTAATATATAGTATGTACATGTAATAAAAGAATAATTAAGTTTAAATTTTTATAAAGGATCGAATTAAGGTGGCTCCCTACGGTAATTTCAATAGGGGACTGGGAGAATCCAAAACCGGAACACCAAGATTCTTTGGTGTTCTTTCTAAAGCGCATGCGTTTAAGTTCGCGGTTTGGGAGTTGGACACGAGATCATCGACAGTTGTTTGGAATATAATTTTCCTTTCGTTTTCGATTCTGTCTCGTATTGACTCGTTTGACTTTGGAACAATTCTGATTGTGGTAGATTCCGCTCGAAGAATGTCCTTGTCGAGTGTGGATCATCGCCGCGTTTACTCGGTGGGGCAAAATACTGTACATTAAAATTTACGAGTTCGCTTCAGAGCTTGTCAATAGAGCCGTGTCGGTATTTCTTCGTATTTACAGCTTCTTTTAGTGAAGGTAGTTCTCTTTAATTTTTTGCAACCGTTCGTTTATATTTGACTTGTATATTTCAATGAGATTCTTAATATGTACCATGCACGAACGTCCTGCAGTGTGCTGTCTATCGTCTATCGCCTATCGGTTTCAAATTGCTGTCTGTCTTCTGTGTTTGATTTAATTATATAAGGGGAATGCTTTGAAAAACGTTCGATTAAATTGTTCGGATTAGAACTGTATTAGAATTGTGCTTCGTTGTCAGATTTCGTGTCTCAAATACTGTTTATTTATAAACATTCACTAAGCTCCGTTATATCTAGGCTTTTGAATTTGAACAACCAATCAGATCGCGATGATTATGGATTCCCCCAGAGCCTTTTCCGTGCGCCAGCACGGGAGAGGCTCTGGGGACGAGAATGCGTTACGTATGCGTAAATAGCGATCTTGTCGATTCGAAATTCTATGACCGCGTCGACATAGATGTTAGACTTGTAGACGTTTTCTTCGGTGAATTTTGCTAAAATTTTGTAAATAAGTAGTTTATAAAAAGTTCTAAAGTGTATATAATTTTACAGAGGATTTCACATAACTTTTGCCGATTGTGTTCCGAAGTTCGTTCGTTATTTCCGAAGTTGGCGACGAACTTCGCAAGTTCATTACGTAATAGCCAATCAAGTTGCGAACTTCGAAACGAACTTACGAACTTGCGAACTTCCGAAGTTCGCAGTTCACGGCATCATTTCAAAGTTCGCGATTGAACCAGGTCGACCTCACATCCAAAATTAAGGATTATCCTTAATTGTCAACTCGCCTAGAATTAAGGCTAATCCTTAATTTTAAATGAAAACTCTCCCCCATACCCCCAACCCCTAACCACAACCCCCCGGAAACCCTAACCCTAACCACAACCCCCCGGAAACCCTAAACCTAACCACAACCCCCCGGTAGCCCTAAGCCTAATCACAACCCTCCGGAAAAAAGTCCCACCTCTCAGACCCCGACCGCAACGCCCCTCTAGGATTCTTAGCTTTATGTGTTCAAGTTTAACATCCGCTTGTGGGACAGATAAATTAAGGCCATGACTTAATTTGAGCCCTATTTTAAAATTAAGGCCATGTCTTAATTCGAGCCCTATTTTACAATTAAGATATACGCTTCATTTTGGTAAGAGATCGTGTTGATTGAACGTATAGAGTAAATATTCGAATAACAACGGATCTTAATACTTTCGGTAGACAAAACCTATAGTGCTGGATTCGGCAGATTCAAGCGATCATTTCGGTATAAAATTTATTTAAATCGGGCGAACAGAAAATATTTAAACATGTTTTGAAACACATGTCTCCCAATGTAATACGACACCCGCATTATATCTGAGACATGCAAACAGGTAAACTTATAAATATTCATATTTTTGGCGTTATTCGCTACTTATTACTTGCGGTTTGTAGTTGTTGGACTAAGCAGCAAGCCGTTAGCGAAAACACTACTGAAGTATCAGCTTGATTTACTCGTATTATTTAGATTTACAATTATTTCATGTGGGTGTCGTATTTACATTGGGAGACGTGTGTTTCAAAACATGTTTAAATATTTTCTGTTTGCCCAATTTAAATAAATTTTATATCGAAATGATCGCTTGAATCTGCCGAATCCAGCACTATAGGTTTTGTCTACTGAAAGTATTAAGATCCATTGTTATTCGAATATTTACTCTATACGTTCAACCGCGAACTTTGAAATGATGCCGTGAACTGCGAACTTCCGAAGTTCGCAACTTGATTGGCTATTACGTAATGAACTTGCGAAGTTCGTCGCCAACTTCGGAAATAACGAACGAACTTCGGAACACAATCGGCAAAAGTTATGTGAAATCCTCTGTAAAATATTTTCATAAGACAGAACTTTTATAAATCGATAATTTTTATAGCGAAAAATCTGTCCATACAACCCTCTCTGATTTTGTGCATGGCTATGCTTCACAACAGTATCTATTATCTCAGCAATTTTTAAAAAATTTCACCGAAGCAAACTGAAGACATGCCGCTTCAACCTGCGACCTGGCGGTCAGCATAGATGAGAGAGAGAGAGAGAGATTCAATTATGCAATATTTGAAAATATACCAAAGTTCCAACGTCATTATTACCATGGTAACAGCAAATAATTGAACTTTTTGATAGATATTTTATATCTGCGATAGTTCTGCTATGGTAAGGTTTACTTAGTATTTCCCTAACAAATTTTTAAACTTGTGAATAACATTAGATAATGAGCGTATGAAATAGCGCGTATTTATTGAAACTATACGGAGCCACCTTAAGCCCATTATTAATTAAATAAGCAATAAAGCTCGTTAACCTTGGTAAACTATAAAACAATCCTTAGGTAAATCCTCTTCACGAACACCTCCAATATCCTACAAGGAAAAAACAATGCTTCAATAAAAAAAAAGGTTTTAACGTCACTTTTGTGACTTTGGCCAGAAGGATTGCGACTTCACTTGAAATCGGCCAAATTACTTGTATATATTTGTAATGTAAATTTATACTCATTCAACAATTATGAAGGATTGAAAATAGATAATGGAAGGGGAACTGGATAGGAAACTTAAAACGATGTTACAAAACCGGAAATGATGTTTGCACAACTTGCTATGGTAATTATACACTTACACGCGGCTGATGCACCTAACGGGTGGTCCCACATGGCCACGATCAGCTATTGCTGAATTTAAACAATAGTGTAAGAAGTACCTATTTACCAGCCCTAGTTTTACTCTCTCCTCAGGCCCTGCGCATTCCTTCATTGTTAACCTTGGTTATAACTAACCAGTGTCTGATTTCATATAACCGCTTATAAGCGCATAAAACCTGGTTCTCACTTGTCGTAAGAATCGTAAGAATCGTAAGAATCGGCATTTTTCGTGTCCCCGATCGTCTGGGATTGTTACGACAGGTGTGAATATGGTTAAAGTAACGTCCCAGACAGTCGTCGATCTGATCGGAAGCATCGCAAGCATCGGAATCATCTCTATTTGGAAAATGCATACCAGACGGTCGCCGACGGTCGGGGATTCTTACGACTAGTTACGACGTGTGAACACTGAAGAACACTGAAACCACTCGTCTGGGACAGGAAAAAATCCCCAATTCTCACGATTTTTAGGACAAGTCACGACAAGTGTGAACGTGGCAGTGTCGTAAAATTCACCGACAATCGGGGAAAGAACTGTCCCCGATTCTTACGACTAAGTGAGAACTAAGCTTAATCACCATAATTATAATTTATCATAGTTAATTATTATAGTTAATTATATTTTTTAATTATCATATAGTTATAAAGACTTACTGCCCCAAGTAAGTATAAGAACTTGAGTGAGTTGGGAAGATCCAGTTGAGGTTTGTATCCAATATCCAACGCTGCCACTTGGCTGGCCATCTATAAATATACATGTAGTTCTAATAAGCATATATCACTCTGATAATTTACTTAGTTTGAATGGCAGACGAACGACATCTATCGTATCTCAACCTAATCACAACCTACTCCGCGCACACACACTTAAGCATAAGCATATAAGGACAAAACAAAAGGCAAAACAATAGAATGAATTCAAGCCTGCGACATAAGGACAGTCATAATTATACTCATAAGATCATAAGCCAAGAGCAGAACAAAGGACGAAATAAAGAAAAAGTCTCGTTGTTTTGTCTTTGCAAGTCCCAGAAGAAATGTTATGCTTTGTTTTTGTACTAGTTGTTCTTATTTCGCTAGTGTGAACCTCGTGAACAATTTCGTACGTTGTAATTTGATGCCAAGACAATTTCGTGCTGGTATCGTGTTAACATGGCCTGAATTTGTGTAACGGATTTGATGTAGTGCCACTGCGTGACATTTCTGATGCACGAAGCTAAATTAAAGTGCATTTTTAAAGGTTGGTGTGGTCGTGCGTGACACATAATTAATAATAGTCCATATATAGTGCGGGTTTGGGTGTCGAAGCCTGGTACCGACATCATTTTATCCTTACGATAAGTTCATTTTTCGCCATTTCTCACGCTTCCGTGTACCGTGCTTCATAAAGATAAAGAAAAAATTATGAAACCGTGACAAAACCGTCCTGGAAAGGTGTTCACATGCACACTGCCAATCAAACGGTAGTTCCGTTATTACAAATTCATATCATTACAGCTACAGTTACGGATTTAGATCATTTCGGTTAGGATAATATTTTCGAAGTGGCTATAGGTCCGGTAAGCGGAACTCGTTCAAGAAAAACTAAAGGTCCGGCAATCAGTTCCAGTACCAGCGCAGCCAGATTCCGATTAAACGTAACTGTTGTAACTCGTGTTTGCGTGTTGTCTTAATATCTTTCCTAGTCTTCGATTCATTCAGCTCAGCTGTGTCAACCAGTGTATACTCAAATACTGTCATTGAATGTATGATGGCTTCGATCAACAAAGCTTCTTTTACGTTATGAGAATGTTTTAATTCATGTATAGTATCCGGAACCAAAGGTAAAACCTTACACATTACATGAGCCGGCTATCCCGGCTAACTGAGTAACTCGTGTCACGAAATTCTCTTATTGGTCGGTGGTCAAAACAACAGTACGACTTTACTGTTTACATGGGTTACATGGGAAGCGTAAAGGTTTGCCTTAATTTGTCTCATTCCATCTATATATAAAAGAAAGGGTTTACCAAGAGGTTTCTAAACTGAAGAGTGCTGCATTGGCAGTGTTTTCGATATAACAAGAGCAAAGCGACAACCTTTGTGAACTGCCAAGATTTTAGTAAAGAAATGCTGCAGTGATAAAACAGAAATTCGCTACGTCCCACTCAGCAGTCTCGCTACATTCAGACCGCGCTGATACTGGAATCGATCGCCGGACCTTTAGTTTTACTTGAACGAGTTCCGGTTGCCGGACGTATAGCCACTTCATAATATTTTTACTTCACTTCATTTCATTCATGAGGTGTTGTGTGATAATTATTCGTAACGATTTTGGTTTCATGTCGTACCAGTATCGTCTAAACATAGCTTGATAAACAAACAAACATCACTCGTTGACGCGAGCTTTCTTCACTTACCCTATGCATTATGTTTAGAGTTCTCCAGTCTGAAGAAACGTTTTTCGAGGCCTTTAATTTATTTGCCACAGCGAATACAGTGTCGTAAATACTTGTTCCATCTTCACGTTGTAAAGTTGAGCTACCTACAATAACCATGGGTCGCTTCGCTTCGGACAGCACCTAAAATATAATATAATACTTATTTAATAAGCTTTATACACAGCTTACCAGCTTATATAAGCTTACTTACCAGCCGTACAAACGAACGAACGAACGAACGAACCAAAAAAACAACCAACCAACCAACTATTAAGCAACTAAGTATTACAGTCAAACCGGATGTTCGTTACTGCGCAACATTGCAATATGGAGAGCAACATTGCAATGTTGATTGCAATCGGTACACGGCTAAGTTGCTAAAAATTCGCATTTTAAATATCGAACTTCGCATAATATGAAGTTCTATTGAAAGTCAGAATAAGAACTCTAAGTAAACTTCATATTATGTGAAGTTCCTTATTTAAAATGCGAATTTTTAGCAACTTGCCAAGGAGCCGCCGCGTATCGTTTGCAATCAACATTGCAATGTTGCTGTCAATATTGCAAGGTATAGCGTGGTAAAGAACATCCAGTTTGACTGTAAGTGCAAAACTAAAACTTTTCTTCCAGGCGTTGGTTTTCGACTTTGACAACATTAGCAGCTTGTTCTCGCTTCCAAGGTTGTACAGTACGTCTCTCTACCTATTTTTGAAATACTAAGGCAGTTATCATCATCATCATCATTCATTTTGTAAATATACAAATGACATAAAAGCACACAATAAATATAAATTAGTAATGGAAGTTCAATCAATCAATAAATAGAACAATACTAAATGTCTATATCAGGCCAGACCAGACATGGCGATCCAATGCAGCAACCTTCACTTCAGAAGGGGTTAGTCCTGTGTCGCTGCACACAAGTTTCAGCAGTGTTTGGGTTTGACCACCACGGCGCTTCGCCTCAATTTGCTCCCACATCATAACAATACTGGCTACCTCTTCCATGTGACGAAAGACGTGTCCCACCAGTGCGAGTCTTTTTGCTCTTACCGTTTCTGAAGGCCGAGGAAGACCCCTACTATAGCCTCAACATTCTGGAGTAGTTTCCATTCAGTCTCTTTTCTAGGGTACCAGTGAGAGCCCATGACTCACATCCACATAGGAGGATTGACTCTACTGCAGTTCCGAAGATCCTCAGTTTTGTCTCAGTGGAGATGTTGACACACCATATACGTTCCAAGGCGTGTGCAGTTGCCCAGGCTTGCCCTATAGGCGACAATCAATATCGTGCTTGGTGTTCATGTATGACCCCAAATATTTAAAATCATTTACTTTCTTCAAAGATGTGCCATCAGATGCCAATATGACGCCCTCATTTCTCCCATTAATGTGTATAAATTTAGTTTTGTCGGTGCTAATGATCAAGTCCACACGTACAGCTTCCTGTTCCAGCCTCCTCAACGTTTGCTGAGCGTGTTCGATATTGTTACACACCAATGGAATATCGTCCGCAAAATCCATTTCTGTGAATGGCCACCGCTGGATGGCGTGAACCTTTTCTTCAAACAAGCATAAAACTCATACCCTCTTCCTTAAATCCCCTGCGCAATACATAGTCAAGCACTATACTACAAACAAGAAAGGTGCCAAAGTATCGCCTTGCAGAACTCCAGCAGACGCCGTAAACGGATCTGTTTCACCTTCCGAAGTTACAACTACTGCTGTGGTATTCTCATACATGATGCTGACTGCTCGAGCGATGGTGTCAAGAATTCCACACGCAAGTAATATTTTAAATTTGCTCACGACTGACCGAATCAAATGCCTTCTTCAAATCAATGAACAAGATAATGAGTTCATGCTTGTGACGAAGCTTGCATTCTTCTACGAGACGTCGGAGGGCTAACATTTGTGCTGAAGCGGATCTGCCTGGCCTAAATCCATTTTGGTTCTTTCTAAGACGAGCATCAATACATGAATACGGTAGGCCGTATGCGATTTAGAAGCATCTTGTTATATAGTTTTGAGGGCAGTTACAGCTTGGGAAAGTAATTAGGTCAGTTCTTCTTAAGACACTTGTCATAAAAGAAATAGTTTGGGTTTCCCTTCTTATGATAAAGTTCCCATTCAAGTTTAAATAATGCAGTTTCAGACGGTATTTCAGGATATATCATATGTTAGCATTTCACGCAATCTGATTGGTTCCTCTAGCTTGGGATATCCTGCACTATTCACCTGCGGGCAAAACAAAGTTGGCGACCAGTTTTGCTTTAAATTTTGTTTACTGAAGCAGGAGATTTTGTTGATATAAAACAAGACTGATGTAGTAGAATAACGAGAAAAGTCAACAAAATAAAGTAGAAGAGTGTTCACAGGTATGTTTCTTTACAATTTTCTAGCCATTAATATATTCAAAAGTTGTAAAAACTGTTTTGTCGACAAATATCGAGTACGCTATCAAGTTCCTAGCGACCGTGTCTTGTATAAAAATATCGAAAAATATAAGAATGTTAAACTTTGTTATTTCATTTATGGGGTATATGCCTAAACAATTACTCACCTCAATGTCCATGAATAGTGTAGATATTCACATCCACTTCGGTGAATAATTGTTAATCATTATTCTGGCTGCCGATGTCTTTGTTTATTTGCCCAGTTTTGTTTTTTGTTTTTATTACAATTACCCCACACTATCGCACAATTTTCAAAAAGGTAGTCTTTTGAAAACTTTGGAAACAATTGAAAAGATCAGATAATGGTATTGCATCATCGATATTTTTAAATATACAAATTACCAAAAGAAACATGACAATATCTTACCTTAGAAAATGGGTGTTTTTCATTTAAAATATCCTCCAAAGAGTTCGCACTTTCCCCCAAGTGCTAATTAAAATATTCAGAAACAAAACATTACACAATTACAAAAAAAAATATATAACAATTTGAATATCAATAAAGTTCAAGCTCTTTAAAAATGTAATTATTATGTTCACCAGTATTACGAAAAAAGAATCTGGCAGTGACTTTGTTTTTTCTGTTCTGCTTACCTCATATGTGTACGTAAGGTCCAACTGAGGTCCAAGTACAGCCACTTTTAAATCATTATGCAACCAACTAACACGAAAAAAAAATAATAACTACTTATTGACCGAGCGTGAGGTCTGTACTAGTGAAATATCGGACCGATGTTTTTTTTAGTACGGACCGAGACGAGCGCAGCGAGTTGAGGTCTGTGCAAAAAACAGAGGTCCGATATTTCACTAGTACAGACTGAACAAGTGAGGTCAATAAGTAGTTTATTATATGGCCATAAATGTTGTGAACGTTCTGTGAAAACTCGATCTATCTTTCTTGCGAACTAAACGAAAATGGTAGACATTTCCCCATTTTTAAAGTACTTTCCGTTGAGTTAGAATCCTGAACTTTCTACCCCAAACAGTATTTTTCAATTGCATTTGTTTGACATATTGCTGAAGATCGTACGTTAAGTTGTTGAATAAAAAATCATCTGAAATTCTAATACTTGTGAGAAGTAAATGTTGCATTATTACGAACAATGTTACGAACGTTTTGGACATTTTAAAAACGTTCACAAAACGTGGAAACTCGAACTATACCTCAAATTAAAGCTTATAAAATTTCTAACAACATACCTGCACGATATATTTCAACAATGAGTAGTTCTGAAATTATAATCCATCTTGTTGCCGATATACTGACATGACTGCCATTTTGTTTATAAAATTAACTTACAGTCCCGAACTGCAGCTTCCGCTCTGAGCGGGCGGATACGGGAAATATCCGACCGCTTATGAACCAATCAAATTACAGGATTTCCGTATTCGGACTTCTCAGCGCTGCTGCCATATAATAAAGTAGTTTATTTTAAACTAATTCAAAATCCATATTTTTCGTACTCGCTTTACTCAGAGGATCAAAATTTAACAATTTAAATTGAAAAATGGATTAATTCAACTGGACTTTGTGCTAGTTTTCCATTTTCTGACATTAAATTAAAAAAAATACCTTAGTACAAAAGATTTCTGAGCCCCAGAAAGGGTTCAAACCTGCAACCTACTAATGACCGGTTAGACGCTGTAACCTATGAGCTACTGACGCTCGGATGAAATGCAACCTCAGCTCTCCATTTGAGATTCAAACGTCGAATTTTTCATGTGTCCAATCTAACACAAACAAGACGCCTGCGCAGGTGTTCACTCGGGCTACTGATTTCTGAAAGCTTCCCGTAGCCTGTGCGTACCCACTCTAACAAGACTACATGGCAATGGCCATCTATGGTCTTATATGAACTGCTGCGGTGCATGAAGAGCCGAAGGTTTGCTAATGTAGTATAAATGTAAACAAGGCCGTTTTTCTGAATCAAATATATTTAGTTTCCGAATGTAATAGGACACGCGATATGTAGACATGCACTGAACAGTTCAACATATTGATATCTTACCGGTTGTTGCTCTATTCGGTGCTTATTATTATACTTGCATTTTGTAGTTGTCGTGAAATGTGTTTCAAATATTCAAAAACATCGATAAAATGGCAATAAAAGCTTCGTTCAAAAGAGACAACCACTGATCATCTGGAGACAACTCGGCCAAACCTCGGTTTCGCAATTATTAAACATGACTGTTCTCTGGCTTCCTTCACTCTTTCAATTTAAAGTTTCCAATTATTCTTAATACACCTTGATTCGCTGACAGTCCGACTACTCTGACATCTTTGTTTGAGACGACTGCTGTGTAGTGTGCCAAGAAATGTCGTTGAAATATTCAAAAACATCGGTAAAATGGCAACAAAAGCTTCGTTCAAGAGACAACTCGCCATGAAAGTGATATCTTGGTTTCGCAAAGCCTCTTGGGCAATATCTCGACCCCAAAAAACAAAAAAAAAAACACACTAACAACGCGACCGAAACCTAGACTCGTCTACCTGCGGTAGCCCGAGTAATTAGTAAAATTCTCCGTTCAAGCTCATTTGCATTAGATTCGAAACATAAAATGTTCGATGTTTGACCTCATCAAACCTCATCATAACCTCATCAATGATGTTCTACGTTCAATCATCTACTTAATCATATAGCGATATGATACGTTTGCGAGCTTGGTGTAATGTAACAGACGTTTGTTAGACGTTCGTCAACCTAAATTACTGTACTCAGAAAAGATTTCTGAGACCCCATACAGGGTTCGAACTTGCAACCTTCTAATGACCGGTTAGACGCTATAACCATTGAATCACTGAGACTCAGGTGGAGAGCTCATAGTCATATGTGCTCCTAAAGTCGTAGCGTTTGCATACAGAGATGTAGTTAAAGTGATATGATAAGTTTTACGTGTACATGTAGTGCATGTGGTACGCTTGCGAACTTGGTGTAATGTAACAGACGTTTGTTGGACGTTCGTCAAGCTCAATTACTCAGAAGAGATTTCTGAGCCCCAAACAAGGTTCAAACCTGCAACCTTCTAATGACCGGTTAGACGCTCTAACCATTGAGCCACTGAGGCTCAGGTGGAGAGCAAAGGTTGCAAATTCATAGTCATATGTACTCCAAGTGGTAGCGTTTGCATATGAGATGTAGTTACAGTCCGGTCATTAGAAGGTTGCAGGTTCGAACCCTGTCTGGGGTTCAGAAATATTTTCTGAGTAATTGAGCTTGACGAACGTCCACCAAACGTCTGTTACATTACACCAAGCTCGCAAACGTACCACATGCACTACGTGTATACGTACAACTTATCATAGCACTTTAACATCATCTCATATGCAATAATGCACACGCTACCACTTAGGATGAATTTACAACCTTAGCTCTCCACTTGAGCCTCATGCAGTGGTTCAATGCGAGCGTCTAACCAGTGTTAGAAGGTTGCAGGTTCGAACCCTGTCTGGGGCTCAGAAATCATTTCTGAGTAATGGAGCTTGACGAACGTCCAACAAACGTCTGTTAATCGTATAGCGTTATACAAAAAAATCACTTACGCCTTCCGTATTCTGGTGTTAATAAGAGGAGCTTCATATCTTGGATTGCTCCCAATAATTACTAGAGCATCTGCTTCCTGCAAAAGACAAAGTACCAGTGGTTTAGCCAATAAATGTCTTTGAATAATACGCCAAAACGCCAAAGATTGTGTATTTCCAGGAGAAAAAAAAGCATAAGAAAAAGACAGACGTTCAAAACGTCAAACGTTTCTGTAACTTTTTCGGCAGTACACCACTAACAGTAACACACGTTAACGATGTAGCACTCTATACTTCTATATATTTGTGTGTGTAACGTTCTCAAAATGTATCGCCCTAATTGGAAGCCTTACTGGAAGAAGGGGCTTAATAAAGGGTTTATTATCTATTTACTTGCTTATTTATTTATTTATTTATTTATTTATTTATTTATTTATTTATTATTCATTTATTTATTCATTTATTTATTCATTTATTTATTCATTCATTCATTCATTCATTCATTCATTCATTCATTCATTCATTTATTTATATCTATTTACTTGCTTATTTATTTATTTATTTATTTATTTATTTATTCATCTTTTCATTTTTATTTATTAATTTATTTATATATTTATTTATTCATTTATTTATTCATTTATTGATTTATATACACAACGCAACACAACACAACACAACACAACACAACACAACACAACACAACACAACACAACACAACACAACACAACACAACACAACACAACACGACACGACACGACACACGACACGACACGACACGACACGACACGACACGACACGACACGACACGACACGACACGACACGACACAACACAACACAACACAACACTAAACACAACACTAGACACATAATATATACTATAAAATACAAAGAAGCTAACCTCTATTCCGTTAATGGTTGTATTCATGATGTAACTAGACCGGAAATCAGTTCTAGAAGTTACAAAAGAAAGTAATCACTCAATATCAAATCCTGAGTCTATATATAAAATATATACAACACAGAAAACATAACCGTAAGGAAAGAATTTAACGGAACGGCAGATACTTCATGTATACCTAGACCAAATCATTTCATGAAAGCTGTCCCCACCACAAATCCTAATACTAAGGGCCTGTTTATATTGTAAAGAACGCAGGTTTGAGTAATATTTATTGCTTTATTTAACATTAACAATAAGGTTGAACTACTGCACAACACAGTTTATACTAAACTGACGAATGCAACCATAAACGTCCGTTTGCTGCCACGCCATAACAGTCTCGTAAGTATTCGTCATTGCAAACTGTTTAAATACTTAAAACATAATTACTACACTATTCCCTCCCTTAAAAGATGAGAGTTACTACACACATTAAGATTAAGCAGCATAAATGCTGTCGTATAACATCATTTAGTTTAATGTCAGTCTAACGTTCTCACAAAAATGTCATTCATAATATTTTAACCACGCTGGTTTCCTTCTTCTCCTCTCAGGTCTTCCGCTATTTTCCAGTTGTAGGTCTTCTGGCTCTGTATTATTTTCTACTGCAGGTCCTGGGTTGCTTTCTTCTAACATTGAGTTATTCTCTGCTGGTTCTGGGCTGCTTCCAACTGATTCTGGGCTGTTATCTACTGGCTCTTGGTTACTACTTTCCATTCGCTCTGGATTGCTTTCTTTTGCTGGAACGCTCTGTTGGGTGTTGTTCCTTCTAGGTTTCCTGTGGTATGACACAATAGTCCACTGATCTTCTTCGATATCTAACGAAGGTGGTTTCTCTTGTTGACTTTGGTCCGCTCTTGAGTCTGGTCTAATTTCCTGTTGGATAGGATCTCTTGTTGGTATTTCTTTACTCGCTTGTTGGGAAGTATTGCATTTCTTTAGCCGATTGAAATGTACTACAGTCCTCTTTCTTTTATTGCTTTCCATCTGGATGCGATAGACTAGGTCAGATAGTTTCTTCACCACAATATATGGACCTTGCCAAGGGCGGCTTAGTTTCAGTGATCTCCCTCTCTTGGTGTATGGAACATGCAGCCACACCCTATCACCCACGCAATAAGGTTCACCGTTTGATTTTGCGTCGTAATACTCTTTGTAGCGTCGTGAAGATCTTCCTGTTGTTTCTCGTGCAATTTCATAAGCCTCTCGAAATCGGAGTTTGCTATCCTTTACATATCGTGATCTGGGCAAGCGTTCCTGTTCAGGAGGTTCGGGCACCATCAGATCGACTGGCATTCTTGCTTCTCTGCCAAACATGATGTAGTGAGGCGTGATTCTTGTCGACATATGTGTTGTCGTTCGGTAAGCTAGTAGTACTTGTGGGATCCATACATCCCAGTCATTTTGTTGGTCATTGACGATCTTAGCAAGCATGTCCTTTAGAGTGCGATTCAATCTCTCCACCATTCCGTCGCTTTGAGGGTGGTAAGGAGTTGTCCGAGTTTTCTTAATCTCCAAGATATCGGTTAATTCTTTGAAGATTTCGCTCTCGAAGTTTCTTCCTTGGTCAGTGTGTAGCTGTTGCATAACACCATACCTAGACACCCATTCGTCGACTAATTTTTGAGCCACCGTGTGCGCTTCTTGATTCGGAATGGCGTACGCTTCTGGCCACCTGGTGAAGTAGTCTACGACAACTAGAATGAATCTGTTTCCTCTTGTAGTGGTAGGTAAAGGACCAATGATATCCATCGCGACTCTCTCCATTGGGTAACCAGGATTATCAAGTTTTAAATGGGCCCGAGGTTTTTTTGGATGGTGGATTCCGTTCCGCACATTTTCGACACGTCGTACAATGATTTTCTACATCTCTCTGCCAACCTTTCCAATAAAAGCGTCTCCTTATCCCTTCTGTCATCTTCTGAGATCCCAAGTGTCCCGCTGTAGGAATATCGTGTGAGATTTCCAGCACTTCGTGGACTAGCTTTCTTGGTAGACAGAGCTGCATGTATCTTACGTTTCCTCTTTCATCTTCGAACTTACGGTAGAGGAGTCCATCGACGATGGAGAGCGTATCAAATTGGCTCCATAGATTGCCCACCGTTGGACCCAAGCTTGCGACTTCTTCCCGTGAGGGTTTCTTGCCTTCCTGTACCCATCTTATGGCTCGACCAATTTCCGGATCCTCGTATTGGTGCAGTTTCATGTCACTATTTGACCAGCGTTGGCACCAGGATTTAGCTGGTTCTTTTTCTTTTGACTTCACCGTCGTTACGTTCTGATACTCCTTAGTTTCATTGAGTGTTTTTGACTCTTCTTGCCAAGGTATGCGCGAGACGCCGTCTGCGTTTCCATGGTTGCGGCCAGGGCGGTGCTCAATCTTGAAATCAAAGATAGAGAGTCTCTCGATCCAACGTGCTACCTGTCCTTTAGGTTCTTTGAAGTTGTTGAGCCACTTTAACGCGTTGTGATCGGTTCGTGCCGTGAATGACTTCCCGATGAGGTACGGTGCGAAGTGTTCCATTCCCCATACCATAGCAAGTAATTCTTTCCTTGTCGTGCTGTAATTTCTTTCGGGTTTTGTCAGAGCTCTTGCTGCGTAACCAATAACTCTCTCGCCGTCCTCTTGACATTGCGACAATACTGCTCCTATGCCTGTGTTACTGCCGTCTGTATCTAGGATGAATGGCAAGTCTAGGCGAGGGTAGGCAAGGATAGGAGCCGTTGTTAACTTTTGCTTTAGAGTGGTGAATGCATCGTTGCTCTCTTTACTCCATTTGAAGACACTCCCCTTTCTCTCCAGCTTATATAGCGGTTCTGCGATCTCGGCGTAGTTTTTGACGAACTGTCGGTAATACCCGACACATCCAAGAAATGAACGAAGGTGTGTGATGTTGCTCGGTACCGGCCACTGACTGATCACCTTGGTCTTTTCAGGATCCGTAGATATTCCATCTCTGCTGACTACATGACCCAGGATCACGCTTTGCTCTTGTACCAGGTGGCACTTTCTCGCGTTCAGCTTCAGTCCAGCTTGTTCTAATCTGGCGAGGACCTCTTCGAGTCCTCGATTGTGTTCTTCAAGAGTTCTTCCGAAGACGATTATGTCATCAAGGTACACTAAACAGTCAGTCCAACTGAGGCCAGCCAGGATGCTGTTCATAGCTCGTTGAAATGTAGCGGGTGCGTTGGTCAGACCGAATGGCATTCTTTTAAATTGGAACAGTCCGTCCGGAGTTGCGAATGCTGTTTTCTCGCGATCTTCTTGGGCTACTTTGATCTGCCAATACCCTCTTACCAAGTCTAAATGGGTGAAGTAAGCTGTGTTGGCTAATGATTCTAAGATTTCCTCGCACCTTGGGAGAGGATAAATATCTTTTCTAGTGATTCCGTTAAGCTTGCGGTAGTCAACGCAAAATCGTTCGGTTCCATCTTTCTTTTTTACCAGGACGACTGGTGCTGACCATGGTGAGTTTGAGTGTTCAATAACGTCGCTCTCAATCATTGTCTCGACTTCCTTTCGTACGACTTCTCGCTTGTGGAAAGGTAGCCGTCGAACAGGGACTTTTATGGGGGTTGCATTTCCGGTGTCTATTGAGTGTTCAATTCCTCTCGCTTCCCCAAGGTCAGTTTTACCGTCGGAAATTACTACTGGGTGATGAGAGAGTACTTCATACACACTCTTTCTTTCGGCCTCCGAGAGTGACGGGTTGTTGATCGGAAACATTTCTTCAATGTTGTGAACTAGGTTGTTATCGGTTCCAGTCGCCATTGAACATGTTCCATCAATCTGCATCGCGACTCCCTTCTGGGGTATGAAGTAGCAGAAATTGCAATTAGTTTCGTTTTCTTCTACCAAAGGGCAGAGTTCACCGATGGTGCTCCCTTTGTAAACCCTTCTAGGTGTTGAGGAACAATTGAACAACCTGACTGCTATCTGGTCTTTTGATAGTGTGGAAACAACCTTGAGTACCCCCAGTCCGTAGCGTTCTTCGAACTTTCTCGATGGTTCCAGTACCCCATTTTCACACTTGATAGTACTCCCATTCTCTACCTTGCAGGCGATGGTCACTAGAGAGTGCTCGGGAATGATGGTAGATTTTGCAAAAGTGACCCTGCAGACGTTATATTCTCTTTCGTACGACATTGTGCATTCTTTTCCTTTTACCCGTATTACATTCTTCTCAAAGTCTATCATGCATTTATTTGGCTTCAGAAAATCAACGCCAATTAGCATCATTTGCGCTAAGTCCTCGCAAATTAAGACTTCGTGGTTTACTGTTATACCTCCTACAGATATCATCACCTCGGTGATGCCCTCCACTTTTAATGGTGTACTGTTCGCCCCGAGAACGGTCTTACTCGTTCGTTGAATTTGTGTGTCCCTCCCTCGTACTCGTGCAAACAAATCACTATGCATAAGCGTTACGGACGCTCCAGTGTCTACCATTGCTTTCACGTGGTATTCATTTACTTTGCACCCGACAAATGTTGTGCACCCGTCCGTCGCACTGGATGTTTTGCTCGACTGAGGGAGACTTGGCGCGGGCGGACAGCCTAAGGGTTTAATTGGCTGCCCGCCCTGTTGGCGTTTCCCTGGTTCCTGTCATGATTCCAGCAATTTCTCGCAATGTGGCCTGGTTTGCCACAGTTATAACACTCGATTCTTCTATTTCTTTTGTTTCCCGTTGGCTTGTTTTCCAAATATTCCGTCATCTTTCCCAGTAACGCCGTCTGGTTCTCGAGGAATTTTTGAGCCCACTTGGGTGCTGAATCAGCGTCTTTGAAGCTTGAGCCAGCCATGCACGAGTCAGCAGTATCTGGCGACGCCATATTTATCTTTGATGGATTTTGTTGTGTTTCTGTAAGGTGAATACTCTCCAGTTTTAGAGCGAGTTTCACAGCATCGTCGAGGGTCTTCGGGTCAGCTTGACTCACACCTACGCGTAGCTCCCGTGTATCCAGTGCTTTGATGAATTGATCCACCATTTCTTCCTCAACAAACCTGGAATCCTTTTCGCTGTACGCTAAAACAGCCAGTTGTCTTAGGTTGGTAGCCAGGTCGATTATTGTTTCGCCTTTCAGTCGTCGTCTGGAGTTGAATGTCAACTTGTGAATCTTCCTCTGCTGTTCGGGCTGTAAACGAGACTGAAGCGCCTTCTCTAATTCTTCGAAATTAGCTTTCTCCTCGTCGTTTAATGAGAAATAGATTCGTTGTGCTCGTCCTCTCAGCGCCACGGCCAGTTGTTGGCAACGCTGGGTATCATTCCACTTGTTTATGTCTGCGCATAACTTGAAATGGTTTATCCACTCAGGTCATGGACCATCAGAGTAGTTGTCGGGTTTAGCTTTGGAATTGTTTGTCTCGACCACAGTTAGACTTGGTGTCGTCGTCGTCGTCGTCTCGCTCTCGGATCTTTCAAGTTCCTCCAGTCGTCTTGTGAGTCTCACAATCTCTTCTCGTATTTCTACTTCGTCTGTCATTGTTTAACCGCTGCCACCAGTGTAAAGAACGCAGGTTTGAGTAATATTTATTGCTTTATTTAACATTAACAATAAGGTTGAACTACTGCACAACACAGTTTATACTGAACTGACGAATGCAACCATAAACGTCCGTTTGCTGCCACGCCATAACAGTCTCGTAAGTATTCGTCATTGCAAACTGTTTAAATACTTAAAACATAATTACTACAATATGATCCCGGTGTACCGGGATGTCCCGGTTGCCCGGGATAAATTTCATCCCCGGTTGATCGGGATGAATTTCATCCCGGGACAAAAAGCGCAGGAATTTAAGAAAATGAAGCAAAAAGCAAAAAGTCCCCCTAATTCTACTATGTGAGAAGTTATTTCACTTTTATTCAGTGTTTTGTCTCTAGACCTGACCGTTTGGACGAAATTCTGACAGTAATATTCAAAGTTACAAGCATTGTAGTTCAGTAAACTTCATCCCGGTCTACCAGGATATTGCGTTTGTATAGACAAACATTTGTCCCGCCTCGGGACGTCCTGGTCTCCATATAAACGTAACTTGAAAAACCGAGATCCTGGTACATTGGAACATCCCGGTACACCGGGATCATATAAACAGGCCCTAAGCCAGGACAAAATGATAGCCATGCATGCATGCATAAAGTATAGGATCCAACGTGAGTACTTTCTCTGTATTGGGTTATCCTGTTGTGGTATATCGTGTAACTTAAGGATTAGAAAACGTATGCCGTGCTTCTATCGCGTTAACCTACCCAGAGCCATCCATGGGAAAACTTTCTTCTGTACACAATGCTTCACTGTCATATCCATTAAGAAAGTCTTTCAAAGCTACCAAAGCTTCAGCATCTACCAAACCACCAACTACAGCAGCCATCTCATCTCCCTTGACAGAATAAATATTTTGAGCCACTGACAGCAACGCTTCTTCCCAAGAACACGACGTTAAATTTCCCTTGTCATCTTTTATCATCGGTGTGGTTAGTCGCTGTCGTTTTAGACCATCATACGCAAACCTGTAAGGTATGAATGACAAAGCATTAACTTCTTATTAAAGTGTCACTAAGACGAAAAAATCGTGAATCTAGTATTGATACGAGTAAACTATAATTTCCAAATGAGGAATACAGGCGTTTTCAGTTTCCCAAAATATTATCTCGTTCTCGAGATATTTAAGTTTCTGAAACATGTGAATTAGGTGCCTCATGCAATAAATTGCGATGATTCTTGATTTAACGATATTGATCAGCTACTTCTCGTAAAACATTATAATTTAGGCAAATCATTGAGAATAATTTCCCTTCATCTTTTAAATTTTGGGCGTCCAAAGCCGTCCACGTTTCGTTCTAGAGTGTCCAAGGACACCCAGACGCCCTTCTCGTGGTCAAAGTGCCTCTAATCCCAAAAGGCTTTGTAGCTATATCAAATCGTGGCATAATTTCTAGTGTTTCAGCGAAAACAAAATTTAATTTCTTAAAAAACTCCAATATTTATGGCAGTTTGAAATGTTCAAAACTGCGGTCTTAGCTGGCACACTTCCGTGAAAATAATTCGTTTCGGGGAGGCTGGAACGAGTGTATTTTTTGACGTCACGCAAGGTACTCGTCTAGCGCCTTCAAGGATATCTACATATACTGCTTTTTCTGTATCGTTGCGGAAAGCTTGTAAAAAAATTGGTGTTTAGTTGTGTTGCAGCCAATTGTACAAATAAAGCTAGTTCAGGGATGGTATAAGTCTTCACACCATTCCATATTTTAACGATGACCGGCCTGAAGCTAAAAAGCGAAGAAAAATTTGGGTTGATTTTGTGAAGGCAAAACGTATCTTCGAACTTTCGAAAACTTCAACACTTTGCTCAAATCATTTCAAGCCTGAGGAATTCGAGAGAAGATATTGCGTGTTACCTGGTTAAACAAAACCGAACTATCAAAAATTAAGGACTGATCATCCCGGGATTTGCATTGTGTATATCCAAGTATTCATGGCCAAAGACCAGAGTGTAAACACATCGCTAAACATATGGCATATTAAAACAAGAATTGGGTCAATGATACTGAGAAATTTAAGAATGTGGAGTTTGTCTAGCGCTGGCAGAATCGATCGAATGATACGTAAGTCAAAGCCTCTCAGATCATCGAAGCAACATCAAAGCTATATACCGACTGCCTTGCGTGACGTCAAAAAGATGCGCTAGACCCAGGCTCCTGGTTATAAAATATTCCAACGGCACTGGGCCACCAAAAGCCAATTCAACACGCCATAAAAACCAGACAATTTATCCGAATTGACTTTTTTTTTCCTCACTAAAACACTACAAATAAAGAGTAAATTCGATGAGCTGAAAATTGATTTGGGGGTTAGGGGCACTTTAAAAGCCTGTTCCAATCCTTTGTAAGTACTGGTAATCAAAATACTCGAATTCGAAAAGCAACATTCCTAATCATATCGAAAAGTAGCTTAATTGTTACAGCTGAAAAGGTGAAAATCTACCATACCCCCCCCCCCCCCCCCCCCGACTTTGTATACTTCGACCCGATAGGAGGTTTTGAAAACCTATAAAGAAAATAGTACGCAATGCGTACATGTAACTAACGCTTTTAAAACAAAGACACTTTTCAAAAGAGCAATCGAGAGAGAAATTCAAATAATTCACTTTTCATTATTCCACAAGAACAACAATTCGAGTACTTCCCATATATCTGGCGCTGGGGTCAAATATGACGTAAATGCGGCTTAAGGTGGCTCCCTAGTGTTTCTTGAAAAGTGGATAAACTGCAACTTTCAAAAATGCAAAACCTAGACTCAGCCTACCACAGCTAGCCCGAGTAATAATTACCCTAGTTGTCACTCTTCTGGAGGCACTTGTAAAGGTTTTGAAAACAACCCCGGGTAGTTTTTTGGGGGGATTGGCAATAACATATAGATCATGAGCAATTACCTGGTCTTATCGGAAATCCACTCTTCATTAATATCCTGAAATTGAATTAATTTCATGGTGAGTTACAAAATGTTGTACAACAGGAGATATCATCCTGACAAATTCTCGCGTGCAAACCATGTATATACTGCTCTCCTGCAATCCCCTTGTGAGGACAATTATTTTTATCTTGACAATTATCCTACGACTCCAACGCCATAGAAATTAAACTTTAACTTTGCCCCATTTTATTATAAGGCTCATTGGCTCTGTCACGAGCATTCTTAACGCGACTTTTCCGCAATCTAATTTGATTCCTGAGCGATCTTTACAAACCGGTAAAGACCGGTCATGACAAAAAGTGAAAAACAAAATCAGAAAAGTAAGCAAGTCAAGCTAAAATAGTGTTCAAATATCGTGAAAATGAATTCACCGCTAAGATAATTAAATACGATAGTGTTAACGGTGCCGGAAGCGTTTTTGTTGTTTACAGTTTTCTTTAAAAGTCGGTTACTTCTGTCTTTGTTGCCCTTGTACTCTTGCCGGGAATCAAATAAAACTAAAAAATTTTAGGCCATATACTAAAAACCTTATTAACTTCGCCTGATCGGTCTTTACGGCAAAATTATCCTGCCCTTGGCTGCTCGCAGGCTATTGGTCTTTTGGCACAAACCTCGCTTCTTTGTCGCTCGGTCAATAAGGCTTTCAACTGAAACACTCGCTCGGTCAATAAGTTTTTATTATTATATGGCTGGGTTTGATTTCCGGTCCGTACGCACGCTGATTGGTTCCTGAGAGGTCGGGATTTTACGTTGTTATATACCAAAGACTTTCGTTTGCCAAAGATGAAATCCTATTGGTCAAATCATGGTTACGTGTTGTTTAACAAACTCAATGTTTCTTTCTGCCGAGGGAAACATTGCATTGTTTCCCTCTGACGTCAACAATGAAGAGGGAAACAGTGCAATGTTTCCCTCTGACGTCGCTTTAATCATGCGTTGTTCACGTGAATACACGATTATTGCATCAGATCAAGAACTTTGGACTTTTCGGAACATTTTGAAAACAAGGGCTTGTTTCGAGCTTGTCTGGTTCGAAACAGTCCATTTTCCAAAGGAAAGAATATCTATACATATCTTCAAAGGTCTGAAGAAAACCTGGATAAATTTAAAGCTGTTCTTTGTGCTTGTTGAGTCTGGTGTATTTGTTTAGTTGAATTGAAACAACGAAGACAAAGTCAATTTAGCGTTTTGGTAAGTCTTTTAGCCTTTTGCAAATTTCGAATCAACTTGGTATTTTGTATTTTAAAAGTCTTTGGTATATAACAAAACGCTTGTTGACTTTTGCCTCGAGAAACATCGAGTTTTACGGTCCCTCAGGCTTCAATGTCCCTCGGGCTAAAGCCCTCGGGTGACATTGAAGCCTTCGGGTCCGTAAAACTCGATGTTTCCCTCGGCGCCAGTCAACAAGTGTATAATATTGACCGACCGATCAATACGCTTTTTTCTTGGCCCTGTAAGTTTTGGCGGGAACATTTCTGAGTAGATTTGAAAACAAATAAAAGAGAAACAGGTATCTTTATTCAAATATTCTGAACAATAAAATGTGCTGGAACATCACTACTGGTTTCCTTTAAAGCTGTTTATCTAAAAACACGACAGATAAAAGCCGAACTGGTGTAAATAAGAAGGCCAAGAAGCGATACGAAAAAGTCAACAGGTAAGGTGAACAGCATACCCCGAAGACGAAAACAACGCTCGAAGCTTAAAAATAAAATGAACCAATAGCCATATACTAAATTTCTTATTAACCTCGTTTGCTCGGTATGTACTGGAAAGTATTTGCCCTCGGTTTTATCGCACAAACCTCGCTCCTTCGTCGCTCGGTCTGTACGAAAACCTTAGGCAAATACTTTCCCGTACAGACCCCGCACTTGGTTAATAAGTCTTTAATATACTGATCCCTCATTTGTAATTAAATGACCATGACCTTCACCATGACCATGTGAAATATTAATTATAATAACCATTATCTATGATCACATGATAAGAATGATGACGATCATCATCACCATCGTCACCATCATCATGATAATGATCATTATCTAGATAAAACAATTCAACACTCTACCTCGTTCATCCTGGGTAGAATTCTCATGACTTCTCCTGACCTTGTGCTGACTACAATGTTGCTGCCAACAGCATCAAGCACATCAATTGACTCAGTTTTTCTAAACAAACAATTAGCAATACATTCAGTATATTCTTAAGGTCAAAAATTACGGGATGCAGGGTTATTTGGTTTTCTATCCAGTTTTTTTCTATCAGTACCTCATTTCATCTCACCTCACCTCACCCCATTTCAATTTACCTCATTTCAACTCAACTCACCTCATCTCACCTCACCTCATCTCACCTCACCTCACCTCATTTCAACTCACCTTATTTCAACTCAACTCAACTCAACTCAACTCACCTCACCTCACCTCACCTCACCTCACCTCACCTCACCTCACCTCACCTCACCTCACCTCACCTCACCTCACCTCACCTCACCTCACCTCACCTCATTTCAACTCAACTCACCTCATCTCACCTCACCTCACCCCATTTCAACTCACCTTATTTCAACTCAACTCAACTCAACTCACCTCAACTCAACTCACCTCACCTCACCTCACCTCATTTCAACTCACCTCATTTCAACTCAACTCACCTCATCTCACCACACCAGAGCCTGAAATAATTTTAAAATTTGTCCGGCAAAACTTCCGAGCAAAATGAAATTTGACCGGAAATTTTCAAATTTGGTCGGAAATTTTTTAGTTTAGTTTGACCCCCTCCGTTGAGTAAATTCTGTCAAGCATGCAGTAAATCACTCTACTTGTTATTTGTAATAATAAAACACAAATGTTTAATTCTGAATTGCGTATTAGTTATAGTGAATAATAATTTAATTAAAATGGTAACTATGAAACAACTTTAAACTGAAAAGCTGGATTACACGATAAGTTTCTGTGATTACAGTGGCGTCAATCGCAGTTTAACGCAATGGTTTTGAATTAAAAATCACGCACTGTTGTTATCTCGACTCGACAACCTGGAAGATAAAGAATACGTTTCCTCGACGTTTTGAACTCAAGACCTTCGTCAGGAGAGTCAAATAAGCCTATTTGATCAGCCTATTTAACTGTCCTGATCATGAAGGGCCTTTGCTCGAAACATCGAGGAAACGTATTCTTTATCTTCCAGGTCGTCAAATTAACAACAATGAAAGCAGTCACTCTGACTCGTAACTCACTGTCACACACTTAAGTTAACTAAACTTTGTTTAAAGCATACTCTGATCGAAGAAGTGTAAAACCAACTTTAACTCAAAACTGATGGAAACCCAATGGAACTTTAACAAGAAAAATGGAGTGTTGAGCACCGACCCGATCATTTAAAAAAACAGATTTTATTTTTTTTCAAAATTTGTCCGGACAAAATTTCCGATCATTTCAGCATTTGGTCGGAAAAACTGGAATTTGGTCGGAAAACCGCCGGCCGCCGGCCGTTATTTCAAGCTCTGCCACACCTCACTTCATTTCAACTCGCCTTATCTCACCTCACCCCACCCCATTTCAATTCACCTCACCTCATTTCAACTCGCCTCATTTCAACTCAACTCACCTCATCTTACCTCACCTCATTTCAACTCACCTCATTTCAACTCAACTCACCTCATCTTACCTCACCTCATTTCAACTCACCTCATTTCAACTCAACTCACCTCATCTCACCACACCTCATCTCATTTCAACTCGCCTTACCTCACATCACCCACCCCATTTCAATTCACCTCATTTCAACTCAACTCAACTCACCTCATCTCACCTCACCTCACCTCATTTCAACTCACCTCATTTCAACTCAACTCAACTCACCTCACCTCATCTCATCTCACCTCACCTCATTTCAACTCGCCTCATTTCAACTCACCTCACCTCACCTCATTTCAACTCACCTCACCTCATTTCAACTCACCTCACCTCACCTCATTTCAACTCACCTCACCTCATTTCAACTCACCTCACCTCATCTCATTTAAATTCACCTCATCACTTTACATTTCACCGCATGTCCCAATGACAAGCAACTTTCGCAAAGACAAACTAATTCTTCACGATTCAAACCATTTACTTTATTAGTTTTTACTATTCACGTGCAACTTACCTTGTTTCCCACGGCCTGGATATAAATGCATATGGTTTTGAAGTGAGAGCACCAACAGGACAGAGATCTGCATGAATAATAAAACAGTCAGTGCATGAAACACTTGTGAGACCTAAGACGACAATGTACAGCTGAAATACTTATAAAGGAGGTCGCACTTCACGATTCTCTCTCACTAAAGCTAGGCCCTTGCTCGAAACGTTATACCTCCTTTATGGATGAGTATTTCAACCGCAGTACAGAAACCTTTCAACATTTTCGATATATATTTATACACCGCCTATATATGCATGTAGTCTACGCATAGACGGCCGGAAATAATCCCTGTTTATTTGGGATCTGGGACGGAGCGTCTACACGCAGGCTATACCTATATGCAGTACACCGTTTTTTTTATGCAAACAAAATATACAACACAACGTCAAAAGATGTTCAGTAAAGTTACATAGTGAAGCTACACGGCGATGTTACACGATGTTAAATTTCCTATAACGTGTTTCGTAACAGACGTTTAAATTTGTTGGACGTTCGTCAAGCTCAATTACTCAGAAAAGATTTCTGAGCCCCAGACAGGATACATTTGTCATGAATCTATCCTTACACGCCCGAGAATTGTTGCTTTTACCAATATGACAATTATTATATTTAGATATTGCTGCCACGAAAGTATTTATAAAGAAAAAATTACCGCATTGTGTCTCAACACTACGCAATCGCCCTTTTAATGGAGCTTGCTACCCTGGATAGACCATAATGCTTTGCGAATTCAAGATGGCGCCGCTATTGGTGAAAAGGTTTATTGGCAAGTTTCGGTACGTCTTTGACACAGTATTTCTACTACTACCATGAATAAACATACCTATAACATTTCCTGACATCTCAGATCTAAACATTTTTTCAATGTATGTCCCAACTTGCATATCTCCACCTCGTCCAGTTGTACCTAAATCATCAACCCCAGCGACTTCACTTGCAAATCTAATTGAAATAAAATGTATATCACTATAACAGTAAGTAACTAAAATATCTCGACCTCAACCACTCTGATTTATCTTAACCAAGATCTCTGTTTGGTTATCATAGAAATAAACAACAAGAGGACTACAGGAAAAAATTACATTGTTATATAGCTAGAGTTTCACTGGATGAAACGATGACTGTCATTGGTTGGTTTGTCAAGTTTTTCTCGTCTCGGATGTGTTCTGTGTGTTCACAGACATAGTTATTGGTCAGTAATGTCGCTGGCAAGTATCTTGATATTGTATACTTACACTCGCACACGCCGTTAATAGCTGTGTTGATATTTAATACCCGAAGAGACTCGACATATGAACAATATTTCTGGCAATGTTCTAGTTAGTTTACCTAATGCATCTTGTACAATGAATACATCTTGTCATGATTGTTTTTACAAGAGGTCCAATGTTCTTGTCTTCAACAGCTCTAAACATAAAACCAATTTATTTCAGCGATGGAAGTACCAGGCGGGAAACGTAGTCGGGTGATAAATATTATTGCCCAGCACTGCAGATAACTTTTAAAAAGACCATATCGAATACGAATACATTGAGAAAGTTAAAATACTTTTTTTATATACATTTCAATGTATTCGTCTCCAATATGGTCTTTTTAAAAGTTATCTGCTGGGCAATAATATTTAAAAGCAATTTAATATAATAGTGTTATTTAATAATTCAGTTCAATCGTTAACGTTCAATTTTATTTGCTACTGCACACTAATTTGTTTTCTTCAATTTTGTTCAATCACTTTACATCTAAATGTTTACAACATGTTTACATTATTAGAAATACGTTTCTTAACCAACGCGTTTTGAAAATAGACCACTTTCATAATGGCTACCACTTTAAATATTCTTTTATGTGTATCTAAATGAGCCTTTCTGGCTTCGTTATGAAGCAAAGATTATTTTTAATTGCAGACACACAAACGAGGCTAAAAAGGCTCATTGAGATGCACGTCAAAAGAATATTCAAATTAGTCGCTACTATGAAAGTGGTCTATATTATTTTATAAAAATGTTTACTGCGTATCTAAAAACACACTGACAAAATCAAAAACCCACCTTTTCCCAGAAAAATCATTGTCCACAAACCTACTCCTGTCATTGCCAAATGCCATTGACTGGTCCTGGAAAGACAAGTACAAGTAAGTACCGTAGGATAAACAGTCTTGATTTCACAAGTGTCTCGACATTTCCAAGATGAAATGGAGAGAAACATAGCGACCAATAAAAAAAAAAAAAAACTTACTTATTTTCACATACGGAGAACTATGTTGCAGTCGGTTTGAGGTTACTTTTGACTGAAATGATTTTATCCTCTTAACAACCTGCCTAAGTCACAATCGAGAATTCGAATTCGATCTTTGTTTTGATATTTCTTGTTTTGTTGCCGAGAAACTGATGCCATAAAAACTATTTTACGTTGCTTAAAATTCGAGACCTATTTTCTCCAGCAAACCTTGATATTTTTTTATAGTATAAAATGAGTAATAAGAGACGGAGATTTTATCGTGAAGTGGCTTTGTCATATTTACAGGCAGTTTGAATTGTCAGTTTACAAAGCTGTGTTACTACTCAAATCTGAATAAACACCACAATAACTGCATGTAGTAAGGATTGCCAAACTCACCTATCCAGTCATTTTACAATTATCTATGATAGAAGCAATATAGCGAAAAGCAAATAGTTTTCAACTTTCCTCCAGGCTTTCGCGCGGCATTCATCTACATGCATAGCGTGATTTTAACTTTCAATATTGCTATCAGTGACAACTACTGACCGCTACTGACAGTCATTACTGACCAACACGAAAATGAATGATGGAAATATATCGCCCAGCTTAAACAATTAAAAAGTGAAATTTCTCTGCGACGAACAACCTTTAATTTCTCGAAACGCTAGACAACCAGTTTTTCGGCAGAACAACTTTAAAATTTTTAACTATAGTCAGGATTAGAGCAACTCCTACGAGGCCCTGACCTGAAGGGACCCCTGATGAATTTATTGGGTTAACTACATGTAGTGACTAAACTAATGGGGTTAAGGGGGTAGTGGGGGCCCCCAAACACAAATTGCCTAAGGGCCCCGAGCAGTTCTGTTACACCACTGCATGCAGGTAAGCAGCACACATACTGTACTTTATATATCTGCTCAAGGTACAGTAGTTAGCTCTCGTAAGGCAAGGTATAAACGGTTAAAAATATATTGTGCTTTCCATCATATAGTGAGTCTGGTAGTGAGGATGGTTTTGTTGACTCCAACACCAGCACTATAGTCTATAGGTCCAGTAGTACATTCACTACATTGCATACAAATGATGAATATCAATTTTTATCGTTTTTTCATTTATGTTTTCAGTTTTATTTTTTGAAATTGTTCACGTAGGCTGATTATGGTATTTAATTATAGAACATTGATTAACAAATAAAACTTTAAAAATTCATTAATAATTCATGAGGAAAACACAAAGGAAAGTCATGACCGCGATGTGTCTCTATATGTGATAGAAACACGCTCGCTATTTTCGATGAACATTTTCTTCGATTTTGCGGCTCAGACAACTTCAATTTTCAAAATTGATTTCTATATGAGCTTATTATATGGATAGTTTTTGAAGCCATTTAAAACATTCGCAGTACGTGTTTTATCAGATCTAAAACACTCGGCTATCGCCTCGTGTTTTAAATCTGATAAAACACTGCTGCTCATGTTTTAAATAATACACAAAGCTCCGTGTATATGTACTCTTATATATAGGCACGTTTGACGTCATTTGAACACGAAAGAAACGGAGCAGAGATTACACTTCTTTCGTGTTCAAACCACGTCAAATGTACCTTTATAAGAGTACATATATGCACAGGAGCGGTATATTTTATTTATTTTATAAAATATAAGGAAAAAAACAAACAAACTAAAAGTGGGATAGTTTTGAAAGTTCGCTAGCTTTTCCCGCCAGGTGACGCCATCCTACGCCACTCCACGCCATTTTACGTCATTCATGATCTTCATATATAAATTCACGGGGCCCAACCAATCAGAGCGTGCGTATAGAGGGCACCTTAATGACCTTATTTTATTATTACTGACTCATAAAACATATTTTATACCTGCAGATCACATTCACCTCCCTGGTCACAAATCGGACAGTCAAGTGGATGATTAACAAGCAGAAATTCCATTACACCTTCCCTGAAACGTTTTACCAGAATCAATATTATGATATAAACTTACAGCAACTATAAGGTTACAAGTTTTAAAGGGATATGGCAATAAAAATTATTTTTGTCTAGTTTGTAAGAACATCAAGAATAGTTATGAAGTGCGTTTACAAATTTTCATTAGATTTTTTATTTTTGAAGAAATTCGGCATTATTTGCGTACGAATACGCTCGCCATCCGCCATTTTGGATATGCATATCTATCGTCAGATATGCATGACGTCACAAGCAGGGTAAAATTTGTCTAAACATTTCTTAATTTCCTAGGTATTTTAATGCAAAATCTTAAGTATTTTGATCTGATATATTTCAAATTGAAACTCTAACAATGTAAAAGAATTTTAGCTGACATTTCGCTACTGACTGCAATTTTTACAATGTTTACCCTGCTTGTGACGTCACTTAATTAGATCTAATTGTGAAACAAGATGGCGGACGGCTTGTGTTTTTGTTCGCAAATATCTGAAAAAGTAAGCCAGCTAATGAAAATCTGTAAACGTACTTTCTAACTTTTCTACATATTCTTACAAATTGGACAAAAATAATTTTTATTGCCATATCCCTTTAAAGGGACTTTAGTTAAAAAATATACAATTTTAAGTAAAAGTAAAAAGACAATAAAATATGTTTAAAATGTTGGTACAGTAGTTTTATGATAACTGCTTTTGCTTTTGAAAAATAACGTTTTCATTTTCGTACTTTATACTTCTAGATAAATATGATTTATAGCAATGATTCCTTTTCAGTTTTAACGTAATCGAGCATTAGAAACATTAGAAAAGCACTCACTAACATAGTAAATTCAAAAGAAAATGACGGTTGAACACCAAGGTTGAGCCATCAAAATGGCGCTGTCCACATTAAGCAATCAATAGGGATTTAAAATTGAAATACATATACACTGTACAGTGGCTACCTGGCCTTTCTTGTCATTTCTGAGTTGGTTTTAATTCTCCAACCTTTCATTACAGGCATGGCGCAAGCAGCAACTGGCTGAATACAAAAAGATAAAAACACAGTCATAAAAACGTGTAACGTCTTAGAATGTAGCGTAACGTCTTAGAATGTAGCGTAACAACTTAGAATGTATAGCGTAACGTCTTGGAATGTAGCGTAATGTCTTAGAATGTAGCGTAATGTCTTAGAATGTAGCGTAATGTCTTAGAATGTAGCGTAATGACTTAGAATGTAGCGTAATGTCTTAGAATGTAGCGTAATGTCTTAGAATGTAGCGTAACGTCTTAGAATGTAGCGTAACAACTTAGAATGTATAGCGTAACGTCTTAGAATATAGCGTAATGTCTTAGAATGTAGCGCAGTGTCTCAGAATGTAGCGTAACGTCTTACAATGTAACATAACGTCTTTCAATGTAGCGGTAACGTCTTACAATGTAGCGTAACATCTTACAATGTAACGACACGTAACGTCCAATAATGTAGTGTAACGTCTTATATGGAGCGTAAAGTCTTAGAATGTAGCGTAACGTCTTTTATTATATAGATGCGAGTGTTTTACTAGAGAATATGCAGTGTCGTATTTTCCATATCCTCACTAGTGAAGATATCGATGACGTCATTAAGAATTTTACCTCTTTTTGCATTGAATCTATATAATAAAAAGAAAATTACACGCTGGCTTGAAGATATGAATTTTATCTTCTCGTGGTAAAAACGATATTCTACGAATGAGTTGAAGATAAAATCCATATCTTCAAACTACCGTGTAATATCCTCTATATAACGTAGCGTAACGTTTTATAATATAACGTAGCGTCTTACAATGTAGCATAACGTCTTATATACTGTAGCGTAACGTCTTAAAACGTAACGTAACTGCAAGCACTGTCACAAACTGTTATAGTTAATTTTAGATATTGCAAGTTGAGATGTTTAGTATTCAAAAGTGGGATACTAGATTTCAAGGAGGGATACCAAATTCAGAAACCTGGTATCCCACTTGGATACTGCCGAAAATTTAAAATTTCAAGCCCTGCAATTGGGTTATCAGAACCAAAATACTGCCATACTGTACATAATATGTTACCTTCAACAAATATGCTTTACAGTACTTTACTTTTACAGTACAACTCTTCCGCTCCCTGTGCTTAGTCTTGTAGCATAATCCTGGTAGCTTTTTTGGTACTCAATTTCCTATTCAATTGCTACATTTTACAGTACATATTGACTGATTGCAGACTAGCTGTTGCTGTAATTTTATTGTTTCAGAAAAAATAATACCAGTACTATTAATGCCTCTGCCAGCAAATGCTTTAAAAGCACTGCCTAACAACATACAGTAATGGTACCTTTGGTGACTTCTCAACTTCCACCAAACACATTCGACAGTTACCAGCAATAGAAAGACGATCATGGTAGCAGTACCTTGGTATTTGTGCTCCTACCATCGCACATGCCTATAAAAAGATAATGATCTTTATTCATCTATGGCAATAATTATATATTAATAACTTGCTGTATCAAAGTGAAAAGGTTGTAAACTGCAGAGGTTTTTAGTGATGTTCCAAGCAGAATAATTTCAATATTTTGGGAAATGGGATGCATTGAAAAAAGTTTGAAAATTATACCTACATTGTTATAAAAAATCATGGTCATGACATCTAAAGTTATGTCCACCTGTTAAATTGTCAATTAATGATTTCCACCAAGTGACATTATACTTATAAGTCATTTCTTTGCCATTTTGAATTAATTCTGACTTTTAATAGTGCCTTTTTTGGCATAGTATTGCTATAAATTTCTTTGTTGATGGTCAAATTTGATCACTAACAACCCGCAGTCACTAACCATTACAGTAACCTACTATAAAACTAGTATATAATGTATCTGTATTATTATTTATTAGAGTGGGGTCTTTACGGTAAAATATTAACCCGAGGTCTTGGTGTATTGACCGAGGGATAGCGAGGTTTAATATTTTACCGTAAAGACCGAACGGTCGAGGTTATTAAGTAGTTTACTATATGGTACTTTTTATTTCAAAATCAATCTTGTATTTCTGGTCTTTGCTTCCTTTAACTTCATCAAAACACTGAACTAGCGTTATTTTCTTCTGTTTCTTTCTCGTCTGAATACTAGAATTTACTTTTATAATATTCATCGTCGTCTATTTCATCTATTTTCACTGTTTTTCAGCAATAAATGTTTCTTATTAGGATTTTTTGTTTGTTTCCCATCGTAGTGCATTAACAATTTTCATAATGCCTGTGGGCATTAGGGAGAATCTCGCCCTATCAGCAACCAATCACAGCGCATGGTTTTACCGCAAGTAATCCATGCCATATAATAACTTGTTTTCACCATCATTTATTAACAAATTTAAAAAATGGCTTCTGTTTTTTGTAGTGCACAATGGACACAAAATACAACAAAACATCAGCTAAATTAAGTTATTTTATCCATATTTATTTCATATGGAAGAAGTCTCAAAATTAGTTTCTACTTATCATCACACAACAACTGCATAAAGAGAAGTGGAAAACCACTCCTCATGCATCTTGCGAACTTTCCAGTCAGGATGATCATCTTGATTAAGAATAAGAGTTTTGCCCAAAAATTATAGGGTTAGGGTTAATGTTACGATTAGGGTTAGAACTTAGAAGTTTACAGAAGTGGAAGTGGGAAGGTTTTTTCATTTTGAATGTAAACTGTTGTGCATTTCAATAATAGCAATTGATTGGCTGTCAATTATGAACCCCGTTTTCAAAAATACTGCACTGGGTAGATGTTACTGTATAAATAAATGTATAAACAATATAAGACAAATTTGTGTAAGATGTATCTACCGACTGGGTAATACAATCCCTTTTTAGAATACAATTGTTGAAAAAACTCATCATCATAGGTAGAGCAGGTGTGTGTGGGATGGGGGGTGGGGCAGGGGGTACAATTGCCCTCGCAAAATATTTGAAAAAGGAAAATTTTGACATGTATTGCTGCGAGATGTTCAAGAAAAATTTATACGTTAAGCTAAGACTGAAAAGTACGACTTAAAAATCAATATTTAACCCTAACCCTCACAACAATGATTTTTAAAGTAAAACAGTTGATTTCAATTTTGTATTTTACTACCCATAGTCTGTGATGTCATTTTTGAAAGAATATGCAATATGATCCGGCAGATCAGCATGTGCTGTGCGTGAAAGAATATGCAATATGATCCGGCAGATCAACGTGTGGCGTGTGCTGTTGTTAGTGTGCTGCCTCTCACCAATAGTTAAACCTGGTCGGATGAGGTTAGTACTTGGATGGGTGACCATTTGAGAATAACCCTGTCCTCCGCCAGCTTGGGACTTATGTGAGTAGAGTTTAGTTCGTCTCTCCTGTGCTCTGAGGGTTTATCACTGGGTTCTCCGGTTTTCCTCCCTCCGTAAAATCAACACCTATGTCTTAGTTGTCTACACATAGGAGTTTGGTGTCATTTGGGACGAAAGTTCTGTTCCTCTCTCCTGCCACACGTTAAGTGGCAAATTTAATAAATTCAAATTCAAATTCAAATCAATGCAGCCGTGTTGAGGCATATCACAGGTGGTCCAGGCAGCTGCCAGACTCCCCACCTGACTGGCTTTTATAAAAAAATTTCCGATTTTTTGTACACTCCCCACCTGACTGGCTTTCGTACAAAAATTTCAGATTTTTTGTACGCTCCCCACCTGACTGGCTTTTGTACAAAAATTTCAGATTTTTTGTACGCCCCCTACCTGACTGGCTTTCGTACAAAAATTTCAGATTTTTTGTACGCTCCCCACCTGACTGGCTTTTATACAAAAATTTCAGATTTTTTGTACACTCCCCACCTGACTGGCTTTCGTACAAAAATTTCAGATTTTTTGTACGCTCCCCACCTGACTGGCTTTTGTACAAAAATTTCAGATTTTTTGTACGCTCCACACCTGACTGGCTTTTGTACAAAAATTTCAGACTTTTTGTACGCTCCCCACTGACTGGCTTTCGTACAAAAATTTCAGATTTTTTGTACGGTCCCCACCTGACTGGCTTTCGTACAAAAATTTCAGATTTTTTGTATGCTCCCTACCTGACTGGCTTTCGTACAAAAATTTAAGATTTTTTGTACACTCCCCACCTGACTGGCTTTCGTACAAAAATTTCAGATTTTTTGTATGCTCCCCACCTGACTGGCTTTCTTACAAAAATTTCAGATTTTTTGTACGCTCCCCACCTGACTGGCTTTTGTACAAAAATTTCAGAGTGTTTGTACACTTCCCACCTGACTGGCTCTTGTACAAAAATTTAAGATTTTTTGTACACTACCCACCTGACTGGCTTTCATACAAAAATTTCAGATTTTTCGTACGCTCCCCAGTCCCCACCTGACTGGTTTTATACAAAAATTTCAGATTTTTTGTATGCTCCCCACCTGACTGGCTTTTGCACAAAAATTTAAGAGTTTTTGTACGCTCCCCCAGCCCACCATACAACACAGTTCAGACCACGGACCACAGCTAAGATGTAGGTGTTGATTTTACGGAGGGAGAAAAATCGGAGAACCCGGTGAAAAACCCTCGAAGCACAGGAGAGATGAACTACAACTCTACTCACATGAGTTCCAAGCTTGACAAACAGGGTCATTCCTATTATTATTATTGTTGTTGTTATTATTATTATTATTATTATTATTATTATTATTATTATTATTATTATTGTTATCATTATTATTATTATTATTACAGTATTAGTATTATTATTATTATTATTATTTATTATTATTATTATTATTACAGTGAAACCTGAGTTTTGCGACCCCCATGTTTTACGACCACCTGTCATATACGACCACTTTTTCTGGCACGCACGATTTGTAGTTGAAATATACCTGCAGTGAGCAACCACCTGCCTTACGTGACCAGCGACTGGTTTTTTGTGTCCCAAACAAGATATGTACCTGTTATGAGCGACCAACTCAACGTAAAACTGCTGAAATACGTTAAAGAAATACCCGTTTTTTCGTAGTAAACAAATGCAAATGCGACCACATGTGAAAACAAGAAACTGGAAGTGTTGCTCAACTGCTGAGTTACTGCATTTTAGTCTTGTTTTGCTTCTCTTTTGAGCATTATTTGATGAAAATCTGTGTGAATTTCTCCTGCCAAAGCCAAATACTTTTTAGTTGGTGTTTGAGAGTTAATACAATGACTGAACAATCCAAAACCATGAGTAATATTTGTTTACCGCAACAAGTTTGTATATTTTACAACGGCTTTTTAACTTGGAAAGGAAAGTAACAAAACTGAGTGTTCACATCTAAAAAATACTACTGGAAGATCATAAATAAAGCCAAGAGCTTTTAACAACATCAAACCAGCGCAAAAATTGAATCAAACGTAACAAAAACAGAGTGCAAAAACTGAAGTGAACGACAGTACGAGACCATTTTGATGTGGAGAACATCGCTCTAAGGCCATGATATTAAACACACAAATGTCAAATTTCTTTTATTTTAATATCCAAATAACATAATAACATTAATAAATCAAGACTGAACTTCTTTGAAGTGTTCTTGCTTTTTCCATTTCCCTTGTAAATCTTTATAAATTAATCACCATTTTCCTAACCTTGAAACCATGTTTATATAAAGAGTCGCTGCGGGTTGCAGCGCTGCCAAAATGGCTGCTATGACGTCACATCACTACCTGTCTGAACGACCACCTGTCCTTAATGACCACTTTTTCATGGCACCAAGGGTGGTTGCAAAACTCAGGTTTCACTGTATTATTATTACAGTATTAGTATTATTATTATTATTATTATTATTATGATTATTATTATTATTATTATTATTATTATTATTATTATTATTATTATTATTATTATTATTATTATTATTATAAGGAACTCCATTGCCTTTCAACATGACTATTACTTCAAGTTGAAAGATAATAGAGCTCCCAAACCATATGTTCTATTAACTATCAATGATGGCACAATTCTGAAATCTCTATAGAGCATTTTCATCTTACGTCACAGCGGCCATATTGGTGTACCAAAACAATGAAATGGTGGCCATATTGGTGTACGGTATGGGAATAACACATAGCTCTTTCTTATTCAAATATTTTGTATTATTACTCATTGTACTATATTCTCGTATTCTCATTGGTTGAGAGCCTACATATAATTATTCGTATTTTGGCGCAGACAAAATAAATCTCGTATTTGTCATGTGGAAAATTTGGACATGACAAATAAATGTCGTATTTGTCATGTCCATACGGTGCCCACGTATTTTTTATTGTTGTGTGTTGATATTGTTATTTTTGTGGCTTATTTGTTAATAAAAAATATAAGTTTGAGTTTGATGTTTTTGTCTGTTTTGATTTTTATTCGCATGGCTGACTTTTGTTGCAGAATAAATAATAAAAGAATTATTGAATTCGGCTTACGCAGGATATCAGAATTATTCAGACCTCGGTCAGCGTTATCTGCCTCAGCTTCGCTTCGGCAGATAACGCTGACCTCAGTCTGAATAATTCTGATATCCTGCTCAGCCTCATCCAATAATTCTTTATTGTTTCACCACCTGAATGGGCCACCGATCACTTAAGTGAAAACGCTCTATAGCATCTCCAACATCCTGAATATGAAGGTTAACAATATCTTACTTGAAGTACAGTAGTACCAGGGTCCACCAACACTTTTTGGTCATCAACAAATACTTCAACTTTCTCTGGTGCTGCATTTGCACTGTAGCTTTGAACTATAGGGACAATAAATTATGTAATTTAAAGTAGAACCACTTTACCAGAAATTTATAAAAGGATTCATAACTCAAAAATTATTTGTAAGCTATATAAAAATAATCCACAGTCGGAGACCACACAACACAAGTTATAAAATCATACATTTTTGAGATTGTATAGTTTGTAAGACAGAAACAACGACAAGTATTTGTACAGTATTTTTTGGAAAATTATTTTGCCAAAGTACTACAAGATTTGTAAGTTCAAGAGTGTTTACCTGTGGTTAATTTTTGGAGACATCGTGCAAAAGGCAAAGATCTGACGCGCGAAGAAGCACGCAACATTGCTTCCCCTTTGACAAAGAAACGTCCAACTTGGCTCTAGGAAGACATAAATAATACATGTTGAAGACAAGTAGCTTTTTCCCCGAAATACAGTATATTAAATAAGAGTAAAAAACACAAAAATACTGCACTCACATCTCCAAATTCTATTAAAATCTGGTAATTCCAAAGTCGTAAGGAGTCGTAAAAGTCCGTGCTAACGAGACTATTACGACAAATCACGACGAGTCGACGATTATTAAATTCTCACATGGATAACAAAAATTTCGATTTGGTCATTTTGGGATTTCTTTCTGTTTTAATTCTTGTTTTACCTGAGCCTGGAACTGTGAGAATTTAATTTCAAATTACACAATGAGATAAGCTGGTAGTTGTTAAAATAACCTTTTGTTGCATCTTGAGAAATATACACCAAAAGATCGAAGAAAATAACTATGTTTCTCAAGTCGTTCAAAAACCTTGGCCTCTGCTCTGCTATCAATGGTTTGGTTGGAATCCGTAATCTTTTTACTTCCACGTGTTCAAACGGCAGGACTGCTTACTCTTTTATAAAAGAGCCTCGCAGAATACCTAATATGCCAATCCCGAAATATCTAAAGGATGGTTCAGTTCGCAGAGGCATCGGAAGGTCAGGGAGAAACAACACAGGGCGAATAACCATTCGACATCGCGGCGGTGGACATGCACAAACCTATCGTATTATCGACTTTGTACGAGCTCCTCTTGAGGAAAACGGCAAGCAACCGAAAACAATAAAAGACAAGATATTACAGATAGGTTATGACCCTTGCCGGTCAGCCAGGATAGCATTATGTGCGGGAAATGGAAGCAATAGACAAAAACTTGTTATTGCTACAGATGGAATGAAGGCGGGAGACGTTCTTACAGCATCAAGAACTGACCCAGTTTCTATTTCTCGAATCCAACCAGGTGATGCATACCCACTAGGGGCATTGCCGATTGGTTCGGTTGTTCACAATGTTGAGTTGGTTCCAGGGAAAGGTGCCCAGTTGGCAAGGTCTGCTGGAACATCAGTTCAACTGATCCGAAAAACCGAAGAACATGCTATCATCCAACTTCCATCCAAGAAAGAAAAAAGTATTAGCATTAATTGTTTGGCAACTGTAGGTCGAGTGTCTAATATTGACCACAAGCATAGCATTATTGGTAAAGCTGGTAGAAGTCGCTGGCTAGGACGACGACCCAAAGGAAAGACTGGAAAAGACAGATGGTTATGGACAAAGAAAAGAGTATAGATCTAGAAGGGTTTTTTGTAAGATTTAGAGAAACAGCTTCATGGGCAATCCTGCCAGAAAAGTTACAGCATTTCTGTATTCGTATTTTTTAAATAAAAGGATTAAAGATCCAATAATTTTGGTTTAATCTGACATTACTGTACCGAACATGTAGTTTGTAGTGGTGAAAATTCTAAACCACTACTGTAGTTGAAAAAATTGCTGATTTTGAAAATTAAAACAACAGTGGAACGTAAACATTGCATTTTGTTATCTTTTGAGTTTTACCTCAATAATTTGTTGACAATAAAACAGTAAGACTGACTGTCTTTGCATTTAATGACCTGATAGATGACTTCATTCCATTAACTGTGCTTCATCTTGTAATCTTGTAATGTCCACTCAGTAATAATAATGCAAACAGCCAGACTTCTGATCATTTTGCTGAATAAGATAGTGTGTGGTTATACATTCATATCAAAATCTGGCAGGGCAACTAGGTCAATAAAAGGAAGGAGATATCGATTAAAACAGGAACATTGATTGTGATGTGGATTAATGATATCGATCATCCATGAATTTTTTTCTTTTTTTGTTAAAATTTCTTTTTACTACTTCTTACATTATTTCTGATATTTTTAAATAGTGACATGTGAATCTTATCACTTCAGAAAGTTTGGTTTGAAGTAAAAAAAAGTATTTTATCTTTGCTCGTTGAGCGGATAAGGCTATTGAATAAACTTGTTCCCAGGCCTAATTTAGCGAAGTATCCGTAAAATATTGAACTTGAGTTCAAAGTCTGGTTTTCTGTCCCAACTTTCCAACTTTGAGTAAAATATGAAAGAAAGAATGTTTTTTACTTCTGAAATTATGTTAGGCAATAAAAAGAGAAAAAAGGGCAGCGGGTTCGACTATCTTAATCGGGCTGTTGCACGCCTCCTATTCACAAGTGCTATCCCACTACTGTTTGACGCGGGAACTTTTGTCTGCTATGTTTCCATCCTGGACCGATACGTTCCTCCTTATGCAACCTGGTCAACTCAGGCTCCCCTAAGTTCACCATATCGACGCCCAACTTAGTGTGGACACCCGATCGACATAGGCCGACGCACAACAGGAATCCCGACTTCAAGCCATTCGACACCACCTGCTCTGTAGTAGCTCAGTTACAGGCGCACGCCACCACGCCCAGCGATTGATAACTCTACATTATGTGTATTTAAACGAATAATATACTGATTTGAAATTATAATTCCTAAATAGCATATTAAAGTGCAACCTCGTACCCAGGGTCTTATGATTAAAGTGCAATATAAGTGCAAAAAAAACGGCATTTCTGATTGGGCCACCGTGAGCGCTCGAGTAAACATTGCGAACTAGAGATTGGGAACTAGCCGTGGCAAAAACTGAACCAAAGCCATTTATGATTTTAATCCACTACATGTGCTGGATTATATTACTTTAAGAGATCTGTGCTCAAAATTTGCCTGTGCCGCTGTACTTGGGACGTGGGGAGAACACTCAAAATCTCGGTTATCGCCTCTTACGCTTTTTTCGTGCTCTCCCAACTTCCAGCGTGCATCCATAGCTCGATGAGCACGCCAAACAATGAACCATTTCTTAAATTTACGTATACAAAAGTGGTGGTTTGCAATTAATCCCTTGAGATTTTATTGATTTAGGAGGCAAAGATACAGTGGCCATGTTGGAGGAAAACATACTCCAAATACAATAGCTGACATGACCGCCATGACGTCAAGTGTAAACCAAGAATAAGTTGCGTTTTACGCACGCACGCTATTATTGATCTGTTACCATGTTTATATCAGGCTTTATAAAATAACATGTATACTACGCGAGCCCTGATTGGTCAATTGCCGTGTTTGGATCATAGTATGCAAACACGGAAAATTCCCGCCAAAACGATTTTTTGAAAATGTCTGACAGTATATCATATTCACTTGTGATTATTTTATAAAAGAAATACCAAATGGTTTTTTTCGTGTTTGGAGACTCTTATCCAAACACTTGGGAAATTTCTCGACTATTGAATAGCTAAAAACACTCGTCTACGACTCGTGTTTTGTGGCTTTCGTGTTCCAGTCTCGCAATTTCCCGCGTGTTTGGATCAGAGTATATCAGTGATCCAAACGCGGAAAACCATTTGGTATTTCTTTAATGCCAACACAGTTGTGACGTCAGCACTATTCTTATAGGGGGGCCGGGGTGGGGGGTGGGGTTGCTGAAGAATACATTTTTCCCCAGTACGTAACTATGTGTGAAATTTTTTTCACCATTTTAGCTTAGGCAAGATTCTTTTTTGAGCAGTTTTAGTTTAGCTTTTATATATATCCACCAATGATACGGGTAAATAAGCAATTCTTCAGAGCTTTTATTAAATAGGCCCTGTTTATACGTCGCCGTAATGCGCAAATTTGGCAGACGAAAGTAATGTGTGTCGTTTTATACGATGATAGTAATATTTTCGCCGAAGCTCGAAATTATACATTGGAATAGTTTTTATGCATTTACTGGAAATTCCATGCGACACAGTGTATCAGACAATGGTTACAGATGTTTTATTTGTGTGGGGCACATGGATAAAACATCTGATCTGGACGAATTTAATTCGTTTTAGACATCGTTCTATATATTAATCGTAAAGGAGAGCAGTTCTGAACAAAACTGCATTGAGCCAAAACAAACTTACTGCAACTACTAAAAAATGATCGTTGTCACTGACCCCGACAGACTGTATCAGATGAACTACAGTATATACTAGTGTATAGTCTAAGACTGGAACGCTGACTGAGGCCTGGGACTTGAATATATGAATTAGTTTCAGAACAACATTTACTAATTTCAGCTAGCATGCACTTGGTATTTATACAATTTAGTATTAAAAAAGTATATTATCAAGATAGCATTTAAATACTGATAGTTTAATAATACTTGTATCGTTTTAATATATTTACTTGGATATATATTTAGATATAGAGAAATTTAAACAAAATAATATATTAAAATAAACAGTTATTGTTATTGTTATTACTATTATCATGATGTTAAAGTTTTAGTATAGGGTATTCGATTTTATTTACTTGCAATTTATATATAGATAAATTTCAACAAAATAACAGTTATTATAATACAGTTTAATAGTTTATCATTTAAGAGATGAATGTATTGAGACCATCCTACGTGTTTACTTTTTTAAAGAATAAACTATTAACGTTCAACCTTGTTTTTGAAAAGTGATGCAATTTCTTTATTACTCAAACTTATTTTTTTATTCAATGCGTGCTTTTTTTACTCGTTTCAAACCAGCTTGCAGAATTTCTTTTTCTGAAATCACGGCTCCCCCACCCCGAAAAAAAAAGTCAAATGGTCGGTCCCTAAGTGAGTTTCTTGGTTAACGTTCTCATCTGACGTCACGGCGACCATATTGGTGCCAGATAATTAGGTTATATAGACCACTTTCATAAAGGCTTCAGTTTAAATATTCTTTTATGTGCATCTAAATGAGCCTTTCTGGCCTCGTTATGAAGCAAAGATTCTTTTGAATTGCAGACACACAAACGAGGCCAGAAAGGCTTATTAAGATGCACACAAAAGAATATTCAGTCAAATTAGTCGCTAATATGAAAGTGGTGTATAAACTGATAAACACAGGCGATCATTTTCTATTTCTAAAATTGTCGCGGCGATTTGTGACGGGAATAGAAGGGAGGTCTTGCACGTCACATGAACTCACAGACATTTTTTTGGCGTTTCAGAAATCACGAAAACCAAAATTTTATTTTCACAAAAATTAAGTCTGTCCTATTTGAAAGAATACTTAAAATGATAGAGTAACATCTCTTGCAGTTTTTCCTTTCCTTGCTTTGTTGTTGAGATATTTTAGTTTGTTTGATGTGCAAATTAAACATTTTGACGTCACACGTGCATAATGAGTTATCGAAAAAAGTTGATATATTTTTGCAATTATCAAATATAATCACTGTTGTGGGGGAAACAACCCACATGCTTCGTTTGATAATAGAAATGAGATATCTATATTACGCCTTCTCCGATAACTCATGTGTTATGTACGTACGACGTCAAAATATTTAATTTGCATATCAAACAAACTGATCAAATATCTCGAGAACCAAGGAAAGGAAGAACTGCAAAAGATGTTATTGTACCTTTTTATTTTTTCTTTCAAATGAGACAGACTTAGTTTTCGTTTCATAGGCACTTCAATTATATATACATGTTTTAAAATCACGACTCGTGACAGTACGATGCGCTTGCATGCAAAGCACAATAGTACATATAGCTAATACTATTCACGAAGACTCCCACCCGCGCTTATCGAGGCCCAGTGCTTGAAACAAAAATACCATCCACGGACAGAACATCTCAAAAAAGAGAAAACAAAACTCTCAGGCAACGGCTTCGTTGTTTTTGTCATTCTCGCCAGGGAGCAGTGCGGACGATCGCCCCCACAAGATTTTACATGTGTGGGCGACTGATAGTTTTCGCCCCCACAAACTTTTTACAAATTCGAGATTGAATCGCAAGCTTCTAATGAAACTACCATGTAGCAGACTCGTCCCCAGTCGCTTCTTTAGAATATTATGTTTGTGGGCGCGCGGGGTTTCACGGAAAGGGAGAAAAAAATGGGAAGCGACTGACAAGTCACTAGAAATTTCTTGCAAATTATATGCATCCTGGCATTTTTTACTTCGTAACCGGATTTCCCCCCTTTATATTAGAGACAAATCGATATTTATATAATGTTGGCCTTTCAAATTACGTTTTCCTTAGTCATATTTCGACCATCTCTAGATCTTATGCACCAATCATTTGTTTTCCCCACCCTTGGAGGCCCGGGCAAATCCCTGGGCATTTGACATTAGTGATTTTTTCAGTCAAATTCCCCACCCTCAGGCAGGAAAAGCAAGTCAAATTCCCCACCCACATGTTTTCAAATTTTACCTAGGTTTCTACGGTTCACCGTTGGCATCAAAATATCTGGTTACACTTTTGAGTGTTGCTTTTTTGCACTTTAATAGTCACGTAGTTTTGTAGTTTAATAATTGCACAATACAAATTTCATTCCCTCGTTTTAAATAAATCTACATTTGTTATCTGGTAGTAATTTGAATCCACCTAAATCTGAGCAATCATAAACCAAGTGAGGCCTAAACTGATAGAAAATGTTTTTATGACGATTAATTTACTGTCTTTTGTGTCTTTTAAAAAAATTCTACTCCTCAATGGTCTATCAAACTGGAACATTTGCATATATGAATAAAATTAACAATCATAATATTTTGAGTACTCCGTTTGCGCATTCGTTGATAATTAGTTAATTACATGAAGTACTCAGCACAATGTAAACCGTTAGGAGTAACATTGGCAGAAAACCAAGCGATTTGGCGAGGATATCTCTTCGTATTTCTTCTATTTCTTCTAAAAATGTTTTGCTTCAAGTACAAGTAATGAAGAGGAAGCAAGAAAAGCTTACAATCTTGAATAAGGTATCAGTATATTTTTTGTAAATAAAGATGTAAACATATTAGGTTCGTACATGCGCAGAACGGACTGTACATCACCTTTAAATGTGCACATATTTTAATATTTTTTTCTTTAATAGTCTATAGGTTAGTGTAGTCTTGAGAAAGACTGTTGTTGATGTTTTAATAGTAAGTGATGTTTCGCCGGCCTCAGGGCGGTCATCTTCAGGGTCAAGTGAAATTAATGTTTCTTACATTTTCTTGAGGACAAGAGAGTTTGTTAGCCAAAAATGCGCAATAACGTTCGATGAAATGGTCTTTCTTCAGCATCTAGAATTTTTGCATTGCCATTTTGAATGTGTAATCGATATCTGCCAGTCGTTATTTTTGCTCTCCCTTTTCCAGATCCCCTTGCGAGTTTAGCCTAGCAGCGTACGATATAACGACTGGGGACGAGTCTGACCATGTAAGTATATGCACAATATACGGCCGTATATTTATTAGGCGTGTCCAATTAAGAAAGCTTGAACAGTCTGACAAAATGTTTAACTGACGCGAGCATATATGCGTTAGTTAAAATCAATGTTTGTTGACTTATGTCTTATAATAAAGTAAGAATAATATATAAAGGTTATCCTGGGAGCTTTACCCTGGAAATAGCACGAAAATAGCTTTCAGAGAGTCTAAAAATTCAAAATTTTCTGGGCATGCTCTCATACCCCCCACACTGAAAAACGTGTTTCACACGTACGTGTCCTTTCGAAGATTTCGGGGATCGTCGGAGATGTGTGCTGGATCCAGCGTTTCGCCCGCACTACATATGTCCAGCAGGCGATTCCGACATATCTCCGACGATCCCCGAAATTTCCGATCTCCGAAAGCACCTCTGCAGAGGAGAGCTGTTCAACCTCTCCTAAGAGATCCTGATCACCTGTTTTGTCAAGCAAACGCAAACCGGTCGTTTTGTACAGTACACGACAGTACAGTAAAATACAGTACAGTACAGTAACGTACAGAAAATTACAGTATAGTACACAGTACATACAATACAATACAATACAATACAATACAATACCATACAATACAATACCATACAATACAATACAATACAATACAATACAATACAATACAATACAATACAATACAATACAATACAATACAAACAAATTTCTTTATTTATTTATTTATTTATTTATTTATTTATTTATTTATTTATTTATTTATTTATTTATTAGTACGTCAGAATCTAAATTGTTTTATGTGGTGTTTAAAGTGTTTTGACTTTGAACATTCCTCACTAGTAAACCTTCCTTACAGGTGTTACACACCCGCAACTCTTTCCAACTCTGTTTTCATCAACGCCAAGAGCGTATATATAGTCAGCATTTAGCAAATGGAATCATTACTGAACAATATTTGCATAAAAACAAACCGATTCATGATTGAACACCAAAAAAGTTCATTTCGATGTAAATGTATATTCGAAATCCTATATACATTTAAGAATGTATAATATATACATTGAATTATTTTTATTTTGGCGTTCGTAAATCAAAAAAAATAAAGTCACCCTTTCTGGCGACGCAATTTCCCGCCATGCAAACGCCGAGACGACTGTTTTCACAGAGACGGCAAACGGCAAACTTTACATTCAAAATTTCTAATATTTCCTCTGTTTCACATCTCTTTTACGAACGAAAAAAGGAAGAAGAGAAATGTTACTAATGATCACAAGATGTTTTTAAACCATAGATACCAAAACGAACACGAAGAAGCAACCTTTTTATCGACAACTTCAGATACCTCTTTTAGCCGATCTGCTCACTCTCCATGCAGTTTCAATCACGTCAAACGGCTATCTCACGTTTGCCGTTTCCCGTACGTTTACGTGAATCTTAATTTCTCTATTTATACTATGGAGAAATTTGTACGTCTGGACGATTTAAACCTTTAAACAAATGTTTAAACTTTCCTGAACATTTTCACTGGAAGTCCGCTGCCATGGTAACCATGCATATCATGCATGGCAACACAACTTTAAAATGAACCCTTTTGAAATTAGTAAAACAGTCCATTTTATATTGGTATTAAGCTAATTTGGAATTTTCGGCCCCATTTTTGCAACGTCATAAATTGAACATGCAATAAAACAACACTCTCTCTCTCGTCCGATTGGTATATTTATACTTTTCTACACTAACAAAGTACAATTTATAGTTGGTAATGTTTTAACACAAAAATAACAAAATTATATTCATGGCATTTTGCATGCTTATTGGATCATTCAACCAAAATAGAGCACATTTCTCTCACTTTTAATTATGTCTAATATATTCTGCATACATGCTATACTGTTATACTGAGTCGATTTTCTGAAGTATTACTTTATACTTTAATTTAGGACGCGCAATATCAAATTGAACTGCATGCATAGTCAACATTAAATTTCTAGTTAAACTTTGGCCGAGCAGGCCGCGACTAATGTAAGCGCCAGGCGGGCGCGGTTAAAACAAATCGCGAATTGCTCGTATATAAACGTTAACGGTCAATTCATCAGTCGCGACTTATTTTAGACAATCTTTAACTTTAGTCTTCAACTTTAGCCTTATTACAGTCGCGGCTTATTGAATATTGAACAATTGATCTGCATTTATAGATACAAGCTGTTCGCGACTTATTTAAGCGGCGGGTTATTTCCTTCTGTGTATAAACGGCCTTAGCTAATCATGCATCATACATCGTCATTGAGACATTTTAGTCGACCAACGATCGATGCATCAAAATGAGGTAAATTTATAAGTCTTATATAACGAAAGCTCGACTACTAACGACTATACAAGCCTCCATAGTATTCAATATTAACTTTTTGCGCGCTTAATTATAATATATTCACTTCTATATATGCTCACGATTTGAATAAGCATCCCCGAAAAAGAAATTTGAATAACAATCCAAAAATATAAATATAGAAAAAAAATATTTACTCAAATGCCGTTGTAGTTTGTACTCCGACTGCTGTATTTTCAAAGCTGGCAGATGTTTAGTGAGAAAAACTGATCCTATACACTATAGGTTAGAAGATACAACTGATATTATACTGTCTATATAGTTAAGGAGAAAACAAGGACTTTGCCCCCTTGACAGGTGCAGGTTTTTCTATTTGAGGCCAGTCAGTTGGTGTTATGCAAATGATAAATTTAATCACTGTGGCCTACGCACGGCAGCGCAGATGCAAGGCAAATATATCTCATCAGATATTCATAAGAATTATATACTTTGGCGACTCAAACAAAATTATTCTTTTCATAGCTCATTAGTCATATTCAAGATCTAAATTCGTAATGAAATGGGCATTGCGGTCAGATCGACAATCTTCGAAGTCGATAAGGATTTTTCTTTTAAGTGAGACGTATATATGTGTGTTTATACAAAGTGTCGAAAAAGTCCAACAATCTTCGAGGTCCAGGTAAATGTTTACCTTCCCAATGATGTAAAATCACGAGACAAAGTATTTTGCATATGGTTGCAATCACCACGGTTTCCAATTTCCTCCGTTAATAATTTGTTCAACGCCGACGATATTTCGGCGCTCTAGCCTTCATATTAAAATCGCTTCAACTGGATTCATCAACGGAGTGTGTGAGTTGTTACCACCGAAGAAAGTGATTATTTGAAGGCGATATTAATATATATAATATATATTCATTGAGATTTTGTCAGTCGCGTGTCCGCTTCTTACCACGTCCTTGTGATCACACCGAAAACCAAACAAAACAAAATAAACCAAAGCAGGAAGAAAAAGAATGTCATCCACGAAATCAGAAAAAAGCGCTTACAGTGACCAAACGGAATCAGAACTGGACGACGAAGTGGAGAAAGCGACAGAAAATCAAAGTTCGTTTTGGTTTGAGGATTGCTTTGGAGAAAAAAAGTTGGTTGTGTACAAAACATTCTATTTCTTCTTCTATGGAGCGTTTGGGATCGTTATCGCCTATTTACCGTTGTATTTCAAGCAGCTCGGATTATTGGCCAGTCATGTTGGCCTTCTGACCGGCGCGCGACCGTTACTTCAAACGGTTGGGGCGCCCTTTTGGGGAATGTTGGCGGACAAATTAAAAGTGAGGAAGACCATTCTCTTAGCAGGTTTAGTAGCATTCACGTTTAAGACATTACTTTTCATGGCGTTTAAACCCACTCATCAAACCTGTGAAACTGTCTATGTGAATAGCTCACACAAGATAAGGACTGTGTCACCGATTACACACAGCGTTGACAAATTTAAGAGAGGCTTCCACTTATACCCAATGACAACAAGAGGCACGCCGAGTAACATTTGTGAAAATTCGTTTTTCGTGAAGCGGACTCTTAAATACGAAATATGTAACATCAACGACAAATCAGATTCTTTAAACGATAATAAGATGGACAAAACAACGAAAAGAAACCTTGAATTACTGTCTAAAATCTCAGTGAGACCAAAGCGAGCAGAAAAGAGGGCTGATGTTCTGAAAAGAAAGAAATCACGAAACTTAAACGGCAAAACGGTAACAGAAATACATAAAAATTTCAAGGTTATCTACACCAGGTATAACGACAAAGCAGAGATGCAGCATTTGTTTATTGTGTTTCTCTTATTAATTCTCATCGGTGAGTTTTTAGAATCTCCGACGATGACGTTGACTGACGCGTCTTGCTTAAATGTCTTGAACGAAAAAAAGCACTATTACGGGCGCATACGAATGTGGGGTTCAATTGGCCATGGCTTCACTGTTCCAGTTGTTGGCTTCCTTATTCATGGTTTCCGACAAATCGTTTGCGGTGACACCTATGGCGACTATTACATTTTATTTATTTTCTTCGCCATATTTGCCATTTTTGCGGCCCTCACGGCTACCAAGTTTAAGTTTAGCTACGAAGAGGAAGAACCGACGTGGCGCTCAGCCATGTTCTTGATAAGATTCCGTTATGCTACTTTTCTTCTGGTAGCTTTCTACCTCGGCTGTTGTCATGGCTTCCTCCTGAATTTCATCAACTGGTACATTGAAGACCTCGGCGCAACCACGTTGATCATGGGCATAGCAGGTGGATTGAAAAGTATTACTGACGTTTTGGTGTTTTCTACAGCGGGCTATGTTATTAGTTCTATCGGTTACGCAAACGTACTTAATTGTACGTTGTTTTCCTATGCTCTCTGCTTCATGGGCTATTCCTACATGGAGAATCCATGGTTTGCACTCCCTGTGGAAGTTTTACAAGCTGCAAGTTACGCCGCTACTTGGTCAGCTTGTGTGTCGTTTATTGCAGCTTCCACTCCTGTAGAATCACCAGCTACCATTCAAGGTATAGTGGACTTATATAGACCAATTTCATAATTGCAACGAATTTGAATACACTTTTATGTACATCTTAATCAGCCTTTCTAGCCTCGTTTGTGTATCTGCAATTCAAAAGAATCTTTGCTTCATAACGAGGCCAGAAAAGCTCATTTAGATGCACATATAAGATTATTAATTAAATAACATACTTATTTACTTGTGAAAGTGTCCAAGGTAGATTAAACATGTAGTACTTCATGATCAATTTTTGGAATACGAATCTTGTAAACTCTATGTAAAAGTGAAATCTCTAGCACAGGGGTGGGCAACCTACGGCTCAGCCCGCAAGTGTAATATTCGCGGCCCGCGAGAGACGCTAAAATGGGTTATTTGATTTATAAACAGACTGCATGTTCTTTATTGTATAAGTATGTTTCTCCAGCATAAAATGATAAAACGGTGGTAAAAACCAAGCTTTCGGACTATGCGTCCATCGTCAGGGTAAAATGGTTCAAACGATGGTACAATAAAGAATATGAAACTACCCAGCAACATAACTGTCTTGAGTCTGCATGTTAGCGCTTTTTACAGTGTGGCAGAAGACACAATATATTGGAAAAACGACCTCTTTAATATTTTACTCTGTCCAACACCAAACGATTTTACTCGTCCAAGGGAGAAACAAAATAATTATTAATTACAGTGACAAATCTAGTGTATTTGGTGTTTAGTTGCTCTTACAAAGTAAAATTAATAGTTTTATTTTATTTTACTCAAATTTTATTAGACTGTGCAATTCGGCATGTAGCAAAAAAGATGAATTCATCATATATATTTTACCACATGTGAGCTGTCTAATGACAAATTGTTTCCATCGACAATTTTAAACTCAGCAGGATTTATATATCGTCTCGACAGTTAAAAACCAAAACAACACAGGAGAATCAATTACACGACTTAAGTTTAATACATATTACTGGTATGAGGTGCAATCATATAATAATTGTTTCTTTTGTTATTGCAAAAATGAGTCACAGAAAAATAAAGAAAAACGTAATTTAAACAGCCTTTAGATAATACGCCGTTTGTAATCACAAAATACAGCAACTTGCAGAGCCGGCGTTAAATACAACGAACCAAATATTAAAGCGCCGAATATATAGGACAGCGCGTCTTTTTAGAACCAAGATCGGGAGAAATAATGGTTATAGAAGTCACAGAAAGTGACGTAATGCTTAGCTCTGGGAACAACATTAATCACACGGTGCAGCACAATATTATTGTTCAAGGTGCACGGCAGTACGTTGTTCACGGTTGGCAGAAAGTTGTTTACGGTTGGCAGTACGTTGTTTACAGTTGGCAGAACGTTGTTCAACTTGTTCACGGTTGGCAGTACGTTGTTCACAGTTGGCAGTAGCAGCAGTAGTAGCCACAGTACGTTGTTCACGGTTGGCAGTACGTTGTTCACCGTTGGCAGTACGTTGTTCACGGTTGGCAGTAGCCGCAGTACGTTGTTCACGGTTGGCAGTACGTTGTTCACCGTTGGCAGTACGTTGTTCACGGTTGGCAGTAGCCGCAGTACGTTGTTCACGGTTGGCAGTACGTTGTTCACCGTTGGTAGTAGCCGCAGTACGTTGTTCACGGTTGGCAGTAGCCGCAGTACGTTGTTCACGGTTGGCAGTACTTGTTCACGGTTGGCAGTACGTTGTTCATGGTTGGAGTACGTTGTTCACGGTTGGCAGTACATTGTTCACGGTTGGCAGTACGTTGTTCATGGTTGGAGTACGTTGTTCACGGTTGGCAGTACGTTGTTCACGGTTGGCAGCACGTTGTTCACCGTTGGCAGTATGTTGTTATATGCATAGTCGTCCTACAGCATACGTCATCAAGCACTCTAACCGAGCGACTATTTGTTTCAACATAGTTAATAGAACATATACATGGTTTGGAAGCTCTATTGTCTTTCAACATGAAGCATGGTCATGTTGAACTGACAATGGAGTTTCTTATTTATGGAACGTCACGGAGACAAGACACTTTAAAGCTTTCTACGGTTCCACAATAAACCATGTTTACAATTAACTCCAGTAATGTACTTTCTGCTATTTCTAGGAATTCTTCAAGGCGTTTATTGGGGTCTTGGTACTGGGACTGGAGCTATAACCGGTGGATTTCTGGTCCATCATGTTGGAGGTGACACTACATTTCGTGCATTCGCCTTGGCAACCGCCACTGTCTTTTCCTTGTTTGTTTTGGTCCAATTAATACTACGCTATGCAGGTCGCGATGCATTGGACTATCACAAGATACCTTCTCAACCTCAAAATGATGAAGACAACTTGTTAACAGACGAAGCAAGCGAGGAAGAAGACGAAGTATTTAGGAACACGATTTCGGATTGACCACAAGGTTTACACGATTAGGTTTACACAATTGTTTAGGAATTAGACAGTTCTGACTATTGAGGTTTCGGCAAAAAAGTTAGCATACAGATGTTATTAAACTTTCAGAACGTATTCTTTACTTTCACGTGGCCTCACATCTGTCGAGATGGTGGGCAAAGGCAAATGGAAAGGTCAATTATCACTTCAAAATATTTACATAATATTGATATAGTTGTTTACGTGCGTTTTGGAAAATGTTGTACGTCTGCGTTGTGCTAGACTGTACAAACCGATCTGATTATACCCTGCCTGACCACTATCTGGAAAACGAAAATGGAATTTCAAGCAAAAAGTCACGTGAGTGATACCTAAGCATACAAAAATCACAACGCTAAAATAGACTCCGCCAATATATTCCATCCTGGCATGTGTAGGAGCGTGTATTACATTGTGACTGGCATAAAAACACGAAGAAATGCTGCGGAATGTTATACTGAGCAGAATTGTAAACCATTTGGCTTCCTACAGTTTGATAACATCTGTAGTAGTATGGGAGGCATCTTGCATTATCAGGTTGGAGCACGTCACCCAATTCTCTTTTGTCTGGCGTTTCTACCTTTGGTCTTTTGTTTTATCTTTTTATCCAATTTGTTGTTGCACACCAACAGTATGCATACAAGGACAAGGGTTCATTAGAAAATGAAATGAAAACTAAACTAAACTAAATCAAACTAAACCAAACCAAAAGTGAATAAATTGACAATGTATCTAAAGTCAATGGTCTATCAATCCCAAAACTCTCGTACACTTCGAGGCAAGAAAATCCTTAAAAAATCAAGAACTTCTTGCAAATCTTAAGTCCAACCTCGTTCCCAGGGCCTACTTGAAGCGCTCAGAAATACTGGGTGTAATAAATTAGCAATTTAGTTTAGAATACAAAACCATTCTGAGTAATGGCAGTCTCGTGGAAGAAGTTCATTGTAATGGCGGTCCCGTTGAAGCTATTTGATCATAACTGGCACACAACTATGCATAAATATGTTCCACGAGGAATGTTTAAGAAAAGCAATCAACCAATGAAAAAGCCGAGTCCACCAGCCGATGCCAAGGCCTTTTCCCGCCCTATCCAAAAAATCTCACATGGTATTTTGAAAATCCCAAAAATCTTGTACGCTTTTTTGGGAGTGATACACCGCTCGCCTAAAGGTCCATCTGTACAGTGAGTAAATCGTTTTCAATTATGCCACGACCTCTTTCCAACTTACTTTAGTGTAATATTTCTTGTAATAATACGTTGCTCACGGGGAAGGCAAAAATAAACCGAAATCCAAAATTTGAAAGCGATAGAGCATTCCGCGGTAGACATATATAGGAAAACGAAAATGCTAAATATTAGCTTGGTTATCACGAGGACGTCGTGTTGGTTGACCACTTTGGTACACCGACATGGTGGTGAAAAAAAAGAAGCTAAAACCGAATTTAATCAAAATGATCAGATTTAGATTCAAAATGACTTTTAGACATCATGCACTTTTAAGGCGTAAATGAGGTTAAGAAATAACCAAGATTGTTATATAGCTTGAGTTTCACTGGATGCAACGAAGACTGTCATTGGTTGGTTTGTGGTCACATGACCTTAGCTAAATTTCAATGTATACCGAGCGGGCAATAATTGAGAACTTATTGCCTGCTCGGTCAAGAAGTTTTCAATTGTTGACCGCTAGAACTTTGAACTCTTCACGGCATCCTATACACAAAAGCTTGTTTGGCACGAAAAAAAGAATATTTATAGGTCTTCAAAGCATGTGTGAAGATGAACTGGAGAAATGTATTGCTGTTCTTTTGTTCTGAGACTCATATTTGTTTGGTTGAAGTGAAATTACGGAGCCAGGCGAAATGTTTTGGTAAGTCTTAGCGTTTGTCTTTTGTTACTTTCCCTTGATAAACGTCGAAATTATTCAGCGAAACTCAAGCTATATAACAAAACACTTAATGTCTGATCCCTCGGGAAACAGTTAGTTTTGTTTTCCCTCGAGTCTCGATGTTTCCCTCGACTTCATCTCGGGAAATATCAAGACTCTTGGGAAAACAAAACTAACTCTGTTTCCCTCGGGAGTAGACATTAAGTGTATATTAAACGTTAGGAATGTGGAGTGCACGTGGTTCTGAGTCCGAATAAACGTATAATTATGTGGAAGGCAAGCATGTTGCACTGCACCGAATTAAGTTTCAGGTTCAAAACGAACTTTGAAAATGATCACAGTAAATTATTATACAGCCACCATATATTTTTGTTGCAATGGATTGCATAATTAACGACAATTGTAAGGAAAAATTGTGTCGTATGGACGGGCGTCAGGGTAAATGTTGCATACTGTGATTTTTCAAAGCGATTGGCATTTTGACGTATGTGATCCACCGACAAGTGTATGAAAGCTGTTTTGCAACATTCTCCAACGAATCATAAACAACAATTGCGTGGCATTCAAACAATACGACAATGTGTACAAGAATCGCAGTGTGTAGACATATAATAGGCCTCTACGTAACATGTTGCCATTGTTGTTGTTTGCGTTTTTATTTTGACGTGTTAAAACTAGTTTCCTGTGGTTTTTAAATTAAACTTTACGTGACGAAAATTAGCAAAACCATAAAACTAACCAAAATTACCAATACACGATAAAACTATAGAAGACATAACAAGCGGCGAAACACTGATAAATACTAAATCGTGACTTTAATTAAATTTACGTTCTATTTTTGTTCGACATTCTGAACAAGTGGAAAATAACTCTCCAGAAGATAAGAGCCACTCATGTAATACACACTGAAACCCCTCCGGAAATAAGATCCCCCAAATACAAGCTCAAAGGCTTATGTATCTTGGGGGGGGGGGGGGGGGGAGTCCACATACCGTATTCTAAGCAAGTAAAAACACAATTCTTTGAATGTTTTCATGGCGTTTATTGTATAATTATAAATAAGTTTGTGGATGCACTTGGCAGGTCTAAGTCAACAAGGCGAAAGCTCAGCAAACATATAATATACTGATGTATCCACAGCTTCTTTATAATTACAAATTCTATTCCGATTAGTAATAGTTTACTTATTACGCACAAGTTATTCCCAGTGAGACACGTCATATAGCAGTACGTTATTTTCCGGTAAGAGCGGTCCGGATTACGGATTTCGTTAAACAAAATGACTGTTTACCATCGGACGTTTACGGTAAGCTGACACTGTATCGCATATGGAGACGCATGATCCGTATAAACATTCGAACAGAAACCGCAAACAGAACAAACTTCAGACTTTCATTTCATACTTTCCTTTTTATTTCGCGAAAATTAAACATTCTAGTGATCGATAGTCTGGTATATACGTAGCACGTAAACGTGGTAACACAGTACAGTCAAGGGCATGTGGTTTGCCACACTATGCAATACGCATCTGAGATTATTTGTATCCAAATTATATACCTGCGATTTTCCAAGAAAAACAAAAACCCAAAACACCATATTCGCTCATGTTAGATTATTTCTTGTTATGTTTGGAAACATTTTTCAACAGCAACGACAAGTAAACCATCCTCCTGCACCGTCAACTATATACATGTATATATACGACCGTGTGTCATTCAAACAGGGTAGAGCAACGTCTTACACGTCAAGTCATGAACACACTCCAGTTAGTTGAGCACATAAAGTACATCATTTCGGTATGACGCACCTTAAAAATTCATTGCTTCGACAAGAATGTCGTCATCAGCGTCCAATCCTTCCAGTAAATCGTCAAAATTGTCTAAAATAAAAAAGAGTATTTTTTTAAAGATTTTTCATTAATAAACATAAAGCAGTCACACGTGTGGGGTTACATAATGAGGTTATTTTATATCTAAGAATTTGCAAAATGTACTTAATAATTACTTGCATAATGCATAAACTAATTTTAAAAGTTAAAGAAATAAGGGGAAAAAACCCCAAACCAAACAAAACAAGGCAAACGCCGCAATATTATCATAGTAATTAATTTAATATTAGGCCAAAAAATAAAAATACCTGGGTTTCCGGTTTCCCGACACTATTTTTATTGAATTTTTAAGGAGCATGGGCCCGAGTTGCAGCATGATTTGCATCTTGGGATAGCAAGCGTGGCGTCAGAACCTAGTAATGTGCTCAAAATTAGCTTGAATAGATGTGCTAGCGCAATTGACATTTGGTGTTGGAAAGAATATTATTCCTAGGCACTAAATTAAAAAAAAAGTAAAAAAAAAGTTAAAAAAAAAGAAATCTGACATACTCTACCTAGGTTTTTGTGAAGAGAAATAGGAAACCCAGGCATTCTTTTTTTTGGCCTTAACAAAACGAGAAACTTCCAGTGGGTTGTCAAAAAGATAATTGCCCAGCAAATAATTTTCAAAAAAGCCATAACGATAAGGTTTTGTAAAACATAATTTAATTTAATAACGTTTCATCACTATTCAAGTAACATCTTCAGAGTGATAAATATTTACACGATTTCGACTAATATACTTAACTGATACAAAAATAGATGTGATGAAATAAATTTACAAACTTTATCGTTATGTCTATTTTGAAAATTATTTGCTGGGCAATTATTACCCTGCGAGTCAGAGCCCCTTTCCGATCTACGCAAGCTTTGGGGGAAAGTGGGCCCTGCCAACAAACTCGATCTTCGCCCCAAGTTTGGGGCGAGTCAGTCAGGTTTTAAACTGGTCAAACAAGTTCTAGTTTACGAACACACGTTAGCAGGAAAATAGGAAGTGACGCGTTAGAGTCTGGGCCCAAAATCGTATCTTGGCAACCGTTCACGCATGCTCAAAAAGAAATATCGAGTTTGTTGGCAGAGCCCACTTTCCCCCGAAGCTTGCGTAGGTCGGAAAGGGGCTCTGACTCGCAAGGGTAGACAATTATCTTTTTGACAAGACTACGCTTTCCGGCCGGTATATCAATAGCTACAATCCCTGTGAGAATGGGCTTGTCTCACCCCCCCACGTGACCCTGACCTCTTCCTTACTGCGATTGGTCAGTTATAGCGTTTGAGGGCAAAATGTTTTGCCCTCAAACGCTAATTGACCAATCACAATAAGGCAGAGGTCAGGGACACGTGGGGGGTGAGACAAGCCCATTGTTACGTAAAAACTAAAAATTTAACAATAAGATGTTTAACAATAGGTCATACAAAAATTTCCCTTCTTAAATTTTTAGTATGATTTTCTCAGTAGAAAAACACAACAGTTTCCCGCTCTTTTTCCCCCGCAAGCACTGAGTTCACGCATGCGTGCAACGTTAGGCAGCAGTGTTCACAGATAATCTATTTTAAACTTGGCAGATCAATGTACGTTTCACACTTCCACCAAATTAATTAATAGCATTTTCTTAAACGTTTACCTTCACACAATTGGGCACCTTGAACGTCTTGCTCCTTACTACGAGGTTCAGGTCGACTGCAAAACAATACGATAAAATGTTAGTGCCGGTTCAATAATTGATTTAATAAAAAAAAGCTCGACACGTTGTCTACGTCGATACTTTCACTCTTAAATGTCGACACTATCAATATTTTCGATATAGTTCAGGCTTTCGAGGCCAAATATCGTCAATACTTCATTCCTTGTCGGTATTGCAAGCAAGATTATATTAAAAATGCTCCGTGCAAAGTTAATCTTTATTAACAGAAAGAAAATTAAACAAACCCCCATCTAGTTTTCAAGCTTGATACATTCACAGACATTTTCGCAGAATTTTCCGCTTGCTCAGCGAAGCATGTAAATAAACACAGGGGCCTCCAGTGTTGTCACATTTGTTAAACTGATATCGAGTATCGAAAATAAATTGTGGTATCCACTATCCAGTATCCAATTGTGTTTGACATTCAATGACAAACTTCTGATTCGTTTTCCAAAATACAGTAAAATGGCAGATATCCTGATCCAGCCACTCCATGTATCCACTTACCGAAAAGTTTCGCTTGGTTTACGCTTCGGTGTGGCCTCAGATATCTGTCAAATATTACAGTCATTATTAGTTAGTACTTGGCTTAGTATAACATATAAATAAGTGGAAGAATTGGCCAGGCATTGTTTCAAAAAATTGTCTGCACAGCAAGAAGTCATTTTCTTATTAAGAAAAAAAAAATTAATTCAAGAAATATTTTTTTTAAAATACGAAAATCATTTTCTTAAAAAGAATACAAATTAAGAAATTATTTCTTAAAATCCTTATTTTAACATTCTTAACATATTTACTTATTTACTTTTAAAACAAGGAAAGTTCAAGAAATAAATTTCTATTTTAAGAATTCAATTTTCTTATTATAAGAAATATTTTCTTAAAATAAGATTTTTTTCTTAAAACAAGACGCCTCGTATACGCACTGGCAAGCCATGGCGCAAGAGCGCGGAGCCTGAATCGAAGGCTGAATGTGGTGCATACTTCAAACAGGTGAACATATTTAAGATCAAGACAGTTGTCTGTCAGCCACATCACTGTTAATTAAACTACAAAGGCAGTCAGTCACTTCAATCAAAAGGCAAAGTTGTTGAACTTTTTGTCCAACTTCAAAAGCAAAAGGAGCAAAAACGTACAACATACCTCACTCCGACACACGGCTAATAACTCACCGGAAGTATGAATGGCAGCGGAAGTAAAAAGTGCAAAAATGCAAAATCGTGACACCCAAAAAAAGGAAAAGAAACCGAGCCGAAACCCAGACTTGGCCTACCACAGGTAGCCCAAGTAATAAGAAAATGACTTTTGGCTGTGTGTCGCCACCGAAATAACTTTTCCAAGGTCTGATTAAAATCCAGGCTTATGCATGTTTAGCACTGATGTTATTGAACTATAAGGTTCAGATTAGGGTCAGTTGTGCCTCTATGAATGCGGAAAACGGACTCTGCTTCGGGAAGTTAAAAAAATCGTTCCTAGAGTCATTGGCGAGAAGTGAACTATATATATATATATATATATATATATATATATATATATATATATATAGAGAGAGAGAGAGAGAGAGAGAGAGAGATAGAGAGAGATAGAGAGAGATAGAGAGAGATAGAGAGAGGTAGGTAGGTAGGTAGGTAGGTAGGTAGGTAGGTAGGTAGGTAGGTAGGTAGGTAGGTAGGTAGGTAGGTAGGTAGGTAGGTAGGTAGGTAGGTAGGTAGGTAGGTAGGTAGGTAGGTAGGTAGATAGATAGATAGATAGATAGATAGATAGATAGATAGATAGATAGATAGATAGATAGATAGATAGATAGATAGATAGATAGATAGATAGATAGATAGATAGATAGATAGATAGATAGATAGATAGATAGATAGATAGATATAGACTTGCCTGAAGATCGCCCCGACAGTTGCGACACTCAACATTTTGTTGAGTGTCGACACTCAAATCACACGTGCTCGTTTGTATATATCTGGAGTAATATCTTTGGTTCGTCCATTGAAGCCAAACATGGCAGAAAACCAGCAGGCATGTAGCCTGAAGTACGCTTGTTTCAGTCCTCTACGCGGTCTGAGCAAGTCTACATCTTATAAAAAAAACTGCGTAAAAGACTGAAACTATACCTACTTCAGACCTACATGCCCGCCATCTTTGGCTTCAATCTTTGCCCGATCGATGACTAGCAGATGTCACTTCATGCTTACTATAACCTACCCTGCCAGTCAGAGCCCCTTTCCGACCTACGCAGCTAGGCTTCGGGGGAAAGTGGGCTCTGCCAACAAACCTGATATTTCTTTTTGAGCATGCGTGAACGGTTGCCAAGATACTATTTTGGGCCCAGGCTCTAATGCGTTACTTTTTATTTTCCTGCTTAAGTGTGTTCATAAACTAGAACTTGTTTGACCAGTTTAAAACCTGACTGACTCGCCCCAAACTTGGGGTGAAGATCGGATTTGTTGGCAGAGCCCACTTTTCCCGGAAGCCTGCGCAGGTCGAAAGGGCTCTGATTTGCAGGGTAACTATAACCCTATACAAACAAAAAGCAAAGAAACAAAACTAGAAATGTTTTCACTTGCCTTTCTGGAACTGTCCAACAAATCGCTGTAAACTGGAAATACTTCCACAATATTTCCAGGAGTTATATTTAAATAGTGCTTTCGCGGTGACGGACTGAAGACAGAGACCTGTGAAATAAATCATATACATCAAGGATTAAGAAGATATTTTGTATTATAGGTGTCACCCTCAGTGAACGAACCATACCGGTGTGTGGAGACCGCGGCGCACATCAGAGGTAGGAGGGGTGGGGGGGAGGGAGAGAGGGGAGTGACACCCTCTCAACACTTGAAGTCGGTCGAAAAAGTCAGTCCTGAATTGTCTATCAGACAAGCTTAGGAACTTGGGAGGATGAGTTTAAGGAGCTCTAGATGGTAAGCTTATCAAATAGACTGATCAAGAAAGTCGGTCCCACAACGAAAAGCACCGCCCAAAAATGTTTCGAATGTGCGTTCTTGTGTGGAGAACAGGCGATGTTTCTGCTTATGTGCAAACGACTATTATATCATAGACATTCAAGAAATTACTGTATATATTGTATATATTGTAACCTGTTTCAAAAGAAGCCCACAGCCAGGCCCAAGCTCATCTTGATGTTCCTCCAATACTTTTCGATGTAACGTGCCACGCATCTCACCTACAAAAAAACACAATTCGTTTTATATTTTCACATCAGCATATTTCAAAAACCTATCAATTTAAGGGACAGTTAGACGCCAAAACTGCCTATCTCAATATTTATTCAGAAGTATTCTTAAAATAAAGAAGAATAGCCTTTCGCTTGTTCAATTTCTCATCTTGTCCGAAAGATATTTTGGTTTAAAAAAAAATGCAAATAAGATACTTTATGACGTCATCTATTCCACTTATTCCGTAACGGAGGAATATCTACGGAAATAATAGGCAGATTGTGCTGAAACTTTGAAGCTGTTCTAATACGAATGGTGCATTGCAATGTACACAGTTACTGCTTGATATATTCTTCAGTTCGGAAAGTTTGTGTGATCTGTGTTGAGTAGATGACATCATATTAAAGGCATCTCATTTGCATGTTTACAAAAACCTGAATATCTCTGGAAAATGATGAGATATTTGATTTAATAAGAACGCTATACTTCCGCATACGGAAAGTACTTCTAGATAAAATAAAAATTGAATAGAGGATTTTCCGTCTCACTGCCCCTTTTAGAGAACACACGGCAAAATGTGATGGAGACATGCATGCTTCGCTAGTTTATGCAATTTTGACAATGTTGACTTTCAAACTTACTACGCCAATGAATGTATGGTACCATCATGTATCGGTTACTGGTATTAATTATTCATTGTGCAGGTGTTGGGAAAGCGATTAGATGTATAATTTATTATCATATACTCGTTTCCAACTATAGTAATTTTGAAAAACTATACCTGAAGGATCTTTCAACACGACACTGACATCCAAACCTGTCGACCTGAACGATTTCACCAAAACTCCTAAGAAAGCTACTTTGCCTTTGTCAAGTTGCTGTGTCGCAGCCTGCAAGATACAACAAACAATAGCAGAGAAGTTCTGTTGCAAAGATAACTGTAAAGAAAAACAAGTAACGTACATGTAAATACACATAAAGACAGAAGAAGAATTAGATTGGCCAAAATTTGTATTCTCTAAAATGTACGAACCGGCTGCAGTGAACAACAGAAGTCAGCAGCAGCGATCAGCAGCTACAGTCACGGCAGCAGTCAGAAGTAACAGTTAGCAGCAGTCGCAGCAATCGACTGCAGTAAGCAGCAGTCGACGACAGAAGCAATAGTTAGCAGCAGCAATTAGCGGTAGCAGGAACAGCAGCAGCAGTTCGCAGTAGCAGTAGCAGCAGCAGCAGCAGCAGCAGCAGTAGCAGCAGCAGCAGCAGTAGCAGTTAGCAATAGCAGCAGTAGTTAGCAGCAGCAGCAGCAGCAGTAGCAGCAGCAGCAGCAGTAACAGCAGCAGTAGCAGCAGCAGCAGCAGTTAGCAGTAGCAGTTAGCAATAGCAGCAGCAGTTAGCAGTAGCAGCAGTAGCAGCCGCAGCAGCAGCAGCAGTAGCAGTAGCAGCAGCAGGAGTTAGCAGTAGTAGCAGCAGCAGCAGTAGCAGCAGCAGTTAGCAGTAGTAGCAGCAATAGCAGCAGTTAGCAGTAGTAGCAGCAATAGCAGCAGTTAGCAGTAGTAGCAGCAATAGCAGCAGCAGTTAGCAGTAGCAGCAGCAGCAGTTAGCAGTAGTAGCAGCAGCAGCAGTTAGCAATAGCAGCAGCAGCAGCAGTTAGTAGTAGTAGCAGCAGCAGCAGCAGCAGCAGCAGCAGTAGCAGTTAGCAATAGCAGCAGCAGTTAGCAGTAGTAGCAGCAGTTAGCAGTAGCAGCAGCAGTTAGCAGTAGCAGCAGCAGCAGTTAGCAGCAGCAGCAGCAGCAGTTAGCAGCAGCAGCAGCAGCAGTAGCAGTTAGCAATAGCAGCAGCAGTTAGCAGTAGCAGTAGCAGTAGCAGCAGCAGTTAGCAGTAGCAGCAGCAGCAGCAGTTAGCAGCAGCAGCAGCAGCAGCAGCAGCAGTTAGCAGTAGCTGTTAGCAATAGCAGTTAGCAATAGCAGCAGCAGTTAGCAGTAGCAGCAGCAGCAGCAGTTAGCAGCAGCAGCAGCAGCAGTAGCAGCAACAGCAGCAGTTAGCAGTAGCAGCCGCAACACTCAACAGCAGTACTCAGCAGCGACATTCAACAGCTTTACTCAGCAGCAACGTTCAACAGCAGTACTCAGCAGTACGTTCAACAGCAGTACTCAGCAGCAACGTTCAACAGCAGTACTCAGCAGCGACATTCAACAGCAGCAGTACTCAGCAGCAGCGTTCAACAGCAGTACTCAGCAGCAGTAAGCAGCAACATTCAACAGCAGTACTCAGCAGCAACATTCAACAGCAGTACTCAGCAGCAACATTCAACAGCAGTACTCAGCAGCAGCGTTCAACAGCAGTACTCGGCAGCAACATTCAACAGCAGTACTCAGCAGCAGCGTTCAACAGCAGTACTCAGCAGCAGTCAGCAGCAACATTCAACAGCAGTACTCAGCAGCAACATTCAACAGCAGTACTCAGCAGCAACATTCAACAGCAGTACTCAGCAGCAGCGTTCAACAGCAGTACTCAGCAGCAGTCAGCAGCAACATTCAACAGCAGTACTCAGCAGCAGCGTTCAACAGCAGTACTCAGCAGCAGTCAGCAGCAACATTCAACAGCAGTACTCAGCAGCAGCGTTCAACAGCAGTACCAATCTCGAGCCCATAGTCACCCCCTTTTCGGTCAGCGGGAGAGCGCGGGGGAGACTCTGGGGAAATTGGATTTAATTACCCCTGAAATGAGGGGTTCCGGTTGTTAAGCGCATGATCGTAGCCTCAGCTGCTGTGCAGAATGTTCGTTGTGTTCATGAGTTCGTTTCATATATTTGTTTGAAATCGCAAATACTATATTTGTGAGAATCCTGCATAAAATACACGTTAAAATTGTCGGAGAGAGACTGACACTGCTTGGGGTGGTACTTGACATAAACGTTCTTGAAATCCAAGGTAAAATATCAATTCACGACGCCAATATCGTCCTCGAGACCTCGATCACAAGCCTTCTTTAATTGTTTTAAATATATATGCTTTTTCGTTGTTTAAATTGTTTTACATTTATACATTATATATAACGACAAATCGCACCAGGGTTTGTTTTGTTCATTGCGACTTTGTTATTCTGAATTCGTCTTTGCTATGAGGTCATTTTTCAAGACTTCAAGTTTGTTTGTGACTGAGACCCAGATATAATCAACAAAGAGAAGAGATGAGGCGTCTAAATTTGAAGATATATATGTTAATACTTTATTGAACAAAGCAATATATGACTTTCGTTATTTCACAATCTGTGGTTATGTTTTGAATCGATGACGATGAATCAATAAATTTAAATGAACCAATCACAACGGAGAATCAATCCAGTTTCCCCAGAGTCTCCCCCGCGCTCTCCCGCTGACCAAAAAGGGGGTGACTATGGGCTCGAGATTGCAGCAGTACTCAGCAGCAGCGTTCAACAGCAGTACTCAGCAGCAGTCAGCAGCAACATTCAACAGCAGTATTCAGCAGCAGTCAGCAGCAACATTCAACAGCAGTACTCAGCAGCAACATTCCACAGCAGTACTCAGCAGCAGTCAGCAGCAACATTCAACAGCAGTACTCAGCAGCAACATTCAACAGCAGTACTCAGCAGCAGCGTTCAACAGCAGTACTCAGCAGCAGTCAGCAGCAACATTCAACAGCAGTACTCAGCAGCAGCGTTCAACAGCAGTACTCAGCAGCAACATTCAACAGCAGTACTCAGCAGCAGCGTTCAACAGCAGTACTCAGCAGCAGTACTCAGCAGCAGTCAGCAGCAACATTCAACAGCAGTCAGCAGCAACATTCAACAGCAGTCAGCAGCAACATTCAACAGCAGTCAGCAGCAACATTCAACAGCAGTACTCAGCAGCAGCGTTCAACAGCAGCAGTCAGCAGCAACATTCAACAGCAGTACTCAGCAGCAGCGTTCAACAGCAGTACTCAGCAGCAGTCAGCAGCAGTACTCAGCAGCAGTCAGCAGCAACATTCAACATTCAACAGCAGTCAGCAGCAACATTCAACAGCAGTACTCAGCAGCAGCGTTCGGCAACAGCGTTTGGCAACAGCAAGCAACAGTCAGTAACAGCATTCAGCGGAAATTAATAAAAAAAGAAAAACTACCTTTTTTACGATTGAAGCAAGTGAATCAACAAAAGATGGAAATCCTACAAAAGTAAAGTAAGAAAAGGAAAGAATTAAATTTATTTTTTTACAGCAAAAAACAAAGACTTGACTAAAGCGGAAACAATCACTTAAAAAACGTTTTCTAAGGTTCTCCATTTTCCCAAAGATTTTCCATTCCGGCAAACTGAGCTATCACAGTTATGGATGTGCGCGCTTGAAGTAATATTTGAACAATAAGAGGATGCCAAGTGTTTTGCCGGAATATCCAAACACGAGAATACAATGACACAAGTGGAAAATGACAAAAGCCAAGTGTTTTGTCAATTGTGTTCAAGTGTTTGGATATCACTGGAGGACACGAGCTCAAGTCGTTTCTCAAATCGATTTGAATATCTTTGAATGGATGTCTAATTGCTGGAATAAGACTACAATAAATTCTACCTCACGTGTTATTAATATATTAATATTTGAGGAAGATCACTAGTGATCCAATCGCAATTTCGTACATCATACGCGTCTTTGTTATTGGTTAATTTTCTCGTGAATTATTAATTTGCATGAGAAGTATCGTTTTGCACACAATTTGCAAAATACGGTCTGCATAGAGGAACCGTCGAAATAGTTCATATCTCCAAAATTGTAATCTACAATATTGGCGTCAAAATTATATGAGATGTTACTGTAACCCTATACAAAACGTCGTGACTGATTCCTATATTTGGATTACATATAAAAACAAATTCTCTACGTACTTTTCCTAATTTCATCCTGCATTACCGTCCAAGGTTCAGTGGAAAAATCTTCATCATTATCATGATTAATCTACCAACAGTAAAAGTACGTTTTTATCTAATATACAATATGTTACTAAATTATAAGAAGTAGAAGGCTGAGGCTTTAGAGTGCGTATAAACTCAAGAGTCATTGATATGGATTCTATGTAACGTGAATAGTTGAATGCCAAAATATTTTCTGACTTGAACTCCTATTTGTTGTTATATTGAAGTTTGTATTTCCAAAATGTTAACGAGGATGACGTCAATGTAGGCATTTGTGTGTTTTTCTTTTCTTATGATAAACCGCTTGAATATTTCAATGAAAAAAATGATAAAATACAGAATATACTAATTACTATCCAAGTAGTCCATTAACATGTGAATTGGGTGATATTTCTGCTGTAATTCTGCTGTAATGGAACACTGCATATACAAATTATGCCTACATAGACGTCATGCTCATTACCATTTTGGAAATAAACCTCAATATAACAACAAATAAAAGTTCAAACCAAAAAATATTTTGGCATTCAACTATACACATTAAATCCATATGCAGTAATTTATAAGCACTTTAAGGCAAAAGTTTCAAAACCTTTATAGGTATTTTACCAACAAAAGTAGAAAACAATAAAAAAGAATCAAAAGTACATACAAAGAAAATTAGAATACCCAGCAAAAAACAGCGCAACGCGACACTACCATTCCTTTTTGAACGCATTTCCCATGCTTTCGCAACCTCGTTCCCAGGGCTTTTTTGAAATTGGGAGGGCGGGAAAAGGGCCCTTGGCATCGGCTGGTCACAGCACCAGAAATAATGGGTGTAATAAATTAGCTATTTAGTTATAGTATGCAAAATCATTCTGAGTAATGGCAGTCCCGTGGGAGAAGTTAATTGTAATGGTGGACCTGTTGGCGTTCCCATTAACGCTATTTAATCACAACTGGCACAAAACTATGCATACATATGTTTCACGGGGAATTTTCAAGAAAAGCAATCAACCAATGAAAATGCAGTCCACCAGCCGATGCCAGGGCCTTTTTCCCACTCTACCAATTTCAAAAACGCCATGGGAACGAGGTTGATGCTTTCGCAACCTGATATTGATTAAAATCTGTGCAGTTGGACATAAAATACTTTGGATTTGAACATCCCATTCGGAAAATACACGCAACCAGTTCTGACATCCATCTTGAAACAACACCGTTGCCAAACGTTTATATGCATATGTGTGAGTTTGCAAGAGTAAACACTGCATGAAATATGAGAAATAACCTGGCAACAATAACCAGGGAAGACTAAATAAGAGTCGACTATTCATTTGTGTTTTAAAAAAGACCATGAAAATTATGAGAAAGCCATCTCTGAATATTTAAATATATTAATAATGCAGCTATACAGCAAGAACGAGCCTTAACGTTTCAGTAGTTACTCGGGCTACCGAGTTCGTTTTCTTTTTTGTTTTCTTAAAATTCGCAAGAAATGTGTGACGTGCAATCTCGTAGAATTACAGAACAACAATAGTTTCCCGCTCTTTTTTGGTCGGCAGTTCGCGCAGGCGCAAAACGTTTGACAGTGCCGTGTTTCTTGCTTGTGGCAAATCTCGCTACAGTACATTGTATTTTCTACTGCATACTTCTCTGTCAGTGAAATATCGGGATAAGCATTGGTAATACTGCGCCCTAATGCAATTAATTATAAGTAAACTATACAGTATATTAAAATATTTTCATTTCATGGCATACCATGTGACAAAGTTCAGGTGACTTTTTCTTGGGAGTTTCGGTGAGTGGACTGGGAATATTCTCCAAGTTCTGACCAGGTTCCTAAAAAAACCAAGAAATTTAACAACGGCAATTCTTGGTTTTCATCTGACGTCACGGCGGCCATATTGGTGCACAAAAACAATGAAATGGCGGCCATATTGGTGCACAATCTTTATCCTATGGGAATTTAAAGTGCCTATATCATGGTTGAGGATTTGACATATATCTTCCTTTCCTAAAATTCCATCTTTATGGACTTTTTTCTGTTAAAGTTGACGAAAGTGACATCAAAGGAGGAATCTGTAAAGTGGTTTTTATATAGACAAATTCCTGCTTTGACGTCACTTCTGTCAACTTTAACGCAAAAAAAGTCCATGAAAATGAAATGTTAGAAAAGAAAGATATATTACAAATCTTCTCAGAAGGTTCCGAATATCCTAAATAACTGTAAAATCCCCAACCATGATACTGGCACATAACTCTATTCTTATTCAACATTTCGTATTGTTTCACCACCCCCCAACGGGGCCACCAATCACGTGAAAACGATCCATTCATATAGTACTTACTCGAATGTATGTTAATTACAAACATAAAATATCTATGCTATGATCCTCTAGTTTATTCGCAATGTTTGGCAGCTTTGATGCAATATAAGAAAACAAAATGTTATAGCGTACACCATGTTTATTAAACATTTTAAAATAAAGTTTCCTCTACGCACGCTCTGATTGGCCAGGCCTCGTGCATTTATAGAAGTTTATACAATAACGTGATACGGATTTTCATTGGTTGTTAACCGTGATCTATTTAACAAATATATTACATTTTCTGTGCGTGTGTACTGTAATAGATCACAGATGACGTCACAGCGTGTAAAGAACAAAAAAGTACGACACGAGACGAAGTCGAGTGGTGTGACTGTTGTTATTAGGGAGCTTAAGCAAATACAACGCAAACGTCAACTGACAACGTCCTTAATACAATAGATTTTTCCTCACACAACAAAGAAAATGAATAATTTTTAGCCCCAAGAGTAATCCTAACGCCGTCCCCGTTCTACATACAACGTTATTCAGATCATTTTCACGTCTTCAGGACGGCGGTAACTCTTGAAACGGCGAAACCTGTTAGTTGAGTTTGACTTCAAACTGTGCGACAAAAATCCTTTTAGAACTCTGAAGCTTTTGAATGTCGGAAAACATAGTTTATGTATTCAATACTACGCAAATGATTCGTGGTTTCTGCTAGATACTGAACTTTAGATTGCCGTTGCCGTCCTAGCTTGCTTAAGCTCCCTATTTACACGCTGTGACGTCTTCTGTGATCTATTACAGCACACACGCACGGAGAAATGTAATCTATTTGTTTTATAGAATAAGAACGTCAAGTGGTTTATTGAAGAATTTCTGGGGCATGAAAAAAGAAAAACAGGTCTACTGATGTGATGTGACGCCAGCTGTGCGTGTGTCCTTTAATAGATCACAGTCAACAGCCAATGAAAATGCACATAGAAGTCACGTTATTGTATAATGAAGGACACACGTACAGCTGGCGTCAAATAACGTCAGTAGACTTGTTTTTCTTTTTTCATGCCCTAGAAATCCTTTAATATTAAGTCACTTGAATTTTTATTGTATAAAACAAATATTTTCCCGTGCGTCTGTACTGTAATAGATCACAGAAGACTTCACGGCGTGTAAAGCCAGCCAGCTTTTAAAACTGTCCACGTTTGACGTCATTTGAACACACTAGGCGACTTTTTTAGCGCGAAGCGTCTTTTTATTTTGTCTCATGAGCTCTGAGCTAGAACTAATCAGAAATCTATTGAATTCGTACAAAAGAAAGTCGCTTCGCGCGAAAAAAATCGCCTAGTGTAAAACCGGCTTAAGAGTACATATGTACCGTAATTGACCGAATTGGCGTCCTGGGCGCTTTTTTTCGTAATTATAGGGGGAAAGCGATAAATCGGGGAAGGCGTTAATTTAAAAAATAGCATTTTGTCTAGACAGTAACTTATTAAACCCAACTATTTAACGAAAGCCAAAAGAATTTCAAAATGAATTTTCTCAGTAGAATCAAGTAAATCAACATAATTTACATTTTACAAATATTTACAATCACAACAATTAGTTTAAATTTTATTTTTTTTACTTGAAAGCCGTGTTTCTATAACTTTATGGAAACACGACAAGGTCCACGCCATTCAATACGCCATCATTACGGTGTAGGATACGCCATTATACGCCCATACAGTACGCCATCATACGCCATTATGAAGAGTAAGGAGAATTTACGCTTTGATGCAGTGATTATTTTCACGTTCTATACCTATTTTCGACAGGTTATTTTATAAAGGAAATAGAAAACATTTTTTCCGTGTTCCCATAGAGTTATACCAACACTTGTGAAAGTTTGGGAGAACTTGAAATAGCGTGGAAACACCCGCCCTGCGGGCTCATGTTCCCACTACAATTTCTCGTTCTCCCAAACTTCCACTCGTGTTTCTATAACTCTATGGAAACACGGAAAATGTTTTCTATTTCTTAAATAATGGTTCATTTGCAAACATTTCTATGTGGCATAACATTTTCTTTTTTGCCTTATCTAGCTTTAGAGGCACGATCCATATAAAATGGGTGGGTTTACAGTACTGGTATAAGAGATGTGAATCATGTTATTTGACTAGCAATTTGTATAATTTTTTTTTTGTCACTTTTTTTCAATTTACACCGTAACTTTTTTGGCACCTCTCGCGAGCTGCACAAATATTTCTTTTGGGTCATAGCTTGATCACCATAATTGTGTTATGCAGAATAGTTATGTTATGCAGTATAGTCAGTGACTCATCCCCATGCAGTCGTCCAGCTTTTAGTTGTGTCTTTTGCAGGGGTGTAGCCAGGTTTTCCTGTCAGGGGGCCCAGATAAAACCTAGAAGGGGCCAGCTCAACCAAGATGAGTACCGAGGGAGGAATCCAAGCAAGGGCCAAGGGGGGGGGGGGGGATTTTCTTATTATTTTTTATTTAATTTTGCAATAGATTGATAGATAGATAGAAACTTTATTTAAAGAGGGTGACACTTACTAGTACAAAGTACTAACAAACTTGTGGCCCTCAAAAAATAAATTAACAAAAAGTAAAAGAATGTATCTATAACTGTAATGGGATGTATTGGAGATTTCTGGGTCCTTGGCTGTCAACACAACACACAACTGAACGACCTAAAAATACTCAAAGTCAAAGCATAGTAAAATAATGAAAATGTAACGCATATAAGTTAATTATACTAGACTGAATTTCTCCAAGGGGGCCAGCCCCTGGGCCCCCCCTCTGGCTACACCTCTGGTCTTAGGAATTAGTGAATCTGTGCCAATGGCAGGTGACGAACATGCCATGTGTGAAGGGTGAGCCATGTTCATTTGCTTTGCACCTTTATGCAGAGCCCCTGAAATGGGACTAGGGACTAATGCACCTATCAATGTTAAACCCCACCCAGGGGGGGCAAAGGTGGGACATTTGATCCTCTTTGTGAATTTTTGATTCACGCCCCACTGTTGGGTGATAAAATAATGGGGATTTCCTTGAACTTGAAAGAATAGGCTCACACATAATTGCTAAGTTCAATTAGCCCCACCCTCGGGCCCTGCATAACGATCAAATTCTGGAGGGTAGGGTTGAAAAGGATGATCAAATGCCCCACATGTGCCTCCCCCCTCTGGGGCTTAACACTGATAGGTGCATAAGCATTTCCCATAATTAATATATGCATATATATGGTGCCTGATAGTTCAAACAAGCACCAACTCTTTATTTTCTTTGACTCTGAGCCAAGTACTTACCAATCTTGGCAAAATACCAGCAGGTCCAGGAAATCGTCTAGTTTTTGGTGTAGAGCATTTTGTGTCAATTATCAATGAATTTCTGCCAATTGTAGTTGGCGATTCTCTTGAATGATTTCCACCATTTGAATTTTGATGTTTCTTTAATAAAGGGGATGCTATATTTCTACATATATTTTGAGATGAGTCTGTTTGATCCCTGCTATTTGAAACTAATGGTGAACCAATATTTGTGCAAGAAGTTGTTTCCAATCCTATTTTTCTGGATTGACCATTAGTACATCTGGAAGGTGTTTTATTCAAAAATGGTAATGCTGTTGCATTTTGTGTGTATCTCAAGCCATCAGACAATATAGCCATACATGTACTTCTGGTGTTAGATGAATTATGAAGGTTCAATTTAGTACAGTTTTCATTTAGTTCTTTGTGATGTTTGTTAGAATCCACCATCACAGCACCAAACTCACATTCCCTGTCTAGTCCATTCAATAATACATGATTTAATTCATGTTCATCTGCTTGGGTCAGCAAATTGTTTCCTTTAATACAAGATTTTGATCTCTTTGGTAGTGGTTCCAATAATTTCCTTTCAGATTGGTATTCCTGTCTCTTTGCATTCTCTGCATGACCATTATCAACTACTTCAGAATTGACAGGTGAAGGTCTAAGTTTTGTAGGACGATTGATAGAAGCATCAGGATTTTTAGAGAAACCATTGCCACGAAGACAATTAAGCTTATTGTGATTGTTTTTGTCTGACACATTCTGGTCACTTTTGGGTATTTGAAGACCATTTTTCACCAGATTACTATCATGACAAAAATCATCATTTGATGGATTGGAATCAAAACCACATGCTTCAATCAAAAACTCCTAAAAATTACATGTTTAATAAATAGTTAACATTTGTAACATAATTATGTATAATACTATAATATGTATTATGTTGGTCATTGCAGCATAAAAATGTTAATTAGTTAGGTAAGGTAATAGGAATAAGCGAGGCTGGTCTAAGTAATTAATTTAAACAATGTTTCTCATTCACTTTCAATATATCCATTTAATCATTCAATTTAAGGTATAAACTGTAATGTTTTATTGATGTTTCCACTATCGATAATTATGAATTAATTTTGGAATGAAACTTTGCACGATTACCATTGACGATGTAATACATGAATTGATTCTACGAACTAAATATGATGAAGACTATACTAACTACAATTTTTAACAAGATCAAATACTTTCCCCAACCTCATCTTCCAGATCATCGAATTCGGTATCGGCAATAGAGAACAAATTAGACATTTCTCTTCCCGTCACTGGGATGTGATGACGCACGGTGACTGTGTAATAGTTGACGTCTCACTAGTAAGCGACTTGACACAATTCCACTACAACGCCTCAGACTCTCAAACGTACCTGAATACCAACGTTTACTTTTAAAGTTTAAACATCAGTTAAAATACTGGCGGGCAGTTTTGGCCACCATTTTGAATTTATCGCGCGAGTCAGGCCCAGTCTCAATCTCGTATTCTCACGATTTCTTACAACAAATCCAGAGGAGGTTGGACAGCTGCCGCAAAGCATCATGGTCCTAACGCTAAAATCGGTTCATTTGCATCTGACCGCAAACGAGGAATGAACTCTGCTCGGTGGACTAGATGCACAAAAACTTTTGAAAACTCGTCACAGTTGATCCAGAATTGATAAATCTGATGACCAGAAAAATACGAGAACAATTCGGGATGACCATAGACAATTAATATATCAGATTGTGCTTTATTTGGCGTATATTCGTGACAATGGCGTTATGGCGGATGGGCATTCAAGATAGTTTTCAAGGACTACTCAAGTTCCTTCGGATTCGACGCATTTTATGTTACAAATAATCGAACAAATCAGAAACGAATTAGATATTTACAGCAAAGAAGGACTTGGTTGTGCTGTGCAACGTGTGATTCGTTACAACTGGAGAAAAGCGTGAGGTGAGAAATCAACATAAATTTGTTGTTTAGTGGTTAATGATTTCCCTCTCAAAGTTTCCCATAATTTCTAACCTTGTGATGCATTTTCCTTGGTTTAATGTTTTGCAGTATTACTGTAAACTTCTAATTGTTGTGTGTAGCAATTATCTGATTACAACTATCATCCTTGTTGGGGGTTTTTCCAATTGTTTTAACAAACACTCTTGTTTCCTTTTACTTACTGCACTTGTATCCCAAATTTTATAAAATTGTGAATAAAGCTAGCTTAAAATTTATTATTCAATAACAATCTTGTATTTTTCTTTGTATTAAGGTGAATTCAAAATTGAAATAATTTATTGGATTGCCTCCAGAATCTATTGATAAATTTGGTATAGAACTGGTCAAATATTTCTATTTTATCAAATAAAGTGTATTTCCTGTATGTATCCTCAATATATATGTAAATAAGAAACTTGAATAAAATTAAAATAGTTTGTCTCAATATTGATGTTGGTTACTTCTAAAGCACTACTGTATTGACACTGATACAGGTGCATTCAATTGGGGCATATTCTTGCAGTGAAGCACCCCCCCCCCCCCCCCTGGCAAGAAAACATCAACTTTGGCACATTTAGAGAAGGCATTAGAAAAGTTACTGTATTAAGGTAGACATGTGAATGAACTATAAGACAGACAAAGTCCAAGCCCAAGGGTGTCTGTCTTAGACAGAGTTCACTGTTTATCAGGGTGTACATGCAGTAGCACTCAAAAGCAAGGGGATGAATAATATGCAGGCATTTAATTAGGCTTTGAGACCCAGCATTTGCAATTAGATTGTATAATAATATGTGAGATAATACAGTACTTCTGTGTTAAAATTTTATTAGTTATGTAAACAATTATTATGCATTGCCTTATGTAATTATACAACATGACAACATGCAAAACTTCAAACTACATATTTTAATGTTATTTGGTAAAAAAGAATCCATCAATTTATCATTGTAAAAATCCTGTTGAGATTGGTGCTCGTGCCCGAAATATGCCACCAAAGTAAGTTATTCCTACACTAACATCTGTACTGTATCTCTTCACTTCCTGTAAAAAATAGGATGTGAGATGGAATTATTAACCCTTTCATGTCTTAAGAGTTGACTGTACAGCCAATGCCTAACTATTGTATTCACTTCATGGGTATACAAACCAAGGGGTAGACACAGGGGCACATGCCACCACCCCCACCCCACTTGGTTAGAGTCCCCCTTTTGCAACAAAAAAAACCCTTTATTAGAAGACATGTGCCTCAAGGGTCGTTTTAAAGCTCTGCCCTGAAACAAGGTACACTTCACCCACCCCATCAGCTTGCTTCCCATCTGATGCAGTTGAAATGGGACCACTTGGGCAAAAGGAATAATATATATTTGTATACTGAAAAATAATATGAACAACAAATTATAACCACCTAGTAATACTAAGCAAAAATACTACAACTACAATAATTATATTATTCACAATAACAATGACCAACAATAATCCACACATCAATTTTAATATTAAATCACACTGCTGTCCTGGAACACAATGTTATTTAATATATAAAAAAATATCTATACATATCAGTTCTGTATACAGATATAGCAGATCTTTAAGAAAGTTCAGTACATTGTGTAACAATTACAAATGTATGCAGGTCTGACATGTATACAACTTTTCCAGAATGATGGTGTTTTTATACAGCGAGGTCAAGCGTTTTGGACCATAAAAACAGACAAATACCGATTTTTACTCTTTAATATTTGTCCACCAGTCATTCTACACTTATTCTAAAGAATAAAGCTCTAAATATTGGGAAACTTCCAAAATTCTTTTGAAGAAAACAAGGTTTTAGTGGCGAAACGCTCTCTTAATTTATTAGGCGCCATCTTGGCAAATGCCGAAATACCTTGGTCGGTTCAACGGCGAATATCTCGAAAACGGTGAGTGGGTCACCAGGGGTCGTCCGGATAGAATCAAAGATGAGACATTTCTGCAACTTATTACCCAAAAATTAGAGAATTCGAACCGTTGGAATTCGAGATTTTTTGCTTTGAAAATTGTTGAGAAACCGGAAGTGGGGTCCTCGCTTAGCGACGACACGACCTACATAAACGATCAAAACAAAGTAGAAAAATACATTTACCTTGAAAATACTGCAGATATGGATAGTCCAACAATATATCAAACGATATCGTCGCTTTTTTAAAGAAAAAATTGAATAACAATAGCGTAATATTCAGCATTTCCAAGTCCAATGCAAAATTTTCATTTCGAGAACGATGAGAAAATGAAGCCAATTCATTGGTCGAGGAATTCACGTGACAATCACGTTACAGCTGTCCGGCCTCCTCTGCAACAAATCAAATTCAGACACATGCAATGGACACATGTCACTCGTCAAGTTCTTAAAATTAGATTAGCTAATCTTGTCTGAATCTTCTCTGCTGTTGGTTGAAACTGAATATCTGTTTCCAATAATTATGAATGATTCCTCTTATTCAAAATATCTTGAAATTTATCCAAGTTTTCTATAATTCTAATCAGATTATGATTGATCATGAGCGACGCTTTTACGGCACACAGCAGTGGTTTGGTCTTAAAAATTCCTTGAATTTCCTTGAAATGAGATGCAATTTCCTTAAAATTTCCTTGATTAACGGCTATATTAACTATGATTAACCGAAGGCAACTTCTTGGTATTATTATCGTACGGGCCTTTGAGGGCAGTATATTACAGCTACAGCGTGCTAGATCGAGACGCTTAAATAGCCCCCAATGCTATTTGAGAATTTTAGGATCGACAGCTGCATGCAGCATGCCAGTCCGCGACTCGTATATTAGACGGCATAATATCCAAAGTTCGAGGACAACATATTTTATGTTCTCAATCACTTAACGCATGTTGAATTTTTCATTTGAGATAATCCAGCTTTAAGTCATACCACGGCTTCTAATTAATCAGAATAATATTAAATGTTGTCTGTTTTTCTTTCCTTGCCCATAAAGCGAATTGAACAAGCGGTGATTCTATTCGATTGCTACAAACGAGTGCGTGGTGGTATTAACGCACGCGTTGTATATTTCGTATGCCAGCGGAAAAGATTGTCACCACTCACCATAGTCTCTCAACTGCGTCATCGTATTGGTACTTGATACTTGATTACATAGAAAACGATACTGAGTTACTGCGGTTACTCGTTATGCAGAGCACGTTGAATGCGTTCAATATAGACGTATGTCGATACAAAGGGATCATATTCTAAATTCTGCAATGGATTTCACGTTGTTTCATCAAAATTTCCAAGGAATTTCCACATCAGACCGAATCCAAGAACAATGTGACAGGATACCTACCATACAGCTTACGCAACATTTTGAAGACATTACTATGTCATCTACACGCAGCAAGAGACTTGTCCCGTATTCGCTGCTTTCAGTGCAGCCGCAGAACACTGATCAAATACAGGTGATGTCCAATACGTCGAGTTACGTACACTGTAGTCCTAATACACTTGGAGAACATCCATGTTCTAGTCGCTGCCCGGATTCATTAATGTTACCACTAGAGTTAGAACTTAAAGTGCTTGGTATTGTTGAACAAGGTGTCATTGACCGAGGACAAGACGCAAAAGTAAGACGTAGTGTTCACAAACGACACAGTGCTCCTAATATGTCCAAGCAAGTCGCGCTTAATCAACCACAATTGCAAATACCACTTCGATCAAGGTCATGCACTACATTTTTAACTCATTGGGATGAATCAGAATTAAAGATACAGTCAATGAAGAGACGTTCATTGCAATCGACTACACTCTGTTCGACTGAACTCTGATACAAGACATTGGAATTTTCTGTCTAAATTTGTACAGTCCAATATACATTAGTGACACGTCTAGTTTAGTTTGACTTGCGCAAAAGATTAGAACATGTATATTTTAGATTATATATTAGATTATATATATATATATATATATATATATATATATATATATATATATATATATATATATATATAACACAAGATGAAAACACAAGTTACTTCATCGAATTTTTAATCACTACAGATCTGTTTCGTATGGCATTTCACTTGCCATACGAAACAGATCTGTAGTGATTAAAAATTCGATGAAGTAACTTGTGTTTTCATCTTGTGTTATACCGCTCTGCTTACGCATTGAGCACTCTATCTGTATGATTTTGTATGCGCTAGTGTATGTCTTAACGACAGTCTCTATCGCTAAATTTATCTATATATATATATATATATAGATAGATAAACTTAAAGTTTAATGTTGTTACTCAGAGTTTCATTACGACGATCTTCAGACAACTGGTCGTCTGAAGATCGTCGTAAGACGTGAAACTCTGAGTAACAACATTAAACTTTAAGTTTATCTATAATACGCTCTATCTTTCAAGGTATTGAGCACTCTACATATGAAAGTTAATAATACCTTTTAACATTTCAATATATATATATATATATATATATATATATATATATATATATATATATATATATATATATATATATATATATAATAATTAATTTTTATTACAAATTAAAGATACTACAAGTGATGGCACCAGCATATACAACGTACATAATTACAAATAGTGTCTTAAAAGGTCATGCAAATTAAGAAAAAAGGATAAAATATACAAATATATCCTTGTGTATGTACAGAGAGGAAAAGTTAGAATAAGGATAAGAATTTCGAAGGTGTGTGGACCCATGTGAGGACTTAGTGAGTGTGGGGTACTCTTACTAAATACAAAATCCAACTAAATTGTTCAATAACAATAGCTTGTCGACCCCCCACTGAGCTTATCAGATCCGAGGAGCAGATTTTGATTGTCCCATGATTGTCCAAATCACAAGCCCTGTCTTATAGGAATTCTTGTGAGCACCAATAATCCCGGTGAGGGTGCTAATCTCGACACGCGTGGAGTCCATTTTACACGCGTGTAGTACAGGCGAAATTACACGCAAGTGGGAAAAAAATTCTGCGAGATGTTTATATATATATATATATATATATATATATATATATATATATATATATGTTATCAAATCCACAACTTGCGCAGTTCGAATAGCAGGGTACTGGTAACTAATCCGTTAAATTATTCAAATTATTTAAATTTACGTCAGCAAATTATAATTTATAAGTTCGGTTGGATTACAAAATAGTTTTTCAACGATCATGACGAAAGAAATCTTTGCCAGAAAAAATGGTTTCAGCTAAAATATACATTAATATTACTATGAAAAAAGACCAAGGAAAGAAGGCTAACAAGAGATGTGGCAGCGAGAAAAAGACAACAATAAATACGAGTTAAAACCACTGGAAAAATCCTAAAAACTAACACGATAAAGACAGAAAACGATGCCGACCAAAATGTAACTGAAAGAAGACGGATGTGTCCTGAAACTGTTCAAAGCCGGTAAAAAATTTTGCTCTGGTGTATTCTACATAACTCGAGAGGGAACGATGAAGAAATTTTGAAACAAACGGCTTTTTAGATCATGAAGAGAACTGAATGATGCCTTGTCATATTTATGTGTCAACAACGAAAAAAGTAAGAAACCACGAACGAGAAAAACAATCCGAAAAGAGTACACTGAATTGGCAGTGTTTGTGGTCACAAAAGCAGAAGAACGTTTAACGGTAGGAGATTTGTATTTAACAGTTTAGCTGAGTTAAAACAGAAGAAATCTTGAAAATGAAAATTAATATAAATAATATATTGTCTAGAATTGTCTTTCAACGCTAGGACGTTGACATTGTGTGATTTGTGTCTTTTCTTGGCCACTGTTTATATATATTTTTGAATGAAGATTTGTCATTTGGTTCATCTCGTTTTTGTTTTTTTTTAATATTGACATTGCATGTCCTTTCGGTGTGTCAATACCATAGAATAATACACGACTACAGATAAGCCTTGCTAGCTAATTTTCTGGATGTTTTCTGATCTGTGTTCATTAATACAACAAAAACAGAAATTAGAGGAGGGGGGGGGGGGAGAAGGGGGTTAAAAAATGCATATAAAGCGGGCGAGGGGTTGTTGCGTTCATGTATTTCTAGTCCAATCAAGTAAACTATCATGAAGACATGAATCATATGAGTATTAAACCACTCAGGATCTATTTCTCAGATCTGAGAATCTCAGCGGGGGGTCGACAACCTATCGTGTGACTTTTCACAGACTGAATTACAGGGGAAGTCTGCACGCAGACTAGAATATACCCTGTTCCGTCCCCCGTTCTTTACCCTCCGGGGAACGAAAACGGAGGAAGTCCGCACGCAGACCTCGACGCAGACAAGGTACTATTCAGGCTGCACGCAGGTTAAATAGCAACGGCTTTAATTAATTTAATGTGGCCTCCTTCGCCGTCACGTGTACACAGAATTTACTTCCACATAAGTTCAACATGACCATTGTATGTCTTAATATTATAGTTTGTCAACATTTTTGTTGCTTTATTCTCGTGCACCGTATTCCCTCTCATATAAATGCATGTGCCTATAAACGAAAATTCAAGATTTTTCGATAATTTTGGGAATAAAAATGGTCTGTAAAAATTCAAAAATGGACTAATAAATAGCTGAGTGTGTTGTAAATAATATCTCAGAAAAATAAATCAATAGCAACTATTGTGTATCGGATTTCATTGTAACAATTTATAATAGACAGTGTCCGGTAATTTACCACAAAAAGTGTGTATTATTAAAAATACAGTATTCTCTTCATTTCTATCAAACTCGCAAATTTTGATCGTTGAGAAGTGCATGCGCCAATGTCCAGTTATTAGCGCAAGCGCCTTTATCCAGGGGGCGCTTATATGGGGGGAATAGGGTATTTCTGAGTAAACGTAAAAAAGTGGCCATTTTGAAACATGTTATATATAGGGAATTAAGGGAAAATTGATATGAAGCGGTTTGGTGTTCCTTCGAATGCAATATGTCTGATTCCGACTGAAAGTTACTAAGATCCTGAAGTCAGCGTAAGTACATTGCTGTAGAGTTGTGATCTGTTGTGATCTGTCAGTATGCTATACGTGATCAATGTTCTACGGTTGTATCAGATTGTAGATGATCTCGTACGCGAACATTAGGTGAGGGGTATCGTTGCTGTAACAGGCTTCGTACAGAAGTCAGTTCACGCAGTTACATACATCATATAGGTTAGTTGCGTCCGTTGCAGGGGCATCGGAAGCGGGGGGGCCTGCCCCCCTTTTTTGGCGGGAGGGGGGGCAGAATATGTTTGGCCCCCCACTTTTTAACAAGGCCAGTAATAAAGTTATGATTAACAAAATCACTAACCCTAGCTAACCCACGACTTTGAATAAAGATATAATAAAGAAATTTGAATGCAGATATTCAATGTCCAGAAAAGTGTTGTCTTTTGAGTATTTTGTGACGTTTTTGGACCTTTAGAATTCTATAAATCCTTGTCCTAAAATGCTGGAAATGGCATTTCAGAGACTCTAGATTTCAACATTTCACGGGGGAGCATGCCCCATGACCCCCCTAAAAATTTTGTCCCCCCCCCCCACCACCACCACCACCACCACCACCACCACCACCACACACACTTTTAGTGTCGCTCCGACGAGATTGATAAAGTTTTGCAGCTGTAAACATTTAAAGTTGACTAGTTCTTCTAAAACTGATGGGAAAGTGAATTGTAATTTACATGGCCAAGCGAACAACCTGCGGTCCGTGCTGGCGTGCTCCGCTATCCGATCGACCTCAACCAGACGAAGTGGCTAATGATGGAAAATTACTAAGGGAATTCGAAAGAAAAGTTGAGAAGTGACAAAATTAAAATTGCTCTTGTCTGGCCCTTGACCTTGTCATTTTCTTGTCAAGTAAACGATAAATAACTTTAGCCAATTAGCATGTAGGCATGATCTTATATTATTGATTTGCACTCGATGTCATGGCGGCCATGTTCGAGGAACTTTAACAAAAGAATCTCAGTCACTAGCAGCTATTGCATATTATTTGGACCTTTTCACCAATAGCGGCGCCATCTTGAATTCGCAATGCATTGTGGTCTATCCAGGGTAAAAGCTCAATTATTAAAAGGGTGATTGCTTAGTGTTGAGACACAATGCGGTAATTTTTTCTTGATAAACACTTTGATGGCAACAATGTCTAGATAAGATCGTTGTCATATTGGTAAAAGCAATAATTCTCCTCTTGTCTAGGGGAGTCCGGAAAATTTTTGAAATTTGAGTCTCTGAAATGGCATTTCCCGCGATCTGACATCATATTTGAGCAAAATTTTGAACATTTTAAAACATATTTATTAAGACACATTCTCTCGTTTTTACAAAAGATTTTGTCTAAAACTACAGTATTACATATTTACAAAAACAACTACACTCATTTGCAACTCACTTTTCACCAACATGTTCAGAAGTTCGTTACGAAGTTCGTTGGAAAGTTTAAAGTTTGTTTTGAACTACACAATTGTTTGCCAGCTACTAGGAAAGAAGAAAGCAAGAAGTCAATCAAATGCATAGTCTAAAACGAGCTTTGAACTTCCCAACGAACTGGCGAACTTCGGAACTGAACTTCCGAACATTTTGGTGAAAAGTAAGTAGCAAATGACTGCAAAATAACCCGTACAACCATACAACCATATACCCGTAGTATAAAACGAGCATAAAAAGGATTGAGAAATTCATTGTCTTCTACCCGAGGAAGCAATCTAGATATATTGAATAGGCATATATATTAAATCAGCAGGCTCATTCCAGGGGCGGATACAGGGGGGGGGGGGTGACTGGGTGACAAGTCAACCCCCCTTCCCTGCCCCAACCAATACAGGATTATACAGCGATACACCAGCAGCTGTTAATTTATACAAATCACAACAGTTACTCGTGTGTAGAACGTGCATAAATTATATTGTATAACAATGCTTATTGATACAGGCCGTAGCTATGGCCTCTACTTTGCAATAAGATTGGACATCATGATACGCTAATATCTTGTATTTTTTTGAACCCCCAATTTTAAAACAGTAAGAATCACGATTATATAGACGTATTGTATACAATCTCAATCTGAAATCTGAATATACATAGTAATTTTGGAACATAAACGTATAAAACATATCCCCATGAGTCCACGACTATGACGACATATGGTATATTCATATATTTGGGTATTTTGTTTGGTAATTTATATCCTTCAAAACTCTTTCAAATCCCCCTTAAAATGCAGGAAATGCTATTTCAGAGACTCTAAAATTCAAAATTTTTCCGGGGGAGCATACCCCGGACCCCCCTGGCATCTTCGGCGCCACCCTGCCCCCACGTAGTAATTATTGCCTGTTTGCCCCCCCCCCCCCCCCCCCCCCCCCCGCGCCCTTGTTAAATATTCTGAAAGAAACAACTGAACACCTTATAGTCATCCCCCTTGCAAAAATCCTGTATCCGCCACTGCATTTAATGACCTTTAATATACATTTTTTGTTATTTGCAACCAATTGGTAAGTTCACTGGCGTAGTGAGTTTGAAAAATAACCTTGTCTAAGCCGAGAAAATCAAAGCTAAAGTTTATGTAAATCAGGAGGTATCTTTATCACATATAAAGATACTGCGGATTAAACTTTAATTTCTTTTGAATTTTCCTCATGAATTATTTATGAGTTTTTGTCAGTGAACTCGCAGTTCGTGTTTTATCAGATATAAAAACACTCGGCTTCGCCTCGTGTCTTTATATCTGATAAAACCCTCCTGCTCGTTTATTAAACAGTACTTAGTACTTCAAGGTCAACTCGAATGTTTATAAAAAGCCGTGTTTAGGATAGCCACACGGTAAAGTGACGAACTGTTAATTACCGTCTGTTGATTTTAATATTTTTTATCGAAGCAATCTTAACTAAAACAAGACGCCCGCTAGGCGTTAACTCGGGCTACTTAAAATATATACAACATATTAAAAGATTAATACGAACTATGAACAATAAAAACACAGAAACCAAGGTGAAACCTAGCCATGCTGGTGTAGTAAAACATTGAGATGGTGGCCATACTGGTTTACCAAAACAATGAGATGGTGGCCATACTGCGTACCAAAACAATGAAATGGTGGTCATACTGGTGTACCAAAATGAAATGGTGGCCATACTGGGGTACCAAAACAATGAAATGGTGGTCATACTGGTGTACCAAAATGAAATGGTGGCCATACTGGGGTACCAAAACAATGAAATGGTGGCCATACTGGTTTACCAAAACAATGAGATGGTGGCCATACTGGCATACCAAAACAATGAAATGGTGGTCATACTGGTGTACCAAAACAATGAAATGGTGGCCATACTGGTGTACCAAAACAATGAAATGGTAGCCAGACTGGTGTACCAAAACAATGAAATGGTGGCCATACTGGTTTACCAAAACAATGATGGTGGCCATACTGGCATACCAAAACAATGAAATAGTGGTCATACTGGTGTACCAAAACAATGAAATGGTGGCCATACTGGTGTACCAAAACAATGAAATGGTGGCCATACTGGCATACCAAAACAATGAAATGGTGGCCATACTGGTGTACCAAAACAATGAAATGGTGGCCATACTGGTGTACCAAAACAATGAAATGGTGGCCACACTGGGGTACCAAAACAATGAAATGGTGGCCATACTGGCGTACCAAAACAATGAAATGGTGGCCATACTGGTGTACCAAAACAATGAAATGGTGGCCATACTGGTGTGCCATAACAATGAAATGGTGGCCATACTGGTGTGCCAAAACATTGAAATGGTGGCCATACTGGCATAGCAAAACAATGAAATGGTGGCCATACTAGTGTAGCAAAACATTGAGATGGTGGCCATACTCGTGTGCCAAAACATTGAAATGGTAGCCACACGGGTGCACAAAACAATGAAATGATGGCCATACTGGTGTGCCAAAACATTGAAATGGTGGCCATACTGGTGTGCCAAAACATTGAAATGGTGGCCATACTGGTGTACCCAAGCAATAATACACACTTGATGAAAGTAATGTATAAAGTGTTTAATTACAATAATAAACAATACAAGCAAAAATAAAGGAAACCACATACAGCATTCACAGACAAGTCAGTTCAGTTCAGTTAAATGTCAACCTCGATGAAGATGTAAAACACAGCATGTTTACCTTTCACTTCCAAGTTGGCTTTATCAACTTTCTTTGTTCTTTGATTTACAGCACTTGAGCAACATTTTCAGGACAATTTAATTAATATTAACACATGTAAGATCATGTAAATTGATCGAGAACACATTGATCGAGAATTTTCGTATAAAGTTTGATCGAGTACTACACATTTTCAGCGTACGGTTATCGAGATCGCCGACCAACCCAGGTCTACTATAGTCTATTGTAAGCATTGTGAGCGTGTTTATCATTAAAACACAAATTCACTTCGAACAACACAACCAAAGGCCGTCAGGAGAGAAAAAATGCATGACTCCTGCACGCTCAAAATCATCAGCCATGATATATACAACGGCGTGGTTTCGCAAAGCCTATCGGGATGATGCAATAATTGCAATTTGTCGACACAAAAAAAAATAAAAATAAAAACAAAAACAGAGCCGAAACCTAGACGCGGCTACCACAGGTAGCCCGAGTAAAAACACCTAAGAAACCGTTCCTGTTTGGAAGTCATAAACCTTGTGACGTAAATAGGGGAACACCTTCAAGGACAATTAAGATAAGCAGAGAATGTCAAGACGTATTTCACCAATCAATGTTAAATTAAAAACTATTGGGACTGCACTTGTCATCAGTCTATAACTGATTTCAAGCATATGCATGCTTAATCGCTACGTGACCTGTTCATCTCACTAAAATATCTTCTTTAGTCTTCATACTCACGTTTCGCAAAAACAAATTCTCTAATTAAAAAGCTAGTAGCGCGAACGGCGTATTTAAAAGAGTGTACAAGTGTCAACTTATTATGTGATGGCAGGTTAAAACAACTGAAGCTCTTTTCTGCCCGCGCATAGACCAATGCATAAATCTTACAATGCATCATTAGTACGCATAGTCTCAACTTCATTCTTTGGAATTCTGTTCAGTTTTCCTCATCAGCCAATTCAAAAGAGTGATGTCGAGGCTACGCGTGTATAATAATGTAATGATTGTGGTATTTATATATCCAAATTTTTTACTGATTAACAAACATGATTTTTCTGGAAAAAAAATTTTTTCAGAATTTTTTCAAAAAATTTTTTCAAAAAATTTTTTCAAAATTCAGAATTTTTTTAAAATCGACCTATTGATTACCCATACTTCAAAAACAGTTTTAATGGGGGAAAAAATGAGGGGTCACCAAAGTTTTTTTCCGAATTAAATTAGTTTGAAGGGTAATTGGCAGCCATTTTGAAACGTCATTGTTGCCATAGCAACAACTGTTTCTATTTATTTGGTAACAGTTTTTGATTGTCAGAATGTTTAACTATGCATAATATTTAGTTTTATGCTTTTTTCGAATTGTTTATGCACGTGTTTTGGACTCTCAAACTTGTATTTTCCATTTTTCATTTTTCAAGAAACTGTATGGAGCCACCTTAACAGGGAGAATACCTGCTGGCCAGCGGTATAGTTTAAGTTAAATATGTTTGAAAAGTCAATTAAGTTTCTGATGGGGGTATGAAAAAAATGCTAGAAAACATACGGGGCTTGGAATTTTTGAGGCCTGTAGCTACGGGGTCATGAAAAAATATGAAGAGCTCTACCTGTGATTTCCCAACCCGGTATACCCCATAAATAATGAACGGTCCTTAACCATAGGTACTTATTCTGGCTAGCGCCAAACGATTTTAATCAACTCTAGGAAAACTCTCATATAAGAATGATGTAACGCAGTGATTACCAACCAAGGGATCGCAACCCCTATATAGAGGTCTGTATAGATAGACATATAGCGCAAGCGTCTTGCTCGCTCACGAGTAGCGCGAGGTTAATTGGGGAGCCTGGGCCGAGGTGCCTGCGGAGCCGGGAAGATAACATATACACAAAATAATACTATTTAATAGCACAAAAACCGCTACTAATTTTGTATTTTACAAAACTAGTGTATTGTATTTTACAAAAACTAGTAGCCGTTTTTGTGCCCATGGATAATATTGACAATGATCAGATGGAAACAGAGACACCAATTCTATAAATTCTTATCATTTAGGACCACGCATTTTTGCAAACGTACGCTGAAATTTCCAACGAAAATGACAGTAGAAATAACCAAAACAAAGGTGGTTATGAAACAAATTAAAACCTATTAAACTTATTATGGCAGCACAAGAACAGGCGCTTGCAACGAATTTTATGAAAGCTACAATATATTGATTTTCAAGAAGAAAGTAAATGTCGAATGTGTAGACAGGTGGATGAAAGTATCAATCATATTGTGAGCGAATGTCCTAAATTAGCACAAAAAGAATATAAGAGAAGGCATGACTGGGTGGGAAAGAAAATTCATTGGGAAGTTTGTAAAGAGAAAGTTTTCGTTGCCAATGAAAAGTGGTATGAACATGTACCGTGAGTCAGTGCTAGAGAATGATGAATGTAAAATATTATGGGATTTTACGATACAGACTGGTCATGCGTGTAATAGAGGCAAGAACACCGGACATGATTATTGTTGAAAAGAGAAATAAATGTTGCAAAATAATAGATTTGGAAATACCATACGATAGCCGTATTGAGGAGAAAGAAATGGAGAAAATGGTAAAATATCACTAGGATCTAGCAAGAGAATTGAGGAAATGATTCAAGTGATGAGTTGAACTAGTGAATTTATAGAAAATATTGGTATAGAGACCAACATAGATGAGCTTCAGGAAAGTGTGATTCTGAACACGGCAAGGATTCTTAGGAAAGTCCTAGACTAGTTTGAGCAGACTTGTTGTCACCAAGCTTCTGGAGTAATGTAGTTCCATAATAATAATAATAATAATAATAATAATAATAACAATAATAATAATAATAATAATAATACTTAATAATAATAATAGTAATAATAATAATAATAATAATAATACTGAATAATAATAATAATAATAATAATAATAATAATAATAATAATGATAATGATAATAATAATAATAATACTAATAATACTGAATAATAATGATAATAATAATATTTTTTTTAATAATAATAATAATAATAATAATTTCTTGTAACCTAATAATACTAATATACTAAAGATTACTTTTAAAATTTTACAATGGTAAACCTCACTTGCTTATAAAATGTTTGTCAATGTCTATTTAAATTTATGCAATATGACAGTAGAAAGATTATATTACAATTAAAGGGAAAGGAAGATAATAGTGAAAATAAGTAAATAATAAAAATGTTACATAATAAAAATGTTACATTATACACTTGTTGACTGGCGCCGAGGGAAACATGGAGTTTTACGGACCCGAAGGCTTCAATGTCGCCCCAAGGGCTTTAGCCGCCCGAGGGTGATATTGAAACTTGAGAGACCGTAAAACTCCATGTTTCCCGAGGCAAAAGTCAACAAGCGTTTTGTTATATACCAAAGACTTTTAAAATACAAAATACCAAGTTGACTCGAGACTTGCAAAAGGCAAAAAGACTTACCAAAACACTTTGACTTTGTCTTCGTAATTTCATTTCAACTAAACAAATACACCAGACTCAACAAGTACAAAGAACAGCTTTAAATTTATCCAGGTTTTCTTCGGATCTTTGAAGATATGTATATATAGATATTTTTTTTCGGTTCATATCCTATCAAATCCTGCTTTCTGATTGGTTAACGAGCAGTCCGTATGAGCCCGTACGGACCGCTCGAGATAATTTTTTAATGTGTTTTATAGACCGTAAAAAAAGTTTCAAATGGCTTCTTACAAGCATTTTCGTCTTCAAACTCGAACGACCCACTTTTAATTTCCATGCAGTCAGCCGAGTATTGAAAGCGATTTTCCAAGCGAACAGCCAAAAACGAGCAAGCGACGAAAGAAAGAAAGCATTTGATACTGTGGACCATAAAATTCTCCTACAAAAAATGGAACTCTATGGTATCAAAGGCGATGCTCTAACATTATTAACGTCATATTTATCAGATCGCACCCAAAAATGTCAAGTAAATGGATATGTTTCATCTGAACGAGATATAATATGTGGTGTACCTCAAGGATCTATCTTAGGACCTTTGTTCTTTTTGATTTACATAAATGACCTCCCTAAATGCCTGAACAAAACTGAAGCTCGATTATTTGCTGATGATACAAATATAACAGCAGCTGGGAAAACAATAAATGAAATTGAAAATGTCGTAAACTCGGATCTAGAAAACCTTCGAAATTGGCTAATAGCGAACAAACTAAACCAAAATGTAACTAAAACTGAATTCATATTAATTGGTTCTAATCAAATGTTGAAAACAGTATCAAATTGTCAGCCAAATATTTCTATTGATGGTAAAGCAGTCAAACAAGTAACTGAAAGTAAAACATTGGGCATAGTTGTCGACGAAAATTTGAACTGGAAAAATAACACTGACAATGTCTGTAAAAAAATAACATCAGGTCTAGGTGCTCTTCGGCGCCTAAAAGAATTTGTTGATCTGAAAACCCTTCTATCAATATATAATGCTATAATACAACCTTACTTTGATTATTGCTGTGAAGTTTGGAATGTGCTAGGAGAAACTCAATCCACACGTCTACAAAAGCTTCATAACAGAGCTGCTCGCATTATAACAAATATGCCCAATGAAGTACAGCAAGATACTATATTAAGTGAATTAAATTGGGAACCACTAAAATCACAAAGAATGAAAGCAAAAGCCAAAATGATGTACAAAATATTAAACAACATGGGTCCAGAATGTCTACAAAATCAATTCACTTTCAGAGAAGAAGTCCTAAATCACAATCTTCGAAACAGTGACCTTAATGTTTGTTTGCCAAAACCGAGAACAAATAACATGAAGAAATGTTTTCTATATGATGGGGGCTCGATATGGAACTCCCTGTCAGTAGAAACTAAAAATAGCAAGTCTCTCAACCAATTCAAACGAAACATTGCTGCTTCTGCTCTAAGTAACTAAACTGTAACATTTATCTCTATATTAAACCATGGGTAATATAATAGATTATATTTATAAATTATCTAATTATATTATCCATGATTATACTTAACTATGTTCTGAAAATTTGTAATCCAGACATTTATGTAAATCTTTGTAGATATTCTATTTTGTATGTAATTTAGCGTAATACCTGTATCTCAAACACGCCCACTGGAAACCAGCATCTGCTGACGGTGTTAGCGTGGTTAAATAAAGATTATCTATCTATCTATCTATCTATCTATCTATCTATCTATCTATCTATCTATCTATCTATCTATCTATCTATCTATCTATCTATCTATCTATCTATCTATCTATCTATCTATCTATCTATCTATCTATCTATCTATCTATCTATCTATCTATCTATCTATCTATCTATCTATCTATCTATCTATCTATCTATCTATCTATCTATCTATCTATCTATCTATCTATCTATCTATCTATCTATCTATCTATCTATCTATCTATCTATCTATCTATCTAAGAACGACGAAGAATCTTTATCAATTAAACTTTAAAAACACTAGATCTTCAAGTTTTGACTGTTTTTTTATCACAAAATTAAAGACGTTCTAAGCTTCCCGGTCAGACTGCATGTCGGCAGTTGTTTACTGTCGAACGATAAACTTTGGACTTTCGAATATCACGTGCGTGAATGTCAAATTGATACGCAATTTAATTATGTTAATTATATAAATTATAAATCGTACGATTAATAAAATACGATTGAGACCTCGGGAAATATTTCTCTATACAGACCTCCCAGCCGGTAAATAACATATATATATTCTTTCCTTTGGAAAATGGACTATTTCATAGCAAACAAGCTTGAAACAGCTCTTGTTTTCAAAATGTTCCAAAAAGTCCAAAGTTCTTGATCTGATGCAATAATCATTGTGTATTCACGTGAACAACGCATGATTAAAGCTGACGTCAGAGGAAACATTGCACTGTTTCCTTCTTCGTTGTTGACATAGAAAGAAACATTGAGTTTGTTGAACAACACGTGACCACGATTTGACCAATAGGATATCGTCTTTGGCAAACGAAAGTCTTTGGTATATAACAAATCAAGTAACTTTATTCTTTGTTTCTTCAAACTATTCTGGCCGCCACATTCTCTAAGGTAATGTCATTGTCTAAAGTAATAATTATAGTTCTTCTTCTTGCTCTGGTTCCTCTATTAAAGGCATAGGAGAGCTGGACGTACTAAGGCGAAAGAGATTTTCGCTCTCAACTGAACCAAGACATTGTGCTGGCGTAGTCTTCTCCCTTCTTAATGGCAAGTAATTCAGCAAGTCTACTATGGTATTTCTTGCATTCATCAGCCATTCCACCTGTCGTGGTAAATACTAGCGGGGTGAAAGTACCTTGTCCTATCTCCATCACTCTGCTCGCGTATTGGCGCTTCTTCTCAGTTTCATGTTGCCGGTAGATTTGCTTGGGACTGAGATCTTTATAAGACTCTGCGTTTGGGTGACAAACACGAACATCAAAAAACGCAGATCTTTGCCTCTCCCAGAAGCCTCGAGCGTGAACATCTAAACGTGAACATCACGTTTACATCTAAACGTGAACATCATATAATAATAATATAATAATAATAATAATAATAATAATAATAATAATAATAATAATAATAATAATAATAATAATAATAATAATAATAATAATAATAATAATAATAATAATAATAATAATACTGAATAATAATAATAATAATAATAATAATAATAATAATAATAATGATGATAATGATGATAGTAGCAGTAGCAGTAGCAGTAGCAGTAGCAGCAGCAGCAGCAGCAGCAGCAGCAACAGCAACAGCAACAGCAACAGCAACAGCAACAGCAACAGCAACAGCAACAGCAACAGCAACAGCAATAGTAATAGTAATAGTAATAGCAATAGTAATAGTAATAGTAATAGTAATAGTAATAGTAATAGTAATAGTAATAGTAATAGTAAGTAATAGTAATAATAACAATAATAATTTTAATCTGGTTTATCCATTTACATGGCTCTTCATCCAGTATACTATACATTACAGTTTTACCTAATATTTAAATCTTGTAAAAATACAATTAAATATGTTAATTTACATATCAATGTCCAATTCTACTTAATTCTTTAAAATATTTCTTTAAGGAAGGAATATTGCAATGCGACGACCGTGCAAGCATTCCATATGAAATAATAAGAAACTATGGATCTTTGAGTTCGAGCCGATTATTTATAAAGGGGTGCATATGATTCCCCGGGTAAAAGAGAAACAATAGACACAGACTACGTCACAGCTACATTTAACGTTGTAATTCGTTAGAAAATTTTTGTTGTTTTATTGTAGGCAGGAGCACTCACTGAAACTTTCAAGAGAATCTGATGCGTAGTTTTCGCGCTATTACCTCTCAAAGTTTGCCATGGCTAGTTCGTTCTTGGAGAAAAATTGGGCTTTCGGTAACAATGCTTATGTCTTATGACGTACGCAAATGCACAACTATACATAAGAACAATATATTTCACTATTAATGATCCATCTGCGTACGTCATAAGGCACTGTTACCAAGAAGCCCAAATTTCCCCAAAACAAACTATCCACGGCAAATTTTGAGAGTTGATAGCGCGAAAATTACGCATCTGATTCTCTTGAAATTTTCATTGAGTGCTCCTGTCATGCTCCTCTGTACAATAAAACGACAAAAATGCCAACGTCACTCATAGATGACTAAGATTTCAGCTTCTAGCCCCAATCAAAATTCAAATACTCCCATAACCCTAACCCTATATCCTGTCCTCAAAACGAGCGTAAAAAAGATTGAGAAATTCTTTGTCTTCTGCGAAGAAGCAACCCCGATTAGCCAGTATATAGGTGGGCTGTGCTTGCTCATCACTACTGTGAGGTGTTTTTAACTAGATGCAAGTACTTGCTGCGAGCTGCGAGCCAGTTCCTGCGATGACTGGAAATCCGCCTAAAGTGGTTTGTTTTTCTGCATACGGCGCAGCAGGATTTTAACCAGAATTGCTGTAAAAATTTTAATTACATCACGATTGACGTAACTATACTTCTCATATTTATAAATTAATTGAGCTCATTTGGCTTAATTTATCAGCCACAATTAAGGCCATATATCTATAAACGATTGTTTATTTACATGCACAGCAGCAAGCCATTAGGCCTGGTTTTGATTAATATACCCATGCAGCACAGCACGGAGGGATCGTTCCGATTCACGTGACAAGTGTGCAGGGTGAAACAACAATAAACCAGTTAGGAATTTCGCCACTGCGCTTAACATTAATGTCCGACAGCAAAAGATTTAACTCATGAGAAAGGCGAAAGCAACTCTAACAACATTCTGAGTCAAGATAACACTTAGCTCATGATATGATTTCTATGTCACATCATTTTATACGCAACATATAGCCGGAGGCTAACTGCGCGTTCTATTCAAATTCCCTCTAAAAAAATTACTTGAATTACTCTCTTTTATCTATTATTACGTATAATAATGCTTTATACAATACCCTGGTTGCTATGCGCGTGCTTTCATTGGTTGTTGGCCATGATCTATTAGAGGACAGACACATGGATCACGTCAGCTGACTTGCTTTTTTCTTTCTTCATGGGCAAGAGTTTCTTCATTTCTTCATTTCTTGCATCGGGCAAGAGTTTCGATAAAAATCTTTTAAATTTTTGTATTGTGAAACAAATATTTTCCATTTTTTGTTGTCTGTTCAGTTAGATGCACTGACCCACTCGACTGCGTTCTCGTACGCGTGCGCCATTTTTTGTTCTTACCACGTTATGACGTCATCTGCACATCTCTTACCTGAACATGAGACAACGGCAAAATGGAATCTATTTGTTAAATAGACTTCTCAAATCATTAATAAGTTAATCAAAGAAAACGATTTGGTCGTGTGTATGAGTTTTGAAACCCAGTAAAGGTCGCGCTAACTGAATTTATACTGAATTAAGAAATCAAATAATAAACGACACAAAATATAACAAAAGACAGTTTATTGCCACATTTCTTAATTATAAATTCAACATGAGAGCATTGGAACCAATATCATGCACCAAGTCCTCTCGCGAACAGTCTACTATGATAGACGATTGAGAAGCTATTTCATAAACTCTCGTGTATCGTGTTTTACCAGGGGTTACAAACACTCGAGAACAACAAAAATCATGTACTCGGCCTATTACCTCGTAATTTTCATTGTTCTTTTGTGTTTGTAAAACATTCGAAAATAAGAATAAGTTAACCACTCGGCTTGCAGCCTCGTGATTTTCATTATTCTCTCATGTTTTACAAACACTGGAGAACAATGAAAATTAGTCGGTTAATGGCCTCGTGATTTTCATTGTCCGTTTGTAACCCCTGGTAAAAAACTCCCACTCATTTATGAAATATTACTTCTTTCACAAGACCAATTTAAATATTATTTTATTTTATTTTATTTTACATACATTTTAATATGACCTCGCTTCAGTGTGTGCCTGCAATTCAAAAGAATATTTGCTTCTTAACGAAAAGTTAATTTAAATGAACATAAAAGAATAATTTAAAATAGCGGCCATTACGAAAAAGGTTGGATTATGTTATACATTAAATGCGCAGCCAACCTAAATTGTTTACTTCGTGAAAACGTTAATCACTTTGAAAAGAAGGTTCTGGCCAATTTGGCAATTGTTATTCATTTGTAAACTCAGTAGGCAGCGGATGTAGAACTCACGCTATTGCTAACCGCAGAAGAATATTGCAGCAGAGATTGCTGGTCATTAACAAACCCTTCAGTTTGAAAGATATGGCATATTAAAGGTGAATAACAGTCCGTACTGCGCACGATCCGCCATCTTTGTTTTGCGAGTCTCACAAACAAGACACTCGTTGGTAATTACATGAAGTACTAAGCTCAGTGTAAATTGTTCGTAGCTGACTACACGGCAATGCGCAACCTCGTCCCCAGGGCATTTTGCCTCCACGTTGGGAGGTCGGCGAAAATGGCCCTGGCATCGGCTGGTCGATTCTATAATCGGATTGGCCGGTTTAAAAACTTGATTAATTCAGATACAGTGTTATTTATTCATCAAAATATGAATTGCAATAAATCCACTCTGCGAAGTTCATCCAAAGAATTGTAACGATAGCTTTGGTTAAAGTCAAGAACAACATTAGATATATGTTTCTTCCCGACATTTAAATGTATCCTGGATAATCGTGGGGAGTATCATGATGAATAATGCTAGCCAGTTGCATTTATGATAAAGGTTCACATGAGTGATTCGGCAGAGCGTTAAATATTTCTTATTTATTATTCATGTATACGTATTATACAAAAACGAAACACAAAGACCGCATAAATTTTCTTGCCAAAACACCCCAAAATTCTGGGTGTCACGTGACCAGCCGATGCCAGGGCCATTTTCGCCGACCTCCCAACGTGGAGGCAAAATGCCCTGGGGACGAGGTTGGGCAATGAGATTCGGCGAGGATATCTCTTCGGATTTCTTCTTAGATTTCCGCTAAAAATGTTTCGTTTCAATTAAGTACAAGTAATGAAGAGGAAGCAAGAAAAGCTTACAATCTTGAGTAACGTATCAATATTTTTTTTTTGTAAATAGAGATGTAAACATTAGTTTCGTACATGTACAGTACGGACTGTTATTCACCTTTAAAATTATAGTAATGGAAAGCTGTCAATGTTATGTCTAGTCAGAGCAAGAGTGTTTTATCATGGAATATAGAGGAGAGTATTTTACATCAGTGATAAAACACAAACTGCGAGTTTATTGAACGACTTAAAAAACAAAGCATTTCCGTAAGTTCATTGACAAATAAATTGTGACCTTGATAATTAAAGATTGATCTTGTGTGCAGGGGCGTCGGAGCGACACTAACAAGGCTTATCATTTCGCGTCGCCATTCGCGTAGCCGTACAAGGTCAGGGAGTGGCTACTAATCTCGTACGTAATTAATTATTTAATTAATTAAGGTAAGGTAATGGGGTAACCATATAGCTATATAGAAAAACGGTTACGTATAGTCGTATATGTTATATATATATATATATATATATTATAATACGCAATAGTATATACAATATATATATATATATATATATATATATATATATATATATATAATATGAGCCTAGCGGCCGAACTGGGCATTTAATTACAACGGCGAGCAGAAGTATATGACTTATCGAAGTCACGATTTACCAATTTTTAAGATATAAGCTGAGAAAATCGATCGGAAAGTTTATCTATAAATCAGGACGAATTTGTATTTTGTATCCAATTTACAACACCTGATTAAACATTCATTTCTTTTAATCCAGTTCATTTTAATCAGGTGTTGTACATTGGATACAGGACTTTCCGACCGATTTTCTTATCTTATGTGTCTATATCATGGTTGGGGATTTTACATCTTTAGGATATTTGGAACCTTCTGAGAAGATTGTAATATATCTTCCTATTCAAAAATTTCATCTTTATGGACTTTTTTGCTGTTAAAGTTGATGGAAATGACGTCAAAAGAGAAATTTGTCTATATAAAAAGCACTTTACAGATTCCTCCTTTGACGTCACTTCCGTCAACTTTCACAGCAAAAAAGTCCATGATCCCCAATATGTAAAATCTCCAACCATGATATAAGCACTTTAAACCAAATAGTGAAATAAAAGTAGCGTGCTGCGTAGGCAGTGTAGAAACAGAGAAACCAATTAATTTAAGGGCCCATATTCGCGTCCGAACTGTATGGAGTTGGGCTGCTCGTATTGTATATATTATATTCTAAAATCATTAATAATTCATGAGGAAAATCCATGTTTAATGAGGGTCTATAGATGTGATACAGATTCCTCTTGATTTACATAAACTTCAGCTTTGATTTCTTGATTTCTCGATTTAGGTCTTGCGTTTACACGATACCGGCACAAAAATAACATGAAATGTTATATGCTGTATTTGCATACCTGCCATACCGGCGTGATTTTGTTCCGTTTTCAAATTGTACCGGCATCGTGTAAACGGGATCTTAGACAACGTTTTTTTTAAGAAAAATTACTACGCCAATGAACTTACCAAATAGATCGTTTTAGAAGTAATTTACAGAATGAGTGTCCGTTCTGTGTCGGGATACACCGATACAGAACGGCCACTCATTCTGTAAATAGTACTTATACAGTTACACTTCAAACCTCATTAATAATTCATGAATTTACAAAAGAAATCTTTACCGCCATGTCGGTGGTTTTATATGCCTCATATATTTTCAGCAATATATACCTAAAAGCGGATTTAAAGTTCTGCATGCTTAATAAACGAACCGCTAGAGGCGTGTTGCGAACTATTGATCTTGTCCTAGATGAGTAAATTCATTAAAATTTATTGACGTCCGAAAAAATACTAATTTTCTATAAAGAATACTAACGAACATAGAATTTTATATACCATTGTCATTCTAATTAGCAATTAAATGAGAAAGCAAAAAACAACCAATGGATCGTTTGAAACTGTTCAAAACACATTCACATACGACCAGGTCTACGTCACAGCGCCGCCACAACCTTTTATCTACTGTCGTAATCTTCCACACGGGTTATTCTTGTTCATCGTCTAATAAGTGAATGTACGTCAAAGGAAGCAGGCTTCAAGAACAATTAGTTTTTCGAGTCTGGCAGAGTCCGTAAAGGTAGAACCGTATAGAATGGTACCCGGTCTAGACCTAGGGTCTACACCGTCTACTCTTATTACATGTAATTAATCTACCCCACTATCTACCTTTTGTGTGTTTATATCTAATCCTTCTCAAGTGTTTAAGTGATGTTTAAAACACGTAGTTCCGCCACCAACCTCTGGCCACCGACCGAAAAATCTCCTTCGATCACCACCGCAAATAACGCGCCACACAGCCTGGTCCGGTAACATATGACGCACTGCCACAGTAATATAATAAGGTTTGGGTACTGCCGAAATTAGTGAACGTAGTTTCTAAGTTCCTTCGTTCGAAGGGCCTTCGCTCGAAACGTTAGAAATTATACGTTCAATAATTTTGGCAGTATATACTCAAACCTTATTACCTTACTATATTTCCATTTGTATTTCAACGCAGCACACTACTTTTATTTCACTGTATAATATGTACCGGCAGATCACACTTGTAGTTCATGTGTTTGGGACATCTTTTGAATCTAGAGTTATAGTTATTAGGAAAACCTCCAGCATGCAGTTCTGATATGCATGTTCCGGGTATACTCTACGAATAGTCAGCTGCAGATCAACAAATATATTAAAATCCACACGTTCAGCAGGCAAGACGTCACTAAATGCTTGAATTGCGGGGGCGAACGACGTTTTTAACGAAAACACAATCTCAAGATATTTTAACACTGACTAAATGCGTGGGCACTAATAAGATATTTATTTCCGAGTTAGCAACAACACAAACACAAAAGTCACTGAAGACTGGACAACAAAGGTATACTTTGCGCAAATCAAAGACAGCAATGTTGTTTTCAAAACGTAAGGACGGAAAGGAGAACTTATTAAGACAAAGTTTGTTAAACCGCCTAAAGCCAAAACTATACGGGAAAGAAAAGGACAATACATTCACTCCAAAACAACTAGATGCAACTCTGTCAACTCATGCCAGCGAAACACGACAAAATCAAAGACGGAGAAGTCTTCCAGCCAACATCGATCTAAACTTCGAGTCATTCCTTGGCCCGATTGACAACTCTTTGGTACAGATGGCGGAAATTGCCCAGTTGAGAAGACGAAGGAATAGTTTCAGCTCCAAGCACATCTCGTCCCAATGTAGCTGCGAGTGGCCAAGTTTTGAAGAATTTCAGTCAAGGTTGCTCTCATCCGAACAAAAACAAAATCATTGCACCAAGTACTGCAGAAAAAGTGACTACCCTGCCAAACCTTCTTCGTTGGCTTCAAAGTTACGGAATTCGTTTACAACTTCGGGAATGAAACACAATGACAGTGACAGTGATGACGAAACATATATTGACGAGAACGGGATATACACCACAGTTCTTTGCTTCACTGAAATATAAGACGGTATATCCCGCTGTAAGATAAATGTATATATTTTGTACAAATATTCAGTTCGTGACAACTGGAACGTTCACACAAAATGACAGAATTAAGACTCTTATTGTTTGCAACACAACACTGTATATATAGCTTAAAAAAGTAATAAAACGTGAAATAACAAATCCATGACTGAGGGCATACAATGAACATATAATAGGATAACCTTATGCCGTCGGCAACTGCAAAGACGTGTCATATTTACTAAGAACGCAAATTAAACCAGCGATATCATTAGCACTATAATTGAGAATATGTATGCACAGTTAGACGAAGGAAATCCCTGTCCAAATAAAGATAATCTATGAATAACAGAAAAGTAACCCATTAATATTTTGCGGTCTTGTTTCATACCAATTCTTGCTTCCTAAATTCAATCAAGGCAATAAACGAAGATTTAAACTTTCTAAGTACGCCTGTCAACCATGTTCCTAGAAATTAGACATGAACCATTGGGATAGTCGGTCTCTGATTTCGAGTGTTCAAATTTGAAAGCGTTGGGCTAACTTTCCCAAAATTCGCCAAGAGTTAGAATGCCGGTTGAAATATCCCTGTTTATTTACTAAATCCTCGAGTTTTGTTACAAGTTAGGCATATCACCTACGGAAGTGATTTAAAAATAGTTTGTGTTTAAAGTTTAAAAACTCTACCGAACACCCAGAGTGAACTTAAATTACGCCAAGGCCATAATTCCTTAAAGAGATAGTTTATAACTCATTTCTGTCCGAGGGCTTCCCCAGAGGCAGAGGTGAGTAAAATCGTCTGGCGTTAGCCAGAATAAAATGCTAAAGACCGCTAAAATGCTATGAATACAAAGGTGATATTTCATATATACTGTATATGTATATCTCTGAATCTGCTCTGATATATATATATATATATATATATATATTTCCTTTTTGTAATACTCAGACGAGCATGCACTAATTTAAGCCAGAGTAAAAAGCATCAACAAGATGCCTTTTTTTAAAACAAAGCAAAAAGATCGGCGGTGAACTACCGAGATTTTTAACAACAAAATGCTGAAATTTCGAGCGGAGTCAAAACTCAAAAGGGCCCTTCGCTAGAGTTTTAGACCCCGTTTACACGGTACCGAACGAATTTTTGACCGGTCAAAAATTTGTACGGTTCTACCTGTTTGCACGGCGGAAAAAGTCGTAACTGGTCTCGAATTCGTCCGGTTCTGTCTGTTTACACGGCGAAATAGGACGAATTCGAGACCAGTCACGTCCGTATAAACGTAGCCTAACTCATCAGATGAAGGACTTCGCTCGAAATTAACGTCAGCATGGCATTTCTAAAAATCTCCGCGGTTCCACTTCACCACCAATAATCCAAATCCCTGCCCACGCAGCACTCGTTTCTTGGCCTTTTAAAACAATATTTTGCGTCGGTTACCACCACAGTGCGAAGGGCGTTGTCGGAGATGCCCACACTATCACGTACACTGCGCGTATAAACTACACACAACCTGTTCAAAGACCAAGTTGTTCCATAGTTAATAGAAAATATACATGGTTTGGAAGCTCACAAAAGTCATTGTTTTATGTTTTTGTTCAGGTTTATGGAAATTTTTGCACTTTCATGGTTACTGAACATATTGTGTTTTCTGTATAATGAAGCAATCATCCAATAGCAACGTTTGGCTTCAATCACTGGCACCTTCGTGTACCTTTCAAGATGAATCGTAGCTTGATTGTTAACCACTTTGAAGTTTGCCGGGTTTCCAAACCATGTATATTTTCTATTAACTATGGTTGTTCACAGACATGCATTCATGAGCAATGTTGTGCCGCAAACTCGCTAAACCAGCGCCGTTAACCTTGATGTGCGCAGGGTGCTGCACTCTATATGACCAATGTTGAAAACAAGGTTGTTCAGCAATAATATAACAATGTCGTTACGGTATTGCTCAGGAAACAATGCTAACAACCTCTTCATTCAACAATCATTTTAACAATAATATCATTATCACAATGAACATAATTCTATTCATGCATTTCCCCCCATTTAACAACGGTGAACAAACATCACTGAGCCATCACTCATCAGCGACAATGATCAACAACAAGGAACACTGAATAAATTGTTTGCCTATCCACCTTCCGCTCGCTTCCTCCCCTTAAAAACCGGCTGCTACGCAAGCTATCCACAATCAATTTCAAAAGTAGTTGGACACTTGAGCTTTTCTACATATACTCGTTCAACATCGTCTATTTTGCGATATGTACACAATCCCGCCCTCCCCCTCCCTTTACAATGTTGTCTAATGAAACAAATTAACAATTCCGGCAAAATTCACCGTAAACATGGTATACAACATTGAACAGGGGGCCGGGGGAGTTGGAAAACCGAAAAAGGACGCAAATGTCCCAAGGCTTTTGAAAATGATTGTAGCTATAGATACAATGTTGTTCAACTATCAACGCTAGAACTTGTGCGGCTATATATTCTTTAATAATTTGTACGACCTGGCTTGCCTTAAGTTTCGCAGAATATTTTGGAAAAGAGGTTTTTGGAATCAAATTTTCTTGTCTCAAAGCAGACTATGTCAGTAAAACATTACCATGTCTCTTTTTTTTGTCGCCTCAGCCCCCGCAATTCTACACGTCTAGATTCCATGCTGCTCCCCTCTTTTTTTTAAATTCCTAAAATGAAGTAACACTGTCGTCAGGAAAACTAGGTATATGTTGGTTGAATCAGTTCGGTCAGTGTCACCATGGATTTCTCTAAATCTGCATAAGAGAAGTTCTCGGCGTATTTTGATAATCACGCGCGCGTGAATATGGATAACAACAAGATTTTGACTAGCGCAGTGCACTAGTATCCGAAGTAGCTTAGCAACATCGTTATCGACGATAAAACACTTAACCGGTCCTTAATTCTCCCGTCAGAGAATTTCTCGAGTGATGAACAGAATCGTCTGATGCATGTTAGCCAGAGAAAAATAGATATGACTAGGCCTATATATCAGTTTTTTAAGATTGTATTTGGAAGAACACCTAAGATGATGAAAAATGGCTTTTACATGCCTTTCAAATCTTATCCCATTCTTGAGTTTTTGACTGTATATGCAATCTGAGCATTGACGTCACACATTGTATGTGGGAGAAAACGGAAAATCAGTCACATATTTTTGGATTGGTTTAAGGGCCTATTTATATGGAGGCGAGTTACCTGGCCAAGCGAGTTACTTGGCACCTGTCAAGTTCCCGGTGGGTAGAACAAACACTGTTTTCCCCACCGCAGTGTTTATAAGACCCTGGGTACGAGATTGAACTTGGCACTATAAACATTTCCCTACACAAACACTTTTCCCCGGGTAACTCGGCATAGCGGGATAAATTTTCTATATTCGTTGTTTATGTCACTTTTGTTGATGCTAATCATCTCAAGTATTACAACTTGCTAGGTAACTCGCTTCCATATAAACAGAACATAAAGTTTATATCCAGGCAAACCGGGTATAAACAGGCCGTAAGTATCAAGCTTCTCAATCTCAGTAACTATACGTGGTTGGCTATTTCCTTCGGGGCCGCGAATATAACCAACGTGGTTATATACGGACCTCGGTCTCGCATACTAAGCACTAACCTATAGTAATGCATAAGGGCGTAAAGAAAGATTAAAAAAAAACCCAACAACCCGCGATATAAGAACACGAAAAAAAAGGGCTGAGAGCATATCAACACCAGGTTGTTCTTGGGTGTGTTTTTATAGCTTCCGATAATGCGATAACTAGAAATACATGAACGCAATAACCCCTCGCCCGCTTTTGCATGAATTTTTGTAAATACCTCCTGATATCCCCCCTTGCGCTCTTTTTTATTGGGGGACTGGAAATAGCCACTCCTGTTGATTAAAATATAGTTTTATTTCTAGTAGAATATTTGAAATAAGAAAACCTGCAGTTTTAATAAATCTATTTTTTAAAGGAAAAGGTAACGAGGAACAAAGAAAAATTTAAGGATGATATTTCGTGAAAAATATTGAGATAAAGGAAATTGCACGTCGCTTCCAGGGTTTGAACTCGACCATATTACCGTGCAAGTCGACTATGTTAACCACCAGACTACCGAGGCAGGCGGGAAGATTTTGTTAAAATATTAGAGTTATAACACTTCTTTCTTTCCATGTTTACAAAAAACATCGCTACAGCATCTGAAAAAGTTTTTCAAACCTGGCAGCCTGCCACGGCAATATTCTTTTATGACATTTCAAAATGCTGAAATTGTTTTCACCTACATGTTAATAAATATTTCAACAGCATTTGTACGTTTTACAGAAGAAAAAATGCTCCTTTTCCGATTTTTATGCCAAATTATGGACAAGCTACGTTAGTCACAAGTGGTTTTGACAATAAGAAAACTATTTGAAAAAAGATATTAAGACGGCAGCCACAGATAAAATTTTAAGGACACACAAAAGAGAAAACAAAATTGACAGTGATCGGATATACGTAAGGAAAGTGGGAAACTCGAACAGTTTTGCTACTAAATGTTCGTGATTACTGACAGCGGCTGCTCTATATTTTTACCGTAAACTTAAACCGTTTCGCCGGCCTTTATTTCCTCGTCGGTTTTCAAGCTTCACTCTTGCTTTCTCCTCCTTTTGAGCTTCAGTTTGACGGGTTTCCTTCTACTCAAGACGTTGTTTTGCTTTATACGTAGACGTTGATTTGTTTCTGTTCTTTCGAAAGTGATATACGTTTCCCAAAAACTCCTTTCTCAAGTCTTTTTGTCAAGAATAAATTATGTTGTTAGTTCAAATCTTTTTGTCAAGAACTATATTGTCCCCAGTGCCCCACAATCTTAACCGCGCATGGTCCGTCCACACATATATACAAATAAATAAATATTCAGATCACAGAAATTTGTTCGCATATCACGTTTGTCCACGCGTGTAAAATGGATCCACGCGTGTCGAGATTAGCACCCTCACCGGGCTCCGGGCCTTCGGCCCGTCGCTCGGCTCGGGGATTATAGTCCAATAGACTTATCGTCTTAGCAATAAATATGTCCCAATAGTTTAGAGGCCTAATCTGGAAAATTCTAAATTTTGAAAATGTAAAGTCTCTGAAACGGCATTTCCTGCATCCTGAGAATATTACAAGTCGTATATATCTTTTTCTTCACCTTCCTTGTTCCTCAAATTTTAGTGTTAATCTACAGTGAGTAGTAATTAATTAACATAGTATATGTTTCACGTTGCTATAGTTGTGTCAGATGAATTACTATATTATAACAGGTTATATATATAAGACTAACGCACGATCAGTGGCCAATCAGAGAGAGCGTGTGTTTTTACTCACTTGGATTATATATTTTTTAAAAAGGTTCACGAGGTATTTGTTTTACACCAATACCGTTGTGATTTGTCGACGTACTTGCTGAACACAATATATGTGCATGACCATTCTCATATTACATAAGGGTAACAAAGTATAATATATTAGCGTTGCATGCATGTCTCACGCCAATAAGCCAATTTTCTTATCTCATGAAAGTCTATACTTATTATAAAAACAGTTGTGGTTATGACAAAACTAAAGTTGCCCTATAGAGTTTGCAGAATTAATGAGAAAAATAGTGAATTATTCTTGGAACAGAAATCTAGCAAAATCAATATATCCGTTCATAAATCGTCGCACAGATTTTCGAAACGTTTGTTACATCAAATTTGGCCACGACATCACGTGCACGATGTTAAACAAGGAACTGCACTGCACTCAGCAACCACTGGCATGTTTAATACGATTAGAATTCAAAGATACAATAATCCTTAACAGCAGGACAAGGCGTGCGCCCTTAGATCTTTAATCTTGAACAGCCGCACACTGCCTACGCAGCACTTTCCGGTAATCTGTATATAAGAATACACCCAAGATATCAGTTGGTTGGGGTACCCATAGTAACTATGGAGTACTGTAGAATCCCGAAAGTAGCGGCCCCCTGTATAACTGGCAATCAGCGTACCACTTATATAACAGTCAGAGTTGAAATGGCATAAGGAAAAACTAAAGCATATTAAATATGGTAAATAGGAAGGAACAAAGAAGAATATTCCCACAGTATGTTAACGTATTTTACCACCCGAAAGTAGTGGCCCCCGTAAGTAGTGGCCCCGAAAGTAGCGGCCCCCAACAGCGGATAAAACCGAAAGTAAGCTACTTTCGGGATTCTACGGTAACTTTAGAACGAAGCATATGATTAATCTAATCAGGACATACAGTAATATTGCTCTCGGCAACGCCGTCAGAGCATTGCACTAGAATCGCAAGGTCGTGGTTTCAATTCCTGCCGGAAGGCCTGTGTAGTTGCATTTTTCGCAACTGGTCCCGGTTTGGTCTTAAAATGTATATATTCTACACTCGAATTTTCCTTCACCCAAAATCCTTAGTACACGCTATGTAATCGAATGAAATGCCCAATATTACTTACAACATGCAACCAATGCATGGATTGGCTGAAAGCCACGTTTCTATTTCACGATTATAAACTCGAAATTTCTGAGATAATATAGTTGACGAGTGCGTCAAATATGAAACATTTTCCTACAAAAAGAACTTAAAACGGTCGTCCGTTGAAACAATGGTTATCTGGCTGCTCAGTTCATGCACGCTGCATAAGTTCCTTGTTTTATTGTCTCGTATCGGTCTTTTGATAAAAACAAACCACGTTGTATCACTGTGTTTCACGCCAAAAATCGTGTGAGGAAAGCCTAAACATGATATATACACCGTTATACTTATAAAACATTATATTAATCCATGGCGAATACCACCAGCCAATACAAATTGAACATTGGAAGTAGTCTATTAAAGCAGAATATCTTCAAAATTGTTTATATATAAACTTTGCAAAAGCTTTAAGTGAATGTCAACAGGTCAAGTACTTAAGTGGCAAATATTAAATAACTGACCTAATGTTTGGAAAGTATGGGAAAAATCATGCCGTTTAGGCCTTGCCTTTACACGATACCGACACAAAAATGACATGAAAACGGCACAAAATGAAGACAGGACCTCCTTGACGGCATGAAATGAAAACGGAACACTATAAACCGGTATCGTGTAAACGCCCGTGCCGTAACAGTTTGATGACGGTAATCACGATATAAACGACCACAGTATTCGGGTCAGCAGTATTCAGAAGTTAATAGTCACCGGCGTTCCGTTTTCAAATTGTACCAGCATCGTGTAAACGGGGTCTAAGTGGATGTATTAAAAGAAAACGGAGCGAAAACGTCACAGCATAAAAAATAGTATAAGTTCTATACGTCTTGGTTTTCCTTACTCTGCAAGTCAGAGCCCCTTTCCGACCTACGCATGCAGGCTTTGGGAGAAAGTGGGCTCTACCAACAAACTCGATATTTCTTTTTGAGCATGCGTGAACGGTTGCCAAGATACTATTTTGGGCCCAGGCTCTAACGCGTTACTTTCTATTTTCCCGTTTGCGCGTGTTCATAAACTAGAACTTGTTTGACCAGTTTAAAACCTGACTGACTCGCCCCAAACTTGGGGCGAAAATCGAGTTTGTTGGCAGAGCCCATGCACATTCCCCCGAAGCCTGCGTAGGCAACCTCGTCCCCAGGGCATTTTGCCTCCACGTTGGGAGGTCGGCGAAAATGGCCCTGGCATCGGCTGGTCACGTGACACCCAGAATTTTGGGGTGTTTTCGCAAGAAAATTTATGCGGTCTTTGTGTTTCGTTTTTGTATAATACGTATACATGAATAATAAATAAGAAATATTTAACGCTCTGCCGAATCACTCATGTGAACCCTTTAACATAAAAGCAACTGGCTAGCATTATTTATCATGATACTCCCCACGATTATCCAGGATACATTTAAATGTCGGAAAGAAACATATGTCTAATGTTGTTCTTGACTTTAACCAAAGCTATCGTTACAATTCTTTGGATGAACTTCGCAGAGTGGATTTATTGCAATTCATATTTTGATGAATAAATTACACTGTATCTGAATTAATCAAGTTTTTAAACCGGCCAATCCGATTATAGAATCGACCAGCCGATGCCAGGGCCATTTTCGCCGACCTCCCAACGTGGAGGCAAAATGCCCTGGGGACGAGGTTGCTGGGTAGGTCGGAAAGTGGCTCTGACTTGCAGGGTAGGTTTTCCTTTGCTTAGATTTCAGAACTTTTGAATATCTTCTCCATTCACTGTATTGTTGATGTGCACTTACGTCATTGTCGCCATGTTGGATGAATTTGACAAAAGTTTTTCATCATCTGCAATTATAATTTCACCCAACATGGCGGAAATATCTTTGTCCTTCGAATCTCAAGGGATTGGTTGCCCACTGCACCTATTCATAAAGATGGCTCCAATTTATAGTATTCTTATAAGTGCATTTAAAGTGCCAATGCAGCGAAATTTCACCCCAGTTTTTTATGATTGCATTTGAAAGAGCACTTAAAATGACGACGTAACATCTTTCGTAGAATGTCGTTTCCTTGCTTCATTCTGGAGATATTCAGGTTTGTTTGATACGCAAATGTTATACTTATGACATCACGCTGCATAATGACTTTTTAGAAAAGTATGATTTTCTTTGTGAGAGTGCTTATCGAAAATACTTAATACAAATTTGCACTTGCATGTATGTAGCCATGACTGGTCACTAAACGTGTGTAGCTGGGTGTAAAATATTTGGTCTATCCTAAAATTGATGCTATTTCAAAAAGTCATTATGCAGTGTGATGTCATACGTATGACATTTGCACATCAAACAAACCTGAATATCTCAAGAATGAAGCAAGGAAACGAAATTCTACGAAAGATGTTATATAATACAGCATATCTAATATATAAGATCATGCATATATAATACAGCAATGAATAAGATTTCTAAGTTTAATTTAAATTGATGAATAAAAGAGCCGCGACCTGACCTCGTGGAAGGAACTCAATTAAACCAGAAGTAACATTTCTCTAGTCTGTGGCTGTTCGTTTCACAATTGCCCGATCCACAATGGAACGAGGTGTTAAAATGGTCAATTCAGTTAATTATGCCGAACAATCAATTCAAATATGCTATTTTGACTGTATAGAGTGTGTTTTAAAGTGTATATGAAATGAAAATTAAGATTATCTTATTTGGAGGAAGTGAGATAAAGTAACATCTAGTTTCTTCATATCTCATGCACTTCGTTCTTGAGAAAATAAGATTTGTTTGATATGCAAATAACCCACTGCATACGTCACATTGAATTGCATGAGTTTATTGTAAATTTACCAGTGTGACGTATACAGTGTGTTATTTACATATCAAACAAATCTTATCAAGTTTCTCAAGAACGGAGTGAGATATGGAAACACTGTATTATAGGTGTTACTTTACAATTTTAAGAGTTCCTCCGAATAAGACAAACTTTAATTTTTATTTCATTTTTAAATAGCTTAAGAACATATAACTTGTGGGAACGTTACCAGCCTATATAAAAAGGCTAGCATATTTTATAACTTAAGGTTACTGTAGACCTTTGGGTTACGTTTTAGGGAAAACATTATAGCGCTCCGTCCGTTTATTGCATATACCAAAACTTACACATTATTCGAAAGCTGATATAACTGGCTACAAGACTGCAGCAAAACATTTGGTCATTTTATCAACGCAAACAAAAAATAGCGCTTCTGTTTATTAAAGTTCTCACTCCAATTCGAAATGCTATATAAGCGAACAACTATTTGCTATAATGCTCTGGAAATTGGCAGTTTGGTAGATAAATCACACAATATTACTTTAGCTCAAAACATTTCTTTGAGAAAAAGCCGTGTGAAAGAAACCTCTTGTCACTTATTCACACAAAGTAAATAATGCGCTATTACCTTGTTTAGAAATGGAAAAGCATGATTTCCTTTCCAGAATCTGAAAGCCCTGATAAAATGCTGATAAAATCAAAAATATTATAGTTTGAAGGTCTACAGTAACCTTAAAGGTGAGGTAATACGGGCAACATTTTCCTTCAACTTTCAACGCAACTCAACGCAACTTTTCGGGATTTTAGGTGAAGGAAAATTCGAGTGCAGGATACATACATTTTAAGACCAAACCGGGACCAGTTGCGAAAAATGCAACTACACAGGCCTGCAGGCAGGAATTGAACCCACAACCTTGCGATTCTAGTGCAATGCTCCGACCACCGCGCCACGGAGGCCGCCGCCGAAAGCTTGATCGCGAGTTCTGTATATATATAATAAGGTGGCAATGCCAGGAGAGAATTGGGTATATTATAAGTAATATTGGGCATTTCACTCGATTACATAGCGTGTTCCAAGGATCCCGGGTGAAGGAAAATTCGAGTGTAGAATATATACATTTTAAGACCAAACCGGGACCAGTTGCGAAAAATGCAACTACACAGGCCTGCAGGCAGGAATTGAACCCACGACCTTGCGATTCTAGTGCAATGCTGTGACCACTGAGCCGGAAGGCCTGTGTAGTTGCATTTTTCGCAACTGGTCCCGGTTTGGTCTTAAAATGTATGTATCCTGCACTCGAATTTTCCTTCACCTAAAATCCCTAGAACATCTGTAATCGAGTGAAATGCCCAATACTACTTCAAATCAACGCAACTTTGTTGGGTTGCAAGTTGAAAATCGTTGTTGCACGTATTACCACCCACCTCAAACATTGTTACGCAACAATGATTTTGTTGTAAGTTGAAAAAAATTGTTGAAAAAAGTATATCCAGTTCTACTTGCTGCAACATGCTGTTTCAACTTGCAACAAAATCATTGTTGCGTGACAATGTTTAAGTCGGGTGGTAATACGTGCAACAACGCTATTCAACTTGCAACGCAACAATGTTGCAGCAACTTAATTGTTGCTCGTATTACTTTACCTTAAGTACACAATATACCATGCAACTTACACATTTTAATCAAAAATCTGACTGTTCAGTCGTTGATAAGTGGTCTGCCATTCAGAAAAACCAAACCTCTTAAAATATCTAAAATTAAATAAAAAGCCATTGATAAGCAATTTCTCCGTAAAACATTTAATCGGATAAATTTATCACTCAATGTAAACAAAAGTAAGAAAAAATAATTTATTATGTTAAACTACAGCATCATGCACGAAATTATACAAACTAGAGTAATCAGTTAAATATAAATAGAAGGCAAAATACTGAAAATAGTTAATGGTCAAAGTTATTGTGAGTTAAGGGAAGTATACTGGAATTCAACGTTTACGACATCTCTCTCCCCCCCCCCCCCCTATACCTTCCCATATGTGCCACCGGCGACTGCCTATATAATAATTATACGATGAGCAGCTAATAAAAAACTGATCCCACGCAATAGATTCTTGCTGAGAACCTTTACATAATAGAGTTCTCACACCGACTATGTCCAAATAAAAGTGTTGATATAACACCGAACATTTATAAAATATATGTCAACGCCTTTCGCATAATTGCGGCAATAGACTTACCAGACGGTAATTCTTTATTTAATATCTGTAAATCTTGCACGAACAACATTGATTACTAAAACATTAGTGCATATTGCAGCAAACTTTAAGGTGAAGTAATACGAGTAGCAAATTGCTGCAACATCGTTGTGTTGCAAGTTGAATAGCGTTGTTGCACGTATTACCACCCACCTTAAACACGCACAACAAGAATTTTGTTGCAAGTTGAATCAGCATGTTGCAGCAAGTAGAACTGGAGTCTACTTTTTTCAACTTGTAGCAAAATCATTGTTGAAAGGCAATGTTTAAGGTGGATGGTAATACGTGCAACAACGGCAACGCTATTTAACTTGCAACGCAACAAAGTCGCAGAAATTTGTTGCTCGTATTACTTCACCTTAAAGTTTGCTGCAACGTTGTTTTTTTATTTTGTTATTAATATTTTATTATTGTGCAACAACGCAACTTTAACAACGCAATTGCAAGTCGAAGAAAAATGTTGCCCCTGTTACATCCGGGCAACATTTTTCTTCAACTTGCAACGCAACAATGACATGTTGTAGCAATTGGTTGCTCGTTTTACTTCGCCTCTACTGGTAGCTCAAATTGAGCTTTGAACAGTTTGAACGGTGCAGGAACTACAACGGCTCGCCATTGTAAATGCCACGAAACAGTTCAACCGCTCTTGCATACATATTCTATTTCCATTCATGGGCGTACGAACGGGGGGCATTAGAAACATGTGCCCTAAAAAGTGGCTTTCTTGCAACAAAAAGTACACCGTTACAACAGAATACCTTCCTTTTCAGGGGGTGATTACATGGGACCGCGGTCCTTAAAGTATAGAAAAGTAGATAATGTATTTGCTCTAAGTGTCTTTTTATAACTGTGTGGGTATAGCCAAGTTCTCTGAACAATCTGAGAAGACAGTTCAGGCATAGAGCATACTGGCAGGCTAGGGAGATCGCAAATGTCAAATTAATATCATATTCACTCGTATAGAAGCCCTTTATCCATATAAGCGCAAATTATATTTCCAAGTATAGAATAAAGCCAGATGCTGCACAAATCTTTACGATATAATGCCCACTATATACAACAAAACATAGCGAACGGTTTGTCGTTGCGTAGGAAATTAGATTATTAGACGTAGATTATTGGATTGTAGGCTAGAAAACCGTAGCGTGAGGGCAATCGCAGTCAATTGTAAGGTGTTTGTAGACGGAAGACAATGAAGAATCGATAGCGGTCACGTGCCTATTGATTTCGCACGAACTAACGAACAGGAAGAATATAAAGCGTTGCTAAGTTGGCCGCAATGTGTAATGGACACACCTAGGCATATTATCTTCCAGTTCAAGCTCTTTTAATAATCATCCCACGCTCATTCCTTCTTTATACCAGCCATGCATGCACGGTCTAACCCACAAGCGTTTTTTGTCGCCGCTTTCAAATCCCCATATAACACGTGTGGGCGAAAACGACGTTCTTATCTACCGTTGTCCATGCACGGTTGGCATTTTTAAACGAACATGTACGTGCACAAAGTTTGTTTTAGTTATCTTATCGTAGCGTGCAAGGATATTTGCTCGCTGATTCTCTACACTACAGCTTCCTCTCATATTCTATTATTCTCTATAGTATCGTGTGCGGCTATCGTATTGTAGAAAATTGTACGGCAAAAAAGCCGCAGAGTTGGATTAAGAATGTGGGGGTCCTGGTGCAAGCAAGAATTGGGGGGTCGGTACAAAAATGGCCCTTAAAGTTAACGTCGAAAATTTGAAAGTGAATGAAAATTATTAAAAGATCATTATAGTAGTACCTTGGTGTACCGTACTACAAAATGTAGAGCTTCACACGTGTGAAGCAAGCGCAAGCACGACATACGTACTGGTGTTTTTAGATAAATGGAGGGCGCGTAAGATTGGTATTTACAACTCTTCATGTATAACACAAAGTTTCACCCTCGCCTTCGTTACACACCAGAAGGTGGTTCTAAAGGGCTCAGAAACATTTGCGAAATATTTGAGTATGACATTCGTGTACTCGATATCAACAATAACGTGGAACCAGTATGACGTATGACAAGTATTTTGATTATTATATGGTGCATATTTACCCGCTGTATATAGTAGTAAATGCCTTTTACTGCACAAGTATATAGATTATTATGTGGTGCATATTTACCCACTGTATAGTAAATGCCTTTTACTGCATATGGGTTTTCAGTAACAGATGAGTTTTGAGTAAAACAACACTCCATGCAGACTTATTCTATAGCCGAAACTACAAATTATTTATTTCGGTTTCCTTAAGCTCCCATATTGTCTCGCTACTGACAATAAAAACAGTATGATATTCAATTACTTATAGATACCAATAATAGCATAATATCCATGGCTTCCATGCTTAATTTTTTTCAGTCGGTTGCTATTTCTCAATTCTCAGTATATTAAAGTTGGTCATCTTATATTCTTTGCCTAAGACAAGAACACACTATGGAAAATTGAATTGATGAAGAAATTAAAAATCTCAGGAATACTTAAAATTGTACCGATTTGATGAGAGATTACTAATGTAGTTAAGCAAATGCTGGCTAAGTAAGGTCACGACTACTTACAGTTATAGGTATTTCACTTGATTAAACTACATGTTCTGAAGGGGTTTTTGGTGAAGGAAAATTTCGACTTTCTTGTCGACTTGTTATCGACAACTTCGATTTTCCCGTGTCATCGAGCATACGATACCGCTCTCTAGTTCCCAGCAGAGCTCTCCCTGCGTTTGCGTATTAGTTAACGTCGACGACAATTAATTGTCGATAAGTTTAGTTTACGATAACAAATAGTTGTGGGCTACTAACTCTCGAGTCTGTGGAGGTCCTAAAAGGAAGAACATATTTTACTGTTTACGCATACGAAGATAGATAGAACAACATCCTAAACTATGGGGGGCCCACGTGACACTTTTCGGACAAACAATCTCACAATAAGAGTGGTTAAAAGATGGTCTTAGAGTGCTGTAAAAGTGATTCTCGACACCCAGCAAAATTTGTAGATTCTTTTTAAACGCGACCATTTATGATTAATATGTCTTGCCGTGTTTGAACATGATATAGCAAGCGAAAGTCAGCGGCAAACAAGAAAGCGCACGGCGAACGATTTACAACAAATCACACATTTTTTGGTCATTCAAACCAAAAAATAAACGCCGCGGGATACAATGTTGTTGTGATGATGGCATATTAAATGTCAGTGTCATGTTTCAGTGCAAGAAGAACTGGTCGCAGTGAGATGTTCGTGAAGAGCACTTCACCTCATTCAATCCCTGTACGATAAGCAGGCAATGGAAGCTGGCTGGTATATCGTTAGATGTGCCGCTGTGCGGACAAGTTCGATGACGTTGACGCTTATTAAACCGCGCATATTTCAGATCGTCTGATCCAAGATACGTTGAAAAAGACGGATATAGAAACGGTAATATTTTTACTTTGTCATAAAGTCACTGTCAAACTGCCAAAGTGAATACAAGATGTTACTTGTTATTTGTTCCTTACTTTACTCTTATAATAATTCTTCAAACTATTATTTGAGATCAGTGGTGTCAGCTCGCAACTGACCGGAACTCAAGCTCTGGAAACTGGATTGGTTATAAAAGGAGGAGCTTGTTGCTTTGTGGCATTACTAAGTGTTCTGAAAACGTTGAGCAATTCTTTCCTAAGTTGGACTAATTCATTTGAGAAGTTCTTTGGAATTGATGACAATGATCGGCAAATCATTCCTTCCCATTGGCCTTGTATTCTTCATCGTCATCTCAGCTACAGTGGAGGCAACTCGTATAGAAATAGGCTCAGGAAATCTCAGGAGTTCTGGGGTCTGGGGAAGAAGAGTAGACTACGCTTATGATGTGCCAGACGGAACCCGTCATGTTTCCATAAACCATGAAGACAAAAGTAAAGCGGATACCAAGGCCGTGATCATTGGCAGTGGAAGTGGCAAGGTCACTCTTCGTTGGGACAAGAGCGCCAAGAAAGCACGCGTCCATGCCTGGGTAAATGGCTGTTTATGGTGCACCAATGAAGTGGCATGGAAAATCTATGCCTGGTTTTACTAAAGGTTCCAAGCTCGGATGACAGATCGGAAAATGAATTTTGACCCTGATTTACGGCTGGCTAACTGAATGATTTTAGGCTATTGACATAATATTTTTAGATGAACATTGTTGGTGTGATATCAAGTAGAATCTACTGACAAAATAAACTCTAGATGTAGAGATATTGTAGTTGCAATCGGAAGTGATGTAATAAAATGGTGATTATTACTGATTAAGTGTTATGCATAATGAAACAAAATATTGTCTCGATCAATTCCAAGCGTGCCCAACCCACCCAGGCATTTGACGGGACTTGTCGATTCATATATGCTCCAAGAGGTGGGGAATTTGTTGAAGTGTCTAAATAGTAGATGTTTGGCTGTTTTTTTCTTGAAAAGTAGCCTCGCTCAAAAGGAAGCAGATGGGTTTCCCGTAAATCTATACTGAATTTCAAAAATTCGATCTTGGGCACCACACATTTCATATAGTCCTTTGGCTTTGTTCTTTTATTAATCAAATGTGTCCAGCGAAACTTAAGAATATCCTGAGCATAGCCACCGCCCTATATCGTTTCGTTGTCAGTTATATTTTATATTGTCACGTGTTTCACACTTGGTATTGTGTTAGGGTGTAGACCCCATGATAAAAAGGCCAAAATTTTTTCGAAAAAAAGTGCGTTTTTAACGCTCACCTCTGTCACTTGAAATTCCCGCCAGCCAGCATAAGGTATTTTTTTTCGTCGCACGTGATCGGTATAGTGGGTTATTAAAGGAATTCTGAAGATTGAGCAAAAAGAAAAAAAAAGGAAAAATCATATGTATACAGCGCGCAACTGGAAGACTGGGGCGAGCCTCTTCTTTTCACGCATTTGATCACGAAACCCAGAGTTTAAGTTTGTTAGGGTTTTAGCCAGCCTTTTGCATGCGGACTTGTAGCCACGCCAGCTATATGCCCCAAAAACTTCATAGCCGGGGAGAGCGGGAAGCACTTGTTAGTTTTCTTGGCCTTTGGTCACATTTTGGCATTTCAAGGAAAAACAACAAAGAATGCCCAAACTTCAAATTTTTTTTAATATATAACCCTAACCCTATCCCCTAACCCATATACATTTACACTACTTTGTTCTATTCTTTTTTGTTCTTTTCTTAGTTGTTTTTTTTTAGTTAATTTTTTTAATTTTTTTCCCGCACCAAGAATCCCAATTAAACTATATACATATATTTACACTTAAAATGTCTTCCCTTGCTTGCTGCGCGCGCGGCGGATGGCTTTGAATTTGTCCCGCAGTTGCTGGTCTGTAAAGTTCTCCGTTGTCATTCCGGGCAACTTCCTGAGGCATGCCAATATCTCGCACATGGGCGCGTTGTCGTTCAAGTGTCGCGTCGCGCGGTCAATGTCCACGCTCTGGGTGGAGGTGAATAGTGTCCCAGCACCAGAGGAAGTGCTGTAGGGGGGAGGGGGGAGGTGGTGGTGGTGGTGGAGCGTTGCGTACTTTCTTCACCCATTCAGATATGGGGCGAGCGGCCTTTGGTTCACTTTCGGGAGGAGGTACGCCTGTGCCTGGTGGAGGTTTATACCTTGAAATTCAGGCCGGTCACATTTAAACTGCATAAATGCCATGGTGGGGCATTCCCCCATGTCCAACGTTTGCCCGAACAGTTGTAGAAGCTTCTTCTTAATTGCCACTGGTAAGGAGGCTGGATCGGGATGCGGTGGTGGTTGTACTTCTTCAGCAGCAGCAGGTGGTGGTGGTGGTTGGGTCGGGTAGGTCAGCAGCAGGTGGTGGTTGGTGGGATTCTGGGTGGACAGCAGAAGGCGGTGGAGGTGATGTTTGGGATTCGGAAGGAAGAGGCGGCGCTTTGGATATGGTATGGGTGGAGTTTGGGTGAGGTTTCTTGTCAGGGCGGATATTTCTCGAAAGGTAGGAGGCCACCCTGGCGATCTGGTTGGGGTTCTCTGCGACGTTGTAATCCCGTCCAGCCGTCCTCACCGAGTGCGTCATTTGTCTCGCCAGGTCTTCGTTGGAGACGGTAGCGGTGGTGTCCGTGCGGTGGAGCGACACAGCGGACTTACGGATGTGCTTTCCCGACAGGTTCCCCTCCATAAGCGGACACAGCACTTTCCCCATTTCCGAGACACGGCGAGATACTTGACTACTAGTCATGTACCCACCGCGCTTGTTCAGGAAGAAAGGCGTGTCACTACGGCGGGGACCCCGTCGAGGAAAGACGGACAATTCGCTAACCACGCTGGGCCGCAAGACGTTCAGGTATACCACCGCCATTCGGTAAACGTCCTTCGACCACAACAGTACGGCGGGACCACGTCTCGTTGTCTTGTGGCGAAGGGTGTTCGTGGCGTACCAGGATTGCTCGTCGTCTGTTATCCACTTGCCACGACCGAACTCCTCCACCGACAGATTGGCGGCAGCCCCCGCACGCTGCGCGCTGGCGATTAAAACACGAATTTAATCACGCAGGCGCACAAATTCCCCGGTCTGCAGATCGTTGGCTGTCATGTTCGCGAACCTCTCCGCATACTTCGAAGCTGCTTCACCGAGGACCAGTTGATAGTACTCGTCGTCGGAGAGGATCTCCAGTTCATCCTGCTCCTGTTTCTGGATTCGCCTCTCCGCCATCTCCTGTTATAACATAGTTTTGATATAGCAACGTTTTTGATTGGCTGTCGTGCGTGCTCCATAACTCGACGGAGCACGGCAAAAAAGCGCGGGAAAAATTTTCAAAACAAAATTGAGTTTTAAATTGACTTTTTATAGCCTTTCATATTATCAAAATATCAAGTCATTTAATTTTATTGAGTAATAAAGAACAACGACCTAGAAGACATAAACTTGGTCTGGGTAACCGAGTTTAAACTGTCCTTTTGGTTGGATTTTAGTGAACAAAAAAGACTTCGAAAGGCTACGAAAGTAGAAAAACACAACAACCAAAACGATTCGCCCGCTTGTGAAAGGATTTAATGCTATGTTATAAAAGAAATGGCTCATGGTTTAGTGTGCTCCATCGAGTTATGGATGCACTTGGGAAATTTGGAGAGCACTCAAAAATCTAGAGTTGGTCTCGGCTACGCCTCGACCAACTCTTACGATTTTTTCGTGCTCTCCCAATTTCCCGCGCGCATCCATAACTCGATGGAGCACGCTAAACCATGAGCCATTTCTTAAATAGAAGCTCTTGAGCTAATTAGATACCTTCAAGTCGGCCTGCGGGGTTTCCGCAATGTCCTGATCCGTTAAGCTCAAGAGAACCGTGAGCTCACTCCTCCTGGACAGGAAAAAACGGAAAAACAACTTCAAAGAAGTTAGGTACGACTTGAGGGTACCCGGTTGAAGTTTCTCGTCGTCTGACAGCAAATTGTTTCCTTGTATAAAGGTGTTCATGAGAAGGGACAAGTTCTGGCCCTTCCTTAACTTCGTTACATCCTTTGGAGGATCCTCAATCTCGAAAAGAATCCTCCCAACGTGACTGGCGTGATCGCGGCAAGTGTCCGGTGGCCTTTGGCCGCCATCCATGGACGCGAGATACTTGGGAAAAACGTTTAACGCGACCACGTTGTCCCTTTGGGCAACTTTTGCGGCGTCGGTGGAATCACGTCCGCTTCCTTCGTTTCTTCTATCGTTGGCGGCTTGGCTACGCGTTTACTCGCTCGGCGTTTACTTGCCTCAGCCTGGCGGGTGTCCACACGGTGCTGGATGGACCGCGTGTTGTACCAGATGTACTCATCGGATCCCTTTTCCAAGTTGTGCGTACGGACTAGATGCCGGTCCATCCGCACCACGTGGAGACCACACCCCGGGAACTCACAGGCGGAACTCATGGACTTCGCTTTCCGAGGCTTAACTTCGCTACTGGCTTTTAAAGATTCCTCTTTGCTCATCTTATGGACCAAGACGAAGTGCCTTGGGAGGTCGGTTACCGAGCGGTCGCACTCTGGGCACTTTCTCTTGTTCTTTTTCCTCTGCAGCGACTTCTCCGGTTTCTTGACACCAACGGGCGTGCGTTGCAGCGAAATTTCCCGGTCGGCATCGTTGACCCCCAAGATATGCCACCTGGCCATATTCCTCCCCCTATACACAACACCACCCAAGTTCAGATATTCCTTCCCATCCTCAAATACCTTCGTCTTTCCCGTCTCCTCCCAACCCACATAATCCTCCAACCTGAGATCCCCCGACGCAACCGACCGATCGATAGCCTCGTCCTTGTTCATAACCCTTTCCTCATCGCTCAAAAAAGACATCTAAAAGAAATAAAAAAAAAAATTAAGCAAAAATAAAAAAAAATAGCCCCCCCCGGCCACCTTAACAATAAACCTTGGACACTTGACATACGTCAGTACGGTAGTTGAGTTTAGAGCACAACTCTGGCACCACCCCTCTGGAAATTTAATGTTCGTACACATTGCAATAAACACTACGTGCTATGACGACCACCATGGGGCAAGAAAATTCCACTCCAACGTCATTAATACATGTGAAAATGGTAGTGTATATTTCGTATCGCAATAATACCTGGTATGCATGGAAAACACACTAACAATCTACCTAACTAGTCTCTGCACATTTAGAAACAATTTTGGACAAGTGACGAACAAAATTCACAGAGTTATAAACAAAAGTAATTTGCATAAAACGGGGGAAAATTTGCATAAAACGCTCAAAAAATTAACGCCTAGGAACGCCGGAAAACACACAAGAATGATCACAAACACGTTAGTAACTATAACAAATGTATTCGAGTACTTACAATTCACTCTAAACACCGTAAAACACCGAAAACACTCCTGAAACCAAAGAAAACCTCGTGTACACAGCGCGAAACTGGTAGACTGGGACGAGCCCAGTGCTTTGAAATTTCCTTTCTTTTTGAAAAAAAATCCTTATTTTGACCAAATTTTCCTTCTAAAAATATAAAAATTTCCTTCAAATTTCCTTCAACGAATTAAGCATAAATAAGCACAATAACGTACTTGAACAACACATTTTAGCCTGCAATTTCATGCCCGTTGCCAGTATCTACGTACTAATCTGAACAATTCTCATGGTACTGTGTGTCTGTATAGTGTATAGTGTATATACAGAGACATAGGTGTATGAGGCGGGGGGGGGGGGGGAAGGGGGCAGCTTCCCCCCAGCCGAATGGAAATGTTGCTAAGTCAGGCAAATTTTCAAGCTAAGTCGGGAAAAAATACAGGGAAAAAATAAAAAAATAGGATGAAAATAAGGAAAAGTAATCAAAACAATTTAATATCTGTGTATTGCAGGAGAAAAAGTATATTGAACAACAGGCACTTAGTGGGTTTTTTATATCAAAAGTCGGGCAATTTCCATTTCAGTCGGGCAAAATGTTCTCTGCACCCCCCCTATAAATTTGTGCCCGTACGCCTATGTACAGAGAATAATATATGGACGTGCTGAAATACGAGTGTTGAACAGGTATCTCATGAGTGAACGAATCGATACCCTGTTCAACACGAGAAATAAATTTCATTTGTCTAAGGCTCTAAGCATCATGAATTATTCTGTTTATTTCATAAACACTTAAAACAAAAAATCTAAATTGAGGATCAATTTTACACCGATATCTTCACTACTTCATGTTAGGTCTACATAATAATTTGGCAGTAATTTAGTGATGTTAATTTTGGGTTAAGGTTCTCTCTCTTCCGCAGAGGCTTCTTGAACTTTTTTAAGCTCTTAATTTAATATTGCAGAGGTTTACAGACTATAGAGCATAGAGTAATGCGGTAGAGTGTAATGGGCAATAAGGAAAACCGAATTTCAGCGGTTTTCCTTATTGCCCATTACACTACCATTACTCTATGCTCTTATAGTCTACTAAACCCTAGCTTGGGGGTCCACACGTAGGCTAAACCCCTGCAAAGGCTGCCTTAACAATAAACCTTGGACACTTGACATACATCAGTACGGTCGTTGGGTTTAGAGCACAAAAAAATACATTTAACCCTAAATGTGGGGAGGGTAAACCTTAATATCAGCCTTTCCCCTGACGCGCCACCCCCCTGGAAATTTAATGTTCGTACACATTGGTGGTCGTCATAGCACGTAGTGTTATTGCATGGGGCAAGAAAATTCCACTCCAACGTCATTAATACATGTGAAAATAGTAGTGTATATTTCGTATCGCAATAATACCTGGTATGCATGGAAAACACACTAACAATCTACCTAACTAGTCTCTGCACATTTAGAAACAATTTTGGACAAGTGACGAACAAAATTCACAGAGTTATAAACAAAAGTAATTTGCATAAAACGGGGGAAAATTTGCATCAAACGCTCAAAAAACGCCTAAGAACGCCGGAAAACACACAAGAATGATCACAAACACGTTAGTAACTATAACAAATGTATTCGAGTACTTACAATTCACTCTAAACACCGTAAAACACCGAAAACACTCCTGAAACCAAAGAAAACCTCGTGTACACAGCGCGAAACTGGTAGACTGGGACGAGCCCAGTGCTTTGAAATTTCCTTTCTTTTTGTAAAAAAATCCTTATTTTGACCAAATTTTCCTTCTAAAAATATAAAAATTTCCTTCAAATTTCCTGCAACGAATTAAGCATAAATAAGCACAATAACGTACTTGAACAACGCATTTTAGCCTGCAATTTCATGCCCGTTGCCAGTATGTACGTACTAATCTGAACAATTTTCATGGTACTGTGTGTCTGTATAGTGTATAGTGTATAGTGTATATACAGAGACATAGGTGTACGAGGGGGGGGGGGGGCAGGGCCGGGGGCAGCTTCCCCCCAGCCGAATGGAAATGTTGCTAAGTCAGGCAAATTTTCAAGCAAAGTCGGGAGAAAATACAGGAAAAAAATTAAAAAATAGGATGAAAATAAGGAAAAGTAATCAAAACAATTTAATATCTGTGTATTGCAGGAGAAAAAGTATATTGAACAACAGGCACTTAGTGGGTTTTTTATATCAAAAGTCGGGCAATTTCCGTTTCAGTCGGGCAAAATGTTCTCTGCGCCCCCCCTATAAATTTGTGCCCGTACGCCTATGTACAGAGTATAATATATGGACGTGCTGAAATACGAGTGATGAACAGGTATCTCATGAGTGAACGAATCGATACCCTGTTCAACACGAGAAATAAATTTCATTTGTCTAAGGCTCTAAGCATCATGAATTATTCTGTTTATTTCATAAACACTTAAAACAAAAAATCTAAATTGAGGATCAATTTTACACCGATATCTTCACTACTTCATGTTAGGTCTACATAATAATTTGGCAGTAATTTAGCGACGTTAATTTTGGGTTAAGGTTCTCTCTCTTCCGCAGAGGCTTCTTGAACTTTTTTAAGCTCTTAATTTAATATTGCAGAGGTTTATAGAGTATAGAGCATAGAGTAATGCGGTGGAGTGTAATGGGCAATAAGGAAAACCGAATTTCAGCGGTTTTCCTTATTGCCCATTACACTACCATTACTCTATGCTCTTATAGTCTACTAAACCCTAGCTTGGGGGTCCACACGTAGGCTAAACCCCTGCAAAGGCTGCAATATTAATAAACCTCTATATACTGAAGAGAGCTCAAAAATGCTCAAGAAGCCTCCGAAGAGGAGAGAAGTTAAGGTTGGCTAAATCCCTAACAAACTCTGGGTTTCGTGATAAAATTGCGCGAAAAGAAGAGGCTCGCCCAGTCTACCAGTTTCGCACTGCGTACGCGCCTGTTTTTTTGCGAGTTACGTGGTGGTAGCATGCGAATGGAGTGTACCATCTCGAACCCCGAAGATCAGCGCCATCAAAGGTGATTTACCCCTTCAGAAATGGACAAAACCGGCATATGGCGCCAAAGGTCAAGATATCTAACAAGTGGGGTCCCCCCCGGATCTGAATGTTTTTTTTAAGCAGTAGCGGGCGTCGATACAAGTCCAAATGCAAAAATTGTGCGGGAACCCTGAAAAACTCTTTGTTTGATGCGATATAATTTCGATAAAATTGCCGGAAAAGAAGAGGCTCGCCCAGTGCTTCCACTTGGCAGGAAATTTCCTTTGTGTGGGAAATTTTGACGAAATGCAGGAAATTTGCAGGAAAAACGATTCTGCAGGAAATTTGAAGGAAATTTCGAAGAAATTCAAAAATTGAGTAAATTATAAATTGTCTCGAAGAAAACGATGAGAATAGAGAATAGAGCCAATTAAACGTTACCAAACGTCGTCTGACTTGTCTAATAACTGTTATTGTATTTATATATAAAGTAAAATATCAACATATGAACATATCTCAAATTCTCTGCAATAGTCTGATTCGGTGATTCTTGTGAAATGTGAATCAGGAGTCAGGACATGTACTAGCCTTTTGCATGTGGACTTGTATCCACGCCAGCTACATGCTCCAAAAGTTTCAGAGCCGGGGGGGGGGGGGGGGAGAGCGGGAACCACTTTGGTCGGTTTCTTGCCTTTGGTCACATTTTTAGGTTTTCTTTTGGTATTTTTGAAGAAGTGACAAAAGTGTTTCTTAAACGGTTTTTTGGCGAATTTTAGTACAACGGTGATACAGCCCACCGCTGATACACCGGTCATACACCTGTAATATACTACTCCAGTGATACGTCGTTGATACGTCGGTGAAACATCGGTGATAGAGTTTGCCTGGGTTCTTCCTGCGCTTTTGCATGTGGACTTATATCAATGCCCGCTACATGCTGGCAAACTTTCATGGCCGGGTGGTCAGGAACCGCCTGTTAGTTTTCTTGGCCTTTGGTCACATTTGACCAGTTTTCTCTAATTTTGAAGTAGTATGTCTCATCCGATGGTTCTAATCTTTGCGGACAATGTTCCCACACTCTATTCGCATCTACTCACCAAGTTTCACCTCAATTTGACGAATGCTTCGTTCATAGGGTTAGATTTCTTGGCCTTTGATCACGCTGTTATCTATGTACAGCCTTAGCAATACAACCAATCAACTTGAAATTTACACAAGTGATGTATTTCTTCATTCTAAACAACTATTGTTCTAATCGTTACACGGTTACATGGCAAATTTTAGGAAATGAATTTTTTTTTTACCGTAATTACCCTTACTTAGCCTGGCAGTATCTATGTACAGACTTACCAATTAAGTCAATCAACTTGTAATTCATACACAGGATGTAGATGGTAGTTTTAAGCAATATTCGTTATAATAATTATTTAAAAATATATTTATTTTTTTTTAAATTTTTAAAACTGATTTTCAGTTTTTGTACGGCCACGCCCAAATTTTTTGGTGTGACGTCATATCAGCGTCATAAGCGCTTTCCGGACATGAAATCTGGGAGCTATGACATCAAAAGCAAAGAAGTTAGCGGTTTTCGCTACCACGCCCACACTTTTTAGTATGACGTCACAAATTCAGGCTGAGCATCACGTGAGTTACAAAATGGTGTCACATTTTTTGTCAATAGATGAAAGGAAATTTTTAAATTGTACCAGTTTAAAAGCTTACCACACACTCAGTTTTCCCTATTCCAAATATTCTAATTGATTCCTGCACGGGATATCTCCAGTAGTAACATATCTGAAGCACAGGTTCAGGGCTGGCGGCATACTACTTTTAAATATGGTCAAAAATGAGAAATGTCACCCTATTTATTTCCTCAGGATTTGCATTAAAAGCTTCCATCTTCCATGTGCCGACGTGCACGTCCACTGGCTATCAGGCCCCGAAATAAAAATTGATATACTACTATTCCCAGGCCTCCAGCTGCGAAAAACTCGAAAAATATATTTGCCTCTAAATTCGTTTCTTTTCAATAACTTTCTCCAAAACTTTGTACACATAAACTTCCCAATAGGAGACAAATTGTGCCAAAAGCAATTCTGGGTAATGTAAATTCTTGGAAGTCCAGAAAAAAAAAAACTTTCGAAAATATACCGAGTGTTAAAATTTTTCCTTTTTATGTTTTCCATTTTTTTTTCCGCAGTAGTATAGCTCTTCCAAAGATCTTGAATCGTACAAAGTCTCGAGTCCTATAAAAAAAAATTCTAGAGCCAATTCAAAAAATTCATAAAAATGCCTCTAACGACTCTAACGCTGGAAAATTCTGAAATTTTTTGTGCTAAGTTAGTTTTACCCATTCTATAATCATGCAAAGTTTCAAGCTCCTATGGGAACCGTGATTTCTGAAAGTCGAAATTCGAAAATTGGAGTGTTAATGAACAGTGTAAAAGTTACAGTACCTAGACATGATTCGCTTCCCATCCCCAAGGTTTGTTAGGGGTTTAGTAGCCATCGGCCACGTAAGTGCTACTTCTTCTGATACTCCTAGAAGGCGTGGCTTAAACCGGAAGTCCATTTAAGGTCACTTCCGGTATTTTTCGGGGACCCAAAATCCGTTGAAAATTAAAAAAACCCCGGGTTTTTTCAAAAAATTTTCAGGTAGCCCAAGGCCAAATTTTTGAAAAGTCTTGCAAAGTCATAAAATGCAAATTCCGATATTTATTTTTTTTCCGAAAAAAAAAAATTTCTTAAAAATGAATGAGGAACTCAAAAAAAAATAATTTTTTTTTCGAAAAAAAATTTTGTCAAAAAAAATACTTTAAGTTCCATAGCCAAAAATGATCAGTGTCATATGTATAACGAAAAAAAAAAAGTCAAACATTTTACAAAAAAATGTGTTTTTTTGGAAAAAACAAGTCTTAACTTGTATAGCCAAGTGAACCCTTCGTTTTTTTCGAAAAAAAAGTGCGTTTTTTTCGCCCGCCCCTGTCACTCGAAATTCCCGCCACCAGCATCAGGTATTTTTTTTTAACTAAACTATATACATATATTTACACTACTTTGTTCTAATTTTTGTTCTTTTCTTACTTTATTTATTTTTTTTAGTTAATCGTTTTTATTTTTCCCCCCACCAAGACTCCCAACTAAACTATATACATATATTTACACTACTTTGTTCTAATTTTTTTGGTTCTTTTCTTATTTTATTTATTTTTTTTAGTTAATTGTTTTTATTTTTTCCCCCACCAAGACTCCCAACTAAACTATATACATATATTTACACTACTTTGTTCTAAGTTTTTTTGTTCTTTTATGATTTTTATATTTTTTTAAAATTTTTTTTATTGTTTTGTTTTTTATCTTCTCTTTTTCTGCTGCAACTTTCTCCCCTCCCTGGTTCTCCTGATAGCTTTGAATTTGTCCCTTAGCTGTTGGTCAGAGAACGGTTCCATGTTCGGCAGCTTCCTAAGACATGCCACTATGTCTCTCTTCTTCGCATGGGGGGACAAACTCGCGCTGGCATGGTCTATCTGTGACGTTTGGAAATCTGTAAAAAGACCCCCACCCGAAGAAGTTGACTGTGGAGGTGGGGGTGCATTCGTCGATTTTTCCGACCAAGCATGAACGGCTTCATGCCTGGAAAGGCTCGGTAGCACAGGCTGCACTGGTTGCTTCGTTGCGAGGTAGGCCTCGCATTGCCGCAAATCAATACCTTTGAATTCAGGCTTGTCGGAGCACTTGAATTTTATGAAATCCAGGCTTGGGCGCTTTCCCAAGTCGATGGTCGTGCCAAAGATTCTGAGAAAACTTTTCTTTACCTCGACTGGCAGGACTGGATCCGCAGGAGGTGGAAGAGGTGTCGGTTGTGGTGCTGGTGCGGGTGGTAGTGGTGATGGTGGTGCCTGTTTAACTTGCCGAGACGTCATTAATAAAATCATCTTGCGTTAGAAAAAAAAGATAAAGTTGTCCCACGATAACAATGCGCATAAAAAGGTTAAAGACACAACTAAAGATGTTTATAATTATATTTTATATCTGAGACAAGATTAATGGATTCAAAAACGCCTCGGTACTGCCCAAATGGTTGTATAGTGTCTGTATTAAAGTCCAACCTCGTCCCCAGGGCATTTTGCCTCCACGTTGGGAGGTCGGCGAAAATGGCCCTGGCATCGGCTGGTCGATTCTATAATCGGATTGGTCGGTTTAAAAACTTGTTTAATTCAGATACAGTGTAATTTATTCATCAAAATATGAATTGCAATAAATCCACTCTGCGAAGTTCATCCAAAGAATTGTAACGATAGCTTTGGTTAAAGTCAAGAACAACATTAGATACATGTTTCTTCTCGACATTTAAATGTATCCTGGATAATCGTGGGGAGTATCATGATGAATAATGCTAGCCAGTTGCATTTATGATAAAGGTTCACATGAGTGATTTGGCAGAGCGTTAAATATTTCTTATTTATTATTCATGTATACGTATTATACAAAAACGAAACACAAAGACCGCATGAATTTTCTTGACAAAACACCCAAAATTCTGGGTGTCACGTGACCAGCCGATGGCCAGGGCCATTTTCGCCGACCTCCCAACGTGGAGGCAAAATGCCCTGGGGACGAGGTTGATTAAAGTCAACCTCAAGCAACTGTTCTCATCTTTTGACCGTTGACGTCGTCCTGAAGACGTGAAAATGCTTTAAGTGGCGTTGTATAAAGAGTGAGGACGTTGTTGAAATTACTCTATGGCAAAAAAATTATTCATTCTCTTTGTTCCACAACTATAATTATTTTGTTTAAAAGACGTCGTCATTGAAGTTGCCCACACATGTCCTAGTTCTCATATGTCGCCGATGATCGGCGATCATCGGCGATCACGTCGGCGTTCATCGGCGATCTGATAGTTCTCATTTGTCGCAGATGGTCGGCGATAATCGGCGATAATCGGCGGTGACGCTTCACATTTCCCGCCTAAAACATCAAAAATCAAAATGCCGACGTTAAACAGAAGGTTTTATTGCTTGTCAACTACAATTAATAATCGCGCTTCAATTCCGAGGAAAAAACGAGCCCTTCTTGTATTGAACAAGCCACGGAAAAAAAGATTCTGGGTAAGAGAAATGCTTAAGAGGCGCCAACAGCAGAGCCAATTTCACATTTTAGTCGAAGAGTTACGTTTTTAAATTTTTAAGAGAGAGGCTGGAGCATCTTATTAAACTGGTTGCCCCATATATTGTGAAAAAAGAATGCAGGAGCAGGACTGGGTTGTAGAAAATTATCGCCGATGATCGCCGATGCACGTTCTCATATGTTTTTCAGGTCTGTGATGGTCGGTGACTATCGCAAGAAACAAACTTTTTTGTTTTCTGCGATTGGATCGTCGATGATCGTCGACGGTCGCCGATGACATTTGTATGTCGCCGAATTCGCATAGCCCTCATCGCGGATCATCAGCGACATATGAGAGCTAGGCTTAAACACTAAAAATTTCTGGAACATAATAGTCAGTTACTAAATTTAGTCTGATCTTCCTGCAGCGGAAATGAATGAATAAAAGGCATGCATGGTTGTACTCCTTTCCTCTTATATAATTATTATGCAACTATTCAATACAGACAAAGTTGATTTATAATTAGAAAACAAAGAACTTCTTAGTGTCTTTATTTATGCAAAAGGGCAGTAATGACGAAGAAACATCATTAATTTTTTCATGTTTTATATCCTGTATATATATATATATATATATATATATATATATATATATATATATATATATATATATATATATATAGAGAGAGAGAGAGAGAGAGAGAGAGAGAGAGAGAGAGAGAGAGAGAGAGAGAGAGAGAGAGAGAGAGAGAGAGAGAGAGAGAGAGAGAGAGAGAGAGAGAGAGAGAGAGAGAGAGAGCACTTTCATAAAGGCCTACACTTTAAATATTCTTTTATGTGCATCTAAATGAGCCTTTCTGGCCTCGTTATGAAGCAGTTGCGGATTCTTTGGTATTGCAGACACACAAACGAGGCCAGAAAGCATGCACAGAAATATATATATATATATATATATATATATATATATATATATATATATATATATCAAACAAACAAAGTGTTGTTCGCGAAATGTCGAAAAGTGCTCAATACCGTAAAGATAGAGCGAAAATACAGTAAGTGGGTTTACCTCAAGCGACCATCAAGATTTGAGGTAAACCCACTTATTGTATATATATATATATATATATATATATATATATATATATATATATATATATATACACAAGATGAAAACACAAGTTACTTCATCGAATTTTTAATCACTACAGATCTGTAGTGATTAAAAATTCGATGAAGTAACTTGTGTTTTCATCTTGTGTTATACCGCTCTGCTTACGCATTGAGCACTCTATCTGTATGATTTTGTATGCGCTAGTGTATGTCTTAACGACAGTCTCTATCGCTAAATTTATCTATATATATATATATATATATATATATATATATATATATATATATGTATATATATATATATATATATATATATATATGAACGACATAGCTGTATACTGATAAATAAGTGCATGTATATTGTATATTCTGTATGTTGGTAAAGTGGTGTATAAAGTAAGAGTTAATTACCGAGAACCGAGGCGTTTAGCCAAATACAGTCCAAGGGGCTGCAGGCACCGAGGGGTTCATTTGAATAAAAGCCAAGGTTCGAGGTAATTAACTGACTTGTTTAGGCCACGTCCACACGTAATGCGTTTTCATAGCGTTTTTATATTGTTCTCGATCCTCAGTGGAGCAGAAAACAATGGTCTCATTACCTGAAACAATATGAAAACGCTAGGAAAACGTATTACGTGTATATTAAAAGCATATATAATTAGTAATGTTTACAACACGAGCGGCCGTGTTGTATTGAATATGCAATCACGAGCCGAAGGCGAGTGATTGTATATTCAATACAACAAGGACGCGAGTGTTGTAAACAACTTGTGAAATGAATAAATAGTAAAAATCCCTTTGGGATATTGAGATGTTAATTTGCTAATTAGTTACAAGCACTAGTGGTTGTATCAGAAGAGTAAACATCCACTAGTGGTTGTAACTAATTAGCATCATTGGTTTTAGTTTGTATGGGGTTTACAGGGGTATACATGCGACGTAATTTCTGAAATTGGATTGGCTGCAAAACTCATGAATTAGTAATGTGTATGGCCCTGTTGACCAGGGCAATATCTATAGTTAATTTATTATTGAGTCGGTTTTCTTTGATGTACTGCGGGCTGTATATAGCATGCATACAGCCTTGAATACTAACTAGATAAGAAATGAAGAAAAAAACTAGGAAAATCTTTGTCCAAGGTAGAAAAAAAGACAAAACTTTGTTGGAAAACCTCCTCAATAATAAATGAAGTCAGATAAATCCCTCGAACGTTGGGCTGTAGGGGACGCCTCGTTCTTGGGCTTTATCTCTTACATACATCGCCTTGAATTTTTAATTATTGGTTCTCTTGGGATATATTGTAGATACAGCTCTAGAAAGAACAGAGAAAACCGACTAAACTATTAAATAAGTAAGAGATAAAGCCCGAGAACGAGGCGTCCTCGGGCTGTATATCGCATACAGCCCAAGGTTCGAGGGATTTATCTGACTTAATTTATTATTGAGGAGGTTTTCCAACAAAGTTTTGTCTTTTTTCCTACCTTGGACAAAGATTTTCCTAGTTTTTTTCTTCATTTCTTATCTAATTAGTATTCAAGGGCTGTATGCTATATACAGCCCGCGGTACATCAAAGAAAACCGACTCAATAATAAATTAAATATATTTATTAGCCGCAAAGTACAGTAGGTGTGTATAAAAAACCCCCGGAACCCTTAGAAAATGAATTACTATTCTGTTCAAACAACTTACTGTAGTAGTTTGAAAGCCTTAAACTGAGCCACGGATGCGTACAATACACGATCTTATACACCTGGGAAATTAAGATAACTTGAAGTACATACATGGTGAAAGTATTTAAAAGCTTTTTCTCTTCCTGTTTAACTTTTAACCTGATAACGCAGTGCTTTTAGGGCTTTCAAACTACAACAATTAATAGGTTATTTTAAAAGCATACTAATTCTTTTTTTTTATACACACTGTACAGCACTCTTGCAATTACTTATGCCAATTTAATATCCCAAGAGTAAACCTCCTTTGTTGGCTAATAACTAGTTAACCTCGTGCCATGCCCTCGGTTTATAAAACAACTAATTGACCTTGATCGGTTCAATAACCTTATCGAATGACATAGCTGCATAAAACTAAGTGCATGTATATTGTATATTCTGTATGTTGAATATCTTGTCAGTTATATGTGCTAGCTGTACATTGTATATATTCTCTTGATACATCTATATTTCTTTACATTTTTGCAGGGTTATTCTGTAAAGAAGGTGCTGAAAAGCTAACCAAAATTAAAATTAAGATATCTTTAACTTTTATGAAACTAATAAACTTGTATACCTTACAAAGGAAGAGTATAAAAGTGATCCAAAATAATATTCACTAGACACTACAAACTAATAACTTGTTTTAAAAACATTCAAATATCTTTAGACGTAAGATATATAGGACAACGCTAGACAAGGTAAATACTACAGCAAAATACTTTTGCCTAAATTGAATATTTTATAGTTTAATAGATATACTAAACAGTGTAAAATGCGCGCTTAACTTACTTTTATTAAATGAATTTTTATAGAGTATCAATAAAATTATATATTTTTGTACACGTTTATGGCAATAGACAACGCATTACCTAAAAATAAGCAACTTGTAAACCTGGAGGGAGACAAGGACACAAATAAAAGATGGTGAATATTTCGACTTTTGCAAAGTTATTATCAGCTGACCAATTCTATACATTCCCGTCCTCCTATTCTTTTAGCTTTAACCGTTTGTGGTCATCACGGTTAGTGCAGGATTCAAATTTAAACGAAGATATCACAGGAGTTTGCTTTTGTTTTTGCGAGTTTAACAAGAGCGCTGGGTTTTCTCACTCACGAGGGCTGGCTCCCCTAGGCGGGGCATGAATAGCTTACTCTCCTCGAAGGGCTAGAAAATTCCCATGTAAATTTCACGAGGTGAAATCCAGCTCTCTTACCAAGGCTGTTCTAGGAGAATTGGTCTTCTTCTTATATAGTACAAACACCCTCCCTCTGATATACGAAAGAGAATTATAACGACGACAGCACAAAGCGTCTACTCAATCATCTATTCTCTCCAGTGCACGGTGTATTGCTAGATTGCACATGGTATTATATTAGATGCTATTCACTGATCTCGAAATAATACTGGATTAAGTATGTATTGTTTTTAAAATGAAGCCGGAAGTCGGCATTATTTATGGACCAAGTAATGGTCTTTCTAGCGTATTCTGGCAACGATATAAACATTTTGTTGAATGAGATGCTGAATTTTTAAAAGAAAGTAAGTTCAATATTCTTTTTAGGCACAACAGACGTTTTAAGAAGACATAAAGACATTTTTCAGCATGTTTGGTCCCTTAGTAACGGCGAATTTCTTTTGTTTAGCTGGCTTCATTTTATGAACCAGCGGACAATAGGTTGCACTATCCAGTATTCTTTTGAGATCAGTGATGCTATTGTATCATGCAAGCAACGTGACCGCTGTGTCTCAAGACTGTTTTCCACTAGGCAATATTTTTCTAGCGAAGCGACTTTTTTCTTTTGTCTTGGCTAATTAGTTCCACTCGAGAGCTTACGAGACAAAAGAAAATTCGCTTCGCGCGACATTTTTCGCCAAGTGGAAATCCAGCTTTAATTCTTTATCGATTCCAGACCCGGCGGAAGCTCTGGAGAAGTGGAGCGGCTAGGGAGGGGGGTCTGGGGGCATGCTCCCCCAGAAAATTTTGAATTTTGCATGCCCCAGAAAGGCATTTTCGGAGAGTTCGGAGAGGAATTTCCGAAAAATCAATCGGTAAGACAACGGTGATATTCAGGCATTTAAAGAGAAAATTCACGATAATTTAAGGCATTTGTTGCATTAAGAAAATTTAATAATTACGGCTTTTTAACCTGCCGGATTTATTTGCTAATAGAACGTTTAAGCTTCACCTTGGTACGCCGAACTACAAACTGCAGCCTGCAGGCAAAGGTAAAATTGTCGTTTAAAAGACAATAAAAAGAAAAGTCTTCCCACATTAAACTACAACATAAAATAACCTTCATGACGGGAAAAAGCAAAACGCAAGATGACGAGTGGTAAAAAAACCCCTCTACCAATAAAAACAACTCTCTAAATAAATTAGCCATAATGTTACGCCGGTGAGGTAACGAGAATGTAAAACTCGGTACTTAACTAAGTATTCCTTGACAAATCTCATTCTCATCTTGACTTCGTTTTCAAGATTGCAACACCTTATTGTAATAAAACTTAAAAATTTTATATCGCTATTTTTAAATACTTTTATATATTTTTAAAAATGCTTATGTCAGCAACAACATTTGACCAAAAAGTGGGGCGGCCGTGGCGGCCCCTGCCACCCCAGCTCCGCCGGGTCTGATCGATTCTCTGGGTCTCAGGGGTTGTTGAAGTTACGATCATTGAATCTCCAGACTAGCACAAAGACTCAGTGCCTTTTGGTCGCAGTGAATGATATTCGATGTGCGACAGGGCGGAAAAACGAGTCGCGAAAACGCAAACGAACAATTAAAACTACTAGCCTGCATACTGGAGTTCAAGAATCAAGACTTTACCTCCACCAAGGGAATAAGTGCAAGTGATCTATAACTCGTTCAGTCACAAAGTGAGTCCAAAAAAAATTGAATTCTTAAGATCCTTCAAGTGACTAAATCCTGCCATGCACATAATTAGCCACTAAAGCTCTCGACTCATACTTTTAGCTTGGCTGGTCATTCGCCAAACGCTTTAAGATTTATGTGTCATTTAGACTCTGAAATACCTTCCGATATTGACTTGAGTGTGCGAATGACTTTAAAATTTGTTTATTTCTAGTTTCCAACGGTAGATTACTAAATCGTGTTTGCTATTATGACTTATTCTCTGAGGGGAAGTAAGTACTTGGATGGAGTTGTTTTGTTTTTGCATTAAATTTAAAGGTAATGATGCGTTTCTGAATTTAATTATGAAACTTCAAAAGGCTTTGACTTATCGTGAATGACAACAGTTGATGCATGTTTCTGCGGTGAGAGACTGCTGCGAGACTGAGTGAAACCAGATCTAGATGACCATTCGTTTAATCTCAGTTGTTGATGAAGGTGTAAGATGGTTGTGTTTTCTGATTCATGAGTCCTGGACCAGTTGAAGCTACCATCAAACGGAAGTCTTCCTTGCGTGCCTTTGTTTAAGCAGGTTGTGTACCTAAGAAATACCAGCACACACTTGGATCATTGATTCGCTGTCAAGGTTTATATTACAACTTTACTAGCGCCATGAGCGAGGCTTCGAGGCCAGAATTTTGTCTCGTGGTGAGTAATATCGAAGCTCAGAATGTTGGTTTTAGTCTCGGAGATCAAAGACACGATAAACAGCTCGTTCAAATTGAACTAAAAGGTAATATATGAATAACTCTAAGGTTTAATGTTTATGTTTAATGGTCTATCTAGAAATATTAATTGGTTGCTTGTTTGAAAACTAATAATTCGTATATATATATATATATATATATATATATATATATATATATATATATATATATATATATATATATATATATATATATATATATATATATATATATATATATATATATATATAAGTATAGGTTATATAGTGTTAAACATTGTGTGCAATTTTCATTGATAGATAGGTAATTGGACCCATACTGGTGTTAAACATTGTGTGTAATACACAATTATCAAACAATACAGGGTAGGAGCTTAAGCAGAACCATCGCATTGGAGGATAACTGAAATGAAATAACTAAGGAGATATGTGTATTTATCGTATATATAAAATGAAATTGAGCGAATTAAATATTAGTAAGATTATAAGGAAGAGTATAGAGTATGAAAAAGAGTGAGATAATAGGAGCGTGAGGAGTATTAGGGTGAATGGATAGGAGTGTGCAAGGAAAGGTATTTTTCTGTAAAGCCGGCAACCCTCGACGCGTTTCGACCTTACAGTCTTCTTCAGGAGGGATTTTTAGGGAAAAGGAGTTCTGTGGTTTGTATCGTGAAAATATGGGAAACGTGGAAGAGTGTAAATGGGGTTGAAATGAAAAGGAGTGGAAGAGTGTAAAAAGGGGGGGAGGGTAAAGAGAGAAGGAGATGGATATGTTAGTTTGTAGTTAAGGTATGTTACATTACGATAATATAAGGTAATAAAAGGTAAAGAAGGCCTACCGAAGGTATGGTTCTTTCTGGACATTCCAATTCTAATTTGTGCCATAGTTGAACACAGTTCTCTCTTGCGAGGTTCTCATTGCAGAATATTCTAAAATTAATGCAGCGTATTCTTTTCTTAATGATGTTATTCGTTTAACATTTTCAACTCTTTTTCCCTATTGACGAGTGAAGTTATAGCCAGATTGAAATACTAATTACGTGCTTGAAAGTTGTTGTTTTTTGGTTGGGTTTTTTTTATTTTTTAACAAGTTTATTTGGATCATTTATACTTAACAACAATAGAACATTAATAGTATTACATGGCAAGATGACGAAAGATAGTATAAAAATATAATATAATAAAAATATAATAAGATGCAAAGGGGAAAGGTGCGAACGGAACTCTAAGGCCCATGCAAGGCGCCCAACCAAATAAATTTAAAAAGTCTTGAAAAAATCAAATATGGAAGGAAGAAGTGAAGCGGAGCCCTTCATCAGAGTAAAATGTCATGAAGGAATCCGTTCGAAACGTCAGTATTTCGTTTTCGATCAAAACTATTCTTGGCATCCAGTTGCCACCTTTTCACTTTGCTCTAATAAAGGTAAAAATTGGGTATACTTATATTAACAAGCTTAAAATTCCCAATTTTATTGTTTGTAAGTCTTGTCTGTCTTTGTCACAAAATGAATGTATTCTTAACGCAGTTCCACTGTATGTAGCTCATGTAGTCAAGAAAGTACCGTAGAATCCCGAAAGTAGCGGCCCCCCTTACTTTCGGTTTTATCCGCTGTTGGGGGCCGCTACTTTCGGGGGGCCGCTACTTTCGGGGGGCCGCTACTTTCGGGGGGCCGCTACTTTCGGGGGGCCGCTACTTTCGAGGGGTCGCTACTTTCGGGGGGCCGCTACTTTCGGGGGGCCGCTACTTTCGGGGGGCCGCTACTTTCGGGGGGCCGCTACTTTCGGGGGCCGCTACTTTCGGGGGGCCGCTACTTTCGGGGGGCGCTACTTTCGGGGGGCCGCTACTTTCGGGTGGTAAAATACGTCAACATACTGTGGGAATATTCTTCTTTGTTCTTTCCTATTTACAAACATTTAATATGCTTTAGTTTTTCCTTATGCCTTTTCAACTCTGACTGTTATACACTTTGGTACGTTGATAGTTGAAACTTAACACTTTCGAGCTAATCAAGCGATGACTTTCGGGGGGCCGCTACTTTCGGGGGGGGGGGGGCGCTACTTTCGGGATTCTACGGTACTATAACTAGGCCTTACTCATTTGCTAAAGGTTGCGCCGAGTGAAAGCCTGGGCACGAGATTGAAAATAAACCTCTGACCTCCACCTTAAATAGAGGAACCTTTTCGTTATATATTACACGACGTTTCAGACACGCCAAAGGTTTTTGTATCTGCGCAACGCGCAGATATATTGCTATCGTGTTGTGTGTGTGTGTGTGTGTGTGTGTGTGTGTGTGTGTGTGTGTCTGTGTGTGTGTGGGTTAACTTTTTGGTGTAAACGCTGACCTGTAATGTGTGCAGTAGTGTGACCGTTTATATTTCCTCGCCATGTTGTATGACCTAAGGAGCGAGACGAAGAACAACATTATTTTCGAAGAAAGTCAATTGCAATGCTGTATGATTGGAGTAGTATGATTCAGGGATACTTTAAAATGATTGCGTCTGACCGTACGCCAAGTGATAGCATAATAATGCAATTTGATATTTGCGCTCATCTCAGTTCAAATAGATTTTTCTCCGTTGCTATTCTAATACGATTTGTTTTAATTCACATATGTTGTACAGAATTTAACGCTCTATCTAACCGTACAAGTTTCCCAAATGGCACAAACCTACAGACGATTGACTTACTTTAAATATGACCGCGTTCGACCGTACGCCAAGTAAATAGCCGTATAATGCAATTTGATACTTGCGCTCATCTCAGTTCAACTGATATATTTTTCTCCGTTGCTATTCTATACGATTTGTTCTAATTCGCATATGTTGTACAGAATTTAACGCTCTATCTAACCATGCAAGTTTCCCAAATGGCACAAACCTACAGACGATTGATTTACTTTAAATATGACCGCGTTTGACCGTAGGCCAAGTAAATAGCGTAAATAATGCAATTTGATATTTGCGCTCATCTTAGTTCAAATAGCCTTTTCTCCGTACCTACATACATGGCACAAACCTACAGACGATTCAGGGGTATTTAGACCCGCGGTAGGCTAGCCGTATTATTGGCCATTGGGATATATCTTCTAGCAGTTAGCCGTTAAATTCTATATTTCCTACAAAGTTTTGTACAAAAACATTTCGGAGACAGGAGATATTGCTGATAAACTGGTTAAGTATTTTTAACGTGACTTATAGTAAACTTGTGAGTGTGATCTACCACAGTTTTTGTGAGTCATGATGAGTCATGATAAAAAATTATTAAGGTCAGAGAACGTGTACTTTCTCTTTAATTATCTTATAAGATCTCGCTAAAATCTAATAAGATCTACATGTAAAAATCTTAAGATTTTTTATAAGATCTTACAAGATTTTCCAAGATCACACAAGATCTTGACATGATGGTTTGCGCAGATACATGTACGCATAGCGGACCTTTTGTTTAAATTTTTCAAAATGGCGGTTTCACACTTTCACCGGGAAAACATGTATTATGCATAATACCTAGTAAATTAAAGCAATTTAATAGATTATAGTTGTGTAGAATGTACTTTTACAATTGTAAGGTAAGTTAAAGCAGGATTTTGTTTGGAATTGGCTGATTATTTTAAATATTTTTCTTGTTAAATTATTTGACCAATTATAAATATTATTAAATATGTATTATATTTATTATATGTTTTTGTTGGTCAATAGGGTTGAAATATTGAAAATTTGTACAAACCCTTTTAGTAAGTATAGAATACGTAATAATTTTCACCCTATGACGTCAATTTCTTTTCAATTTTTCTTTTGAATTCTTTTCAATTTCGTTTATTGTCACGTCTTAGCTTTTGTATATTTTCAATAGAATTCAAAAGGCTGAAAATGACGTCAAGTGTGGAAAATGACGTACTCTACACTTATTAAAAGGTCTATGAATGATATATTATATATAAATTTATTATTATTATTATTATTATTATCATTATTATTATATAAAATGGAGTGTTTTATTGATGATTCCACCACTAGTAAAAACGATAATGTGTGATTATTTATGATTATCTCACATGTGTCAATTATTGTGAAATGCATTAAAGAGTTTACTGCTCTATTTTTGTGGTGGGATAGGACTATTTTTTTATATAATAAACAGAACAATACATGAATGCTTGGAAATATGAAATTTATTTCTCGTGTTGACCAAGAAATCACACTCGATCGTTTGCTTTGCTCACTTGTAAGATATCCTATAGTCATCACTCAAAATAGATTTCATATTTCCATGCATCCATGTATTATTCTCTATTTAATTAATTAATTAACTTATTTATTTATTTATGTTAATTTATTATGGCTTATTGTCTTTCAGGTAAAAAGAAGCAATGTACAGATACTGCCATCCCATGTGATTCACCTGATGGGAAAGATGGATGTAGATTGTTTACTAAATGGGAGGATAAGGTTTGGCTTTTTTATCTTTGTTTTGGTTTTATTATTTAATAATGCATATATATATATTTATATATAAGACATATATATTTATGAGGTCATTCCTATATGAAGGAAGCACTTTTTCTGACTATTATATTAACCAAAAATGCTCGGAATCATCCAATTATCCCAGTGTTAAAATAAAAACATATTCTATTTTTAGAGATATATATCGATGATGTCAGTTCTATATGAAAGAAGCGCTTTTTCTGACTAATATATTAACCAAAAATGCTCAGAATCATCCAATTATCCCTGTGTTAGAATAAAACCAGATTCTATTTTAAGACATATATATTTATGACATCATTTCTATATGAAGGAAACACTTTTTCTGACTAATATATTAACCAAAAATGCTTGGAATCATCCAATTATCCCTGTGTTAGAATAAAAACAGATTCTATTTTAAGTGTCTTCATTCTTTTTCTTTATTTCAGTCCTTGACATTTGATTTGGATAAAAAGAAATTGGAAGGAAAGGACAAAATAAGAATTAAAGTTTTTCAATATGGAATAATTCGAAACAAGTATTTATTTATATTTATTTGTTTGTTTGTTTGTTTGTTTGTTTGTTTGTTTGTTTGTTTGTTTGTTTGTTTGTTTGTTTGTTTGTTTGTTTGTTTGTCTGTTTGTTTGTCTGTCTCTCTGTCTGTTTGTCTGTTTGTCTGTTTATTTGTTTGTCTGTTTGTCTGTTTGTTTGCGTGTTTTTTGTTTGTTTGTTTGTCTCTCTGTTTGTTTGTCTCAACTGTTTGTTTGTTTGTCTGTCTGTCTGTCTGTCTGTCTGTTTGTTTGTTTGTTTGTTTGTTTGTTTGTTTGTTTGTTTGTTTGTTTATTTGTGTGTTTTTTTTTTGTGTGTGTGTGTGTGTATTTGTTTGTTTAATAAAAGTAGTGTGCTGTGTAGGCAGTGTAGAAACAACATTCAAAATATAGTAAGGTTAGATATACTGCCGAAACAGAGAACGTAGGAAGGAGTCTAATGTTTCGAGCGAAGGCCCTTCGTCAGAGAGAAACGTGTGTTTGTTTGTTTGTTTGTTTGTGTTTGTGTTTGTGTTTGTGTTTGTGTTTGTGTTTGTGTTTGTGTTTGTGTTTGTGTTTGTGTTTGTGTTTGTGTTTGTGTTTGTGTTTGTGTTTGTGTTTGTGTTTGTGTTTGTGTTTGTGTTTGTGTTTGTGTTTGTGTTTGTGTTTGTGTTTGTGTTTGTGTTTGTGCTTGTGCTTGTGCTTGTGCTTGTGCTTGTGCTTGTGCTTGTGCTTGTGCTTGTGCTTGTGCTTGTGCTTGTGCTTGTGCTTGTGCTTGTGCTTGTGCTTGTGCTTGTGCTTGTGGCTTGTGCTTGTGCTTGTGCTTGTGCTTGTGCTTGTGCTTGTGCTTGTGCTTGTGCTTGTGCTTGTGCTTGTGCTTGTGCTTGTGCTTGTGCTTGTGCTTGTGCTTGTGCTTGTGCTTGTGCTTGTGCTTGTGCTTGTGCTTGTGCTTGTGCTTGTGCTTGTGCTTGTGCTTGTGCTTGTGCTTGTGCTTGTGCTTGTGCTTGTGCTTGTGCTTGTGCTTGTGCTTGTGCTTGTGCTTGTGCTTGTGCTTGTGCTTGTGCTTGTGCTTGTGCTTGTGCTTGTGCTTGTGCTTGTGCTTGTGCTTGTGCTTGTGCTTGTGCTTGTGCTTGTGCTTGTGCTTGTGCTTGTGCTTGTGCTTGTGCTTGTGCTTGTGCTTGTGCTTGTGCTTGTGCTTGTGCTTGTGCTTGTGCTTGTGCTTGTGCTTGTGCTTGTGCTTGTGCTTGTGCTTGTGCTTGTGCTTGTACTTGTGCTTGTGCTTGTGCTTGTGCTTGTGCTTGTGCTTGTGCTTGTGCTTGTGCTTGTGCTTGTGCTTGTGCTTGTGCTTGTGCTTGTGCTTGTGCTTGTGCTTGTGCTTGTGCTTGTGCTTGTGCTTGTTTGTTTGTTTGTTTGTTTGTTTGTTTGTTTGTTTGTTTGTTTGTTTGTTTGTTTGTTTGTTTGTTTGTTTGTTTGTTTGTTTGTTTGTTTGTGTGTGTGTGTGTGTGTGTGTGTGTGTTTTTGTCTGTCTGTCTGTCTGTCTGTCTGTCTGTCTGTCTGTCTGTCTGTCTGTCTGTCTGTCTGTCTGTCTGTCTGTCTGTCTGTCTGTCTGTCTGTCTGTCTGTCTGTCTGTCTGTCTGTCTGTCTGTCTGTCTGTCTGTCTGTCTGTCTGTCTGTCTGTCTGTCTGTCTGTCTGTCTGTCTGTCTGTCTGTCTGTCTGTCTGTCTGTCTGTCTGTCTGTCTGTCTGTCTGCCTCTCACTGACTGACTCTCGTCACGAGCAGACGTGTGCCGAATCGCTCCGCAAATTTTTGAGTTAGATCTCGACAAATTTGTCTTACTTCTAATATAATGAATCACTATCTTGACTACGAAGACGATAGTGATTGTTTTCGCTGGGGTGGATCAATAAACGATCTAAAAACGTTTATCAATGGTCTTTTGAACGTTGATGAAGACGAAGACGAAGGCGAAACGAAAGAGGACAAAATGCACAAGGCTATCACCTACAAAGTGAAGGACTGCTCCGTTAGATTTTACACGTCTACCAACGTCCTTATGTTACATGGCAAGGAACATGCTGCACTAAGAGAAATGTTTCATGATGTTTGTGAACGAAACAGGAACCCGGCTTCCAGGACGACTGACAGTAATGGCGAAGCAATCGAAACAGCTCAAAGCGATCTTGTCCTATCCATCGACAAGGACAAAACGATTTTCACTGATGAGTTAAATAGTAAACTCGATGAGGATACTTCAATTCTAAGTTCGAGGATAAGCTTTGAGAATGGCGAGCAAACCATGCCGAATATTGTTTGCGACCATGCAGCTGTGATGAACGAACTGGCAAATCTAAGAGCCGAGATACGAGACATCAAAGTCAAGTGTTTTGTCAAAGCTCCTGGTAGATATGAAAAATAATCTGAGCAGCTTAGCAACGATTTACTAGAGTGCCGGATGGAAATTAAGGAACTTAAAACTCAAATAAAAATCCAAGACGAATACACCAAACGACTTGAAGAAGAGAAGTCTAGCTTGGTTACAGCTATCAAACTACTTATGCAGGACGCCAGTCCAAATACCAAAACTCCCACTGGCGATAAGAACGATAATGAAGCTAGACAACACAATCCAAAGAAAAATAAGAAAAAGACGAAATCTTCAACAGCAAAGGAAAATAAGAACTCTGAACAAAATGAAGTCACTAATGTTGATGACTCAGCTAAGCCGAAGACCAGCGATGAACGCAAGAAGACGATCATAATAGGCGATTCGATTATATCCAAACTTAAAGGATGGAAGATGTCCGACAAATCCAACAGAATCAGTACAATATCTATTTCTGGTTCAAGAGTTGAAGATATGAAGGACTATATCAAGCCTACCCTTAAAGCAAAACCTGACAATATGATTGTTCACATTGGCACAAATAATCTTCGTTCCGAAGAACCCCAAGTTGTCGCTGAAAAAATCGTCAACATCTGCGAACAAATCGAGAGGAATTCCCCCGACACCACAATAGCTGTCTCCGAATTAACTGCTCGACAAGACTCTTCAGAGCTAGAACATAAACGTGTCGCGGTCAACAAAATTCTTCGTTCATTTTCAAAATCAAGGAACTGGAAAATTATATCTCATGATAACATTGATCCAAGCTGTTTAAACGGACGAAAGCTACATCTTAACGCCCGTGGAACAATTAATCTTGCGAAGAATTTTAAAAACTATTTAACTAATCTATATTGACCTGTTAATAGAAGCTATGATGTTATGTCTGAAAATTTACAAATCCCGCAGGTATAGAGGTTTTAAAATGGTCTCTTTAAATATTACAAGTCTTCCTTTACACATAGAAGACGTTCGAGCGTGGATAACCCATCAAAATATCGATCTAATTGCCTTTAATGAAACACGGCTTGATAATAACATAACTAGTAATCAAGTAAAACTAAACAACTATGATTTAATTAGAAAAGATCGTAACCGAAACGGTGGTGGGGTTTGTATTTATTTAAAAAATCACATCAATTATAAAGTTCGATACGACTTGATGACAAATAACACTGAAGCCATTATAGTGGAAGTTACCAAACCAAACAGTAAACCTTTTGCTATAGTTGTTGCTTACAGACCACCTGACTGTAACCCTGATATATTTTTTGATCACATTTCAAACGCTGTCAAAGTGCTTGATTACGAAGCAAAGGAAATTTACATGTTAGGAGATCTTAACTGTGACTTACTCAGCAACAGGACGTACCGACCTACTCAACTATTAAACTCGCTTTCCGAAATATACCAACTTATTGTCGAGCCAACTAGATGCACACAAAATACTAGAACTCTAATTGATGTGATTTTCACCAATTGTTCCAACAGAGTTGTTGCATCTGGAGTGGTACATTTAGGTATAAGCGATCATAGTCTTATTTACGCAATACGGAAGATCGCTATTCCAAATAAGAATACGCATAAAGTTATAACATGTTCGAAATATGAAAAATTTCAACGTCATTAGCTTCAAAAACGATTTAACCAATCTCGCTTGGTCAACTATTAAGAACTTAGGTGATTCCAATGACCGGTGGGAATTGTGGAAAAAAATGTTTTTGTCTATTGTTGATAAACATGCACCATTCAAACGAAAACGAGTGAGAAACAAAAAGAGTCCCTGGATGACGCCTCATTTAAAACAATTACTAGTTAACCGAGACAAGCTTAAAAAAGCAGCGGTGACATCTAATAATCCCAGTGACTGGCAAAACTTGAAATTTGCCCGAAATAATTGCAACAACAAGATTAGAAAAGCTAAAAAGGATTATTATCACCACTTCTTTGAAGCTAACTCGGGAAACTCAAAGGAAGTTTGGAAATCAATTAATGAATTGATGTCTCGCAACTCTAAATCTGACAGTATCCCTTCTCTAAAAATTGGAAACCAAGAAATCAATAATGATGCGGATATATCAGAAAGTTTTAACAAACACTTTTCGGAAATTGGACTGAAATTGACATCAACTGATTTTCAGACTACTAAATTGTACTCTGATTATTTGAAAACAGCTAGTTCGGTATTTACTTTGAAACCTACAACACCAAATGTCGTTTTTAAATTACTTAGTTTAATACCCGATAGGAAAGCAACTGGCTTAGACCAAATACCATGTAAACTACTCAAACATGCAGCGCCTATTATTTTTGAATCTTTATGTGACCTTTTCAATTTTTCCATACAAACAGCCGTATTTCCTGACGAGTGGAAACTTGCAAAGGTTACACCAATACATAAAAGCGAAGCTAAAGACGACGTAAACAATTACAGACCTATCTCTGTACTCAGTGCCGTATCTAAAGTTTTTGAGCGTATTGTTTACGATCAGTTATATACGTATCTCAATAAATATAGTTTATTGCATGAAAAACAATCAGGCTTTAGGCCATTTCACTCTACTACGAGTACACTTCTAGATGCAACAACTGATTGGCTTAAAAACATGGATCAGGGACTTCTTAATTCTGTAGTTTATTTGGATTTAGCAAAGGCATTTGACACTGTAAGCCATGACATATTACTCTGTAAGCTCCAAAGTTATGGAGTTGATGCAAATACTTTATCTTGGTTCAAATCGTATTTGCACAATCGCAGACAAAAATGTTGTGTTAACGGCTTTCTGTCAAAAGAACGTACACTTAACTGTGGCGTTCCCCAAGGTTCCATTCTTGGACCATTATTATTTCTCATTTATATTAATGATCTTCCACATTGTCTGCAACATTCCACTGCTCGAATGTATGCTGACGATACTAACGTAACAACTACTGGAACATCTATTCGAGAAATAATAACTCTTGCCAACAAAGATCTCGAAAATATTAGTGAATGGCTAAAAGCAAATAAACTCAGTCTAAACGTAACTAAAACAGAGTACATGTTTGTTGGGTCTGACTATAATCTTGACAAGGTAAGAGATATGCCGCTATTATATCTCGACAGTAAACCTATAAAACGAGTTAGGGTAACCAAATCTCTAGGGGTATATATAGATGAAAGATTATCATGGTTAGATCATATCAACAATATGTCAAAAAAAGTAAGTGCTTCAATTTCAGGTCTTCGACAAGTGAGACGTTTTGTTCCTCAGCAAACTTCAATTACAATATACAAGTCACTAATTCAACCATTGTTCGATTATTGTGATGTTGTGTGGGACAATATGCCTTTGACAACAGCCCACAGACTGCAAAAGCTGCAAAACCGTGCAGCAAGAGTGATTACTTGTCAAGGTTATGAAGTCAGATCTAATGAAATAAGACAACAATTACAATGGAAAAATCTTACGGAAACACGAGATATGAACAAGTTAATTATGATGTATAAAGTGTTAAACAACATGGCCCCTCCGTATCTACGAGACCATTTTAAAATGTCTACCGTTAATGATATATATTCCCTGCGAAACAGAAAGTTGTGTCTTGTTTTACCTCAAGCACGTACTGAATTCTTAAAAAAAAGTTTTGCATATTCTGGATGTAAAATTTGGAACAACTTGCCGGAAAATGTAAAATGTAGTGAAAACATTAATGAGTTCAAAAGAGGCCTCACATCATGCTTCTAATTAATAATTAATAATTAATTTTTAACTTTTGTAAGTTTAGTTCGGCTTTCTTGTAAAGCAGTTTATCAACTGAAGAAATTCCGACTTTAAATAAATATCTGTCTGTCTGTCTGTCTGTCTGTCTGTCTGTCTGTCTGTCTGTCTGTCTGTCTGTCTGTCTGTCTGTCTGTCTGTCTGTCTGTCTGTCTGTCTGTCTGTCTGTCTGTCTGTCTGTCTGTCTGTCTGTCTGTCTGTCTGTCTGTCTGTCTGTCTGTCTGTCTGTCTGTTTGTCTGTCTCAACTTTTTGTCTGTCTGTCTGTCTGTCTGTCTGTCTGTTTGTTTGTTTGTTTGTTTGTTTGTTTGTTTGTTTGTTTGTTTGTTTGTTTGTTTGTTTGTTTGTTTGTTTGTTTGTTTGTTTGTTTGTTTGTTTGTTTGTTTGTTTGTTTGTTTGTTTGTTTGTTTGTTTGTTTGTTTGTTTGTTTGTTTGTTTGTTTGTTTGTTTGTTTGTTTGTTTGTTTGTTTGTTTGTTTGTTTGTTTGTTTGTTTGTTTGTTTGTTTGTTTGTTTGTTTGTTTGTTTGTTTGTTTGTTTGTTTGTTTGTTTGTTTGTTTGTTTGTTTGTTTGTTTGTTTGTTTGTGTATTTATTTATTTATTTATTTATTTATTTGCTAGTTTATTTAAAAGTTTATTTAATTATTTGTTCTGACTGTTTATTATATCTGTAAAACACAAGGCTGAACTTAACAAATAAATAAATAATTTTCAACAGACTTCTGGCAAAGGCTGATCTTTCTTTGGAAGGATTGGTTTGCCGTGATGAAAAGAAAAAGACTTTTGAACTTAATCTTTACGATGGTCACAATCGTCCAATGGAGGTAATATTTGAAAATTTTGTGGGATTTATTATTAAATATATACATATTTTAATTAATTCTGTCCACAAGGGGCTAAATTCAAGAGCAATTTACATTAATATTAAATTTTAGTTGAGCTCTTATATTCATTTTGCATGGTTTCCACCCAGTAAACCACTTGCTACGATTCAAGTGGCAGAGTCGAAGGCATATTAAAGACACACTGACAGCCACCATACAACACATTTATGACACACATGTCAGACCACGAATCACAGCTAAGACATAGGTGTTGATTTTACGGAGGGAGGAAAATTAGAAAATGCTGTGAAAACCCCTCGAAGCACAGGAGATATCAACTAAACTCTACTCACATGTAAGTCCCAAGCTCGAGCATGGGGTTTATATTCCCAGAGACGGTCACCCATCCAAGTACTAATCCCGTCCAACTGGGCTTATACACGGCACTAGAGTGATGAGAGGCAAGTGCCCTAACAACACACGCCAAGCGTATAAATGTATATATAAACAATGGGAATTAATATGCTTTGTTGATGTTTTGTTTGCTTTAGTCTATGTTTAAATGTGAGGTGAACTATTCAATCCCTGAGGAGCAAAGATCTGCCCAGCAAGATGCAGCAAATAATAAGATGGCTTCAAAAACCAAGGATGGCAAACAAATAGAAAATCTTTCAGATATTCAAACAGGGTTGGTTTTATTTAATTTAACGTATTTTTACGTTTTTTGGAACAACTTTATTACTTTTGCCTAAAAAATTTTTTTTTCTTTATTCTCATTCTCTTCCACCTCCTTTGATTTTGTTTTCTATTTTTTTTCTTGTTTTTTTCTTGTTTTTTTTTTCAAAGCCTTTTTTTCCTCTTTCTATTTTCCCTGTTCTCTTTTTCTTTTGTTTTTCACTTTTCCTTTTTTTCTTTTTTTCCGTTTTTTTCCTTTTCATTTCTTTTTTTTCTTTTCTTTACTTCTTTAATCTTTTTTCATCCTTCCTTTCATGTTTTTGTTTCGTGTTTTCTTCCTCCTTTTCTGTTTTCTTGGCTTCTGTCTGTCATTCTTTCTTTTCTTTCTTTTTCTTTCATGACTCCTTTCTTTCTATTTGCCTTTCCCGCTCTCTGCCCATTTTTATCAATTTCCCTCTTCTCTTCAGTTTCTCTTTTCTGCCTTTTCTCTTTTCTACTCTTCTTTAAGCCTTTATTTTTCATCTTCCCCTTCTTTCTCACTAAAGAAAGGTTTATTCTTAGAGTTCAACACCCAAAAAGAATACGCGAATACCCAGATAAAGCTCTTGACTTCCAGGTAAAGCAAATTTCGAGTCAATTTAAACGGGATTTCAAGAGATGATGTTAGAACAATGTTTAAAACCCTCAAAGTTTACCTAAGTGAAGAAATCGTATTTTTAATAAATCTCGAAAACCTAATTTGCTTAACTGAGTGAAAAGGTGGTAAACTGCTGAGAATAGTTTTTATTAAAGAAATACGAAATGGTTTTCCGTGTTTGGATACTCTGATCCAAACACGCGTATTTCTTTTATAAAATAATCACAAGTGAATATGATATACTGTCCGACATTTTCAGAAAATCGTTTTGGCGTTTTGGCGGGAATTTTCCGTGATTGGATAATCTGATCTCTGATCAATTGACCAATGCATACGGTACCCTGCGAGTCAGAGCCCCTTTCCGACTAGGCTCGGTTTCCAGCCTTATTTCGGGCTGCGACCTGCCCCCGGGTAAAGTCCCGCGAGTCGAGATAAGGCTGGAAATCGAGCCTGGAGAGTCTAGTACATCATGAAAAATAACGTTTTTCCCTGGTGTATTGTAACGGTACCCTGCGAGTCAGAGCCCCTTTCCGACCTACGCAGGCTTCGGGGGAAAGTGGGCTCTGCAAACAAACTCGACCTTCGCCTCAAGTTTGGGGCGAGTCAGTCAGGTTTTAAACTGGTCAAACAAGTTCTAGTTTATGAATACACGTTAGCAAGGAAAATAGCAAGTAACGCGTTAGAGCCTGGGCCCAAAATAGTATCTTGGCAACCGTTCACGCATGCTCAATAAGAAATATCCAGTTTGTTGGCAGAGCCCACTTTCCCCCGAAGCCTGCGTAGGTCGGAAATATAGACTCTCGTGCCACCGTCACATTTCACTCTAAGCCGAGAATGTCATTTGGCACTTTTAACTTTTTACTCTGTCTAATGCCAGATAATTTTATTTATCAAAGGGCGACCTCGGCTAGGGGAGAATGGAAGGGGTGAAGAAACGAGAGAATACGTACAGAAACAATCATTAAAATCAAGTGTTGAAACACAAATCAAAATATAGTAAGGTCGGATATACTAGCTCTGTCCTGCTGGCAAGAGTACCTTGACGTAGTATACCTCTTTAAACGTTTACGTATTGCAAGCGACCCTTACATTTCTCTAACCGTGTAACCAGGCGCTCTAACCAAAAAAATGAAATTATTTTAAATATTCCTAAAGTAAACACTCTAACTTTTCAGAACAGCTTTTATTGTAGAGCACCATAATTTTCAACTCCTTGCCATCACATTTGCGAAATGTCAACCTCTCTATTGTCCATTTAAGTCTAAACTATTAGAATACTACAAGCACGCAACCGAACCCGTATACGATGTTGAAACTCCACAAACGTTTAAAACCGTTTGTGTAAAATGTCACTCGTGCCATCCTCTGTCCGGCCTTCTTGTTAAAATGTGCTGTTAATTTATGTATTCACGAGTCTTAGGTTAGAAGTTACTTTTAATATTTATGTTTTAATGTTTTTCATATTGATTTTGTATTTTGGGGATCCCGTAATGGAGCCACAAGCTCTGGGGGACTTCCCTGCATGCCATTTTTGACAAGCTTGTAAATAAAATAAAAATAAATAAAAAAATACTGCCGAAACAGAGAACGTAGAAGTCCCTACGTCAAGGCCCTACGTCAGAGAGAAAGGTTAGACTTTCGTGTTTTGGCAGTATATCCAACCTTAGTTAGTTTCAGAATACTCAGTAATACTCTCTGTTAGTAAAGCCCTGTTTACACGGTCAAAATTTAAGCGGGATCTGAGCCACATCTGACTTTAAGCGGGCTTAAAATGTCCGTGTAAACAGATCGGCGTAAATTAATCGCAATTAGTTTGCACCACCTCAAGGAGGTGGATTAAACTGAGCACGATCAAGTTAATCGCGCTTAACTTGGCCGTGTCAACGCAACTGGGTTGAAAAACGCTTGCTATTAATACGGTGTTATTAATACGATAAAATGCATTTTTTTTCCATGCTGTAGAAGCTTCCATCTCGCTATTCTTTGCTCCGTTGTTTCTTTCTTTCTTTTAGCTATTACTCTTTCTCGTGTACCGATGTCTTCAGTTGTTTAACGCACGCTACCCATACGAAGCTTCCAAAACCAAAAATATAGCTCGTCCGCCATGTTGAATAATGGTGTACGTGTTTTAGTAAGGGATTGTTAAATGACCGTGTAAACGCACCAAGGTGGCGCATTTTAAGCACGCTTAACTTAAGCGTGCTTAAATTTTGGCCGTGTAAACACGGCTTAATACTCTCTTCAACTAGTCTTGTAACCGAGCGGTTAAGACTCGTTCCTGGAGGACTGGGCACAGTCTAAGGTATAAATACCTTAATTAAACTTTCTCCGCTATTTTATTTTATTTCTAGTGGCTCAATGGTTAGAGCGTCTGGCTAGCATTCAGAAGGTTGTGGGTTCGAGTCCCGCTTAGAGCTCAGAGTTTTTCTGAGTATTACTAACTAACACAGCTTGTACAGCAAACAACTGACAATTATTATCCAACCTTACTATATTTCTATTAGGAAACATCTATAAATGCGCCCTTTCGTTTTTTAGGTCCAGGTGAAAGTAATCGAAGCACGGCAGCTTGAAGGAGGTCCTAATATTAACCCTGTTATAACGATCGCAATTGATAAAGTGAAAAAACACACAAGAGTTCAGGATACAACCAATCGACCATACTACAACCAGGTACCTCATATAATCTTGGAGAAAAAGATACTCCAGAAGTATCGTTGATGTCCGTGTAAAAACAGCGCTCCTATTTCACGATAAATGTTTAGGGGGAAATTTTGAAAAATGTCAAGTTTGTAGAGTCACACAAAACAACAAACACGGAGTGAAATTTGATTATGGAGTGGAGTGGCGCGGCGTGGAGTAGAATGAAGTAGAGTAGAGTGGAGTGGAATGGAGTAGAGCGGGATGGAGTGGCGTGAGTTGGAGTGGAGTGAGTTGGAGTGGAGGGGAGTGGAGTAGAGTGGAGTGGAGTGGAGTGAATTGGAGTGGAGTGGAGTGAATTGGAGTGGAGTGCAGTGGAGTAGAGTGGAGTGGAGTGAGTTGGAGTGGAGTGGAGTGGAGTGGAGTGGAGTGAGTTGGAGTGGAATGAAGTGGAGTGGAGTGGAGTGGAGTAGAATGAAGTGGAATGGAGCGTTGTGGAGTGGAATGGAATCGAACGGTATGAAACAGGATAGAGTGGAATGGAGTGGAGTGGAGTGGGTTCGATTGGAATGGAACGCTTATTTTAACCCAAACATATCTCGTATTTTGTTTGCGCAATTTTTTTTCTTTTTGCAGACGTTTGCATTTAACTTTCCTTCGACCACTTTTGCAGACCTTTTTGATAAGCACATCCAGTTTGAGGTAAATTTAACCTTTTTCGTCTGTATCATTTCATCCAGCTCCAGATGGGACTCGAACCTACTAACTTTTCTAATACTGGGCATAGCAGACCAAGTTTGTTTACGGTTCAGAATTTACAGCAAATACAAACGAGATTTTGCCAACTTCACGCTGAAAACACTAACGTGAATTCCTGAATGTTCTAAAACTTACTAATGTACTACTTTCACCATTTAAATATTCAAACACTTTATTTTCGTCATTATTATATTAACATTTTATAGGTTTTAGATTCTGGCAGATTTCGCTCAGATGCCCTTATTGGATTTTACAAGGTACAAACGAAACTTTTTTACTACTTCAAAAACTCATTAATAATTCATGAGGAAAATTCAAAAGAAATTAAAGTTTAATCAGTGTCTTTATGTGTGATAAAGATACCTCCTGATTTACATAAACTTTAGCTTTGATTTTCTCGGCTCAGGCAAGGTTATTTTTCAAACTTACTACGCCAGTGAACTTACCAAGTGGTTCGTTTTTGAAGCCGTTCAATAAAGTCGCAGTTCTTGTTTTATCAGACATAAAAACACTTGGCTTCGCCTCGTGTCTTTATATCTGATAAAACACTCCTGCTCGTTTATTAAACAGTACAACAACCCATTCTTTTCTGAGCCAGCTAAATACGGCTCCTTTAGTATTCTACTCTGCATGTCTAACGCCAGACAGTTGTACTCGTGAAAGGGAGAAATCTTGCCTAATAAGCTCGGACATTTGCCAAGTTCTACGATGTACGATTATTTTGTCAATTATCTAAGTAGATAGTGTTTCAAACGTTTTGAAATATTATATTGCTATGCGCTCATACTATTTTATATAACTATATTTTTCTTAACCCTTTATCGCCCAGTAGCCACTCCATTGACGAGTAAAATCGTCTGGCGTTAGCCAGAGTAAAATACTAAAGACATCGTTGGGCGATGAAAGGTTAACCGAGATAGTCTATTAACCCTTTATCGCCCAGTAGCCACTCCATTGACGAGTAAAATCGTCTGGCGTTAGCCAGAGTAAAATACTAAAGACATCGTTGGGCGATAAAGGGTTAATAATAAGGTGTTACTC